>JAKSZT010017954.1:6152746-6322138 GCA_026826555.1 Tolypeutes matacus
TTTCTAAACCTGTTTGATCATTACCCTCAACTTCTTATTGTGAAAAAATTTTTTTTTTCTTTTTTAAGGATTTATTTATTTACTTTTATCCATTTTTACACCCCTTCCCCCTCCCCCCCGTTTTTGCTGTTTCTATGTCCATTTGCTGGGCAACTCTGTGTCCATTTTCTGCCCTCTCTTCTCATCCTTCTCCTCCTGTCTTCACTGGGATTCAATCCTTGGAATCTCTGATGTAGGAGAGAGGCATCCTGCCCGCGCAACCTTAGTTGCTGGTTTTTCGGTGCGTCTCATCTTGCCTCTCCCTTGTGTCACTCTCCTATTATGTCATCATCTTGCTGTGTGGCTCGCGGGAACTGGTGGTGCGCCCGCGCACAGGGCCTGGTGGCCCACGCACCTTCTATATATTTTTTAAATTTTTACCAGGAGCTCCCGGGGATTGAACCCAGGTCCCTCCATATGGGAGATGGACGCCAACCAGATATAGCCCCCTGCTATATCTCTTAAGGTTGACCAGAGATACCTAGAGTTACAGTCTTTTCCCATACAGGATGGACATATAATAAATCAGGCTTAGTTTATCACCAGCATTCTAAAAACCAGACCTAGGGAGGAAAACGAGGTCTGGGGACACATGCATGGTTTCTAATATAGCGAATGTTTAGCCCACCCTGATTATCACAGAATCAGGACAGTGAGAATATTCGCACAACCATGCTGTTTTGACCACTGTAGCTTTGTAATATATTTCAAGGTCAGGCAGTGAAATTCCTCCCACATTGCTCTTCTTTTTTAGAATACTTTTGGCTATTCGGGTGCACTTACCCTTCCAGATGGATTTGGTAATTGACTTCTCTAGTTCTGTAAAGTAAGCTGTTGGGATTTTGATTGGTATTGCATTGAATCTATAAATCATTTTGGGCAAGATTGCCATCTTCACGATATTTATTCTTCCAATCCATGACACAGAAGGTCTTTCCATTTGTTTAGGTCTTTTTAAATTTCTTTTAGCATTGTTTTGTAGTTTTCTGCATATAGGTCCTGTACTTCCTTGGTTAAATTAACTCCTAGGTATTTGAGTCTTTTTGTTGCTATTGAAAATGGAATTTTCTTCCTGATTTCCTCCTTAGATTGTTCAGTACTAGTGTACAAAAACATTACTGATTTTTGTGTGTTGATCTTATATCCTGCCACTTTGCTGAACTCATTTATTAGTTCAAGTAGCTGTGTTGTGGATACTACAGGATTTTCTAAATACAGGATCATGTAATCCGCAAACAGTGAGAGTTTTACTTCCTCTTTTTCTATTTGGACTCCTTTAATTTTTTTGTCTTGTCTAATTGCCCTAGCTAGAACTTCTAGTACAATGTTGAATAACAATGGTGACAGTGGGCATCCTTGTCTTGTTCCTGATCTTAGGGGGAAAGCTTTCAACCTTTCTCCATTGAGTATGATGTTGGCTGTGGGTTTTTCATATATGCCTTTTATCATATTGGGGAATTTTCCTTTTATTCCTATCTTTTGAAGTATTATTATCAAAAAAGGATGTTGGATTTTGTCGAATGCCTTTTCTGCATCTATTGAGATGATCATGTGTTTTTTTCCCTTCAATTTGTTAATGTGGTGTATTACATTGATTGATTTTCTTGCATACCAGGAATAAATCCCACTTGGTCGTGATGTAAAAGTCTTTTGATATGCTGTTGGATTCGATTTGCAAGTATTTTGTTGAGAATTTTTGCATCTATGTTCATGAGAGAGATTGGTCTGTAATTTTCTTTTGTTGTGGAATCTTTATCTGGCTTTGGTATTAGGGTGATGTTGGCTTCATAAAATGTATTGGGTAATTTTCCCTCCTCTTCAATTTTTTGGAAGAGTTTAAACAGGATTGGTGTTAATTCTTATAGAAATGCTTGGTAGAACTCACCTGTGAAGCCATCTGGTCCTGGAATTTTCTTTGCTGGGAGATTTTCAATGACGGATTCAATCTCCTTAATTGTGATTGGTTTGTTAAGTTCTTGTATTTCTTGTTGTGTCAGTGTAGGTTGCTTATGAGTTTCTAGAAATTTGTCCATTTCATCCAGGTTGTCTAGTTTGTTGGCATATAGTTTCTCATAATATCCTCTTATGATTCTTTTTATTTCTTTGAGGTCATTTGTAATTTCCTGCCTTTCATTTCTGATTGTATTTATTTGCATCATCTCTCTTTTTTTCTTTGTTAGTCTAGCGAGGGGTTTGTCAATTTTATTGATCTTCTCAAAGAACCAGCTTTTGGTTTTGTTTTTCTCTATTGCTTTTCTGTTCTCATTTTCATTTATTTTCGCTCTAATCTTTATTATTTCTTTCCTTCTTTTTGCTTTGGGATTGGTTGTATGTTCTTTCTCTAGTTTCTCAAGTTGTTCAGTTAAATCTTTAAGTTTAGCTCTTTCTTGTTTCTTAATATAGGCATTTGGGGCTATAAATTTCCCTCTCAAGACTGCCTTTGCTGTATCCCATAAGCTTTGATATGTTGTGTTCTCATTTTCATTTGTCTCAATATATTTACTGATTTCACTTGCAATTTCTTCATTGACCCACTGAATATTTAGGAGTGTGTTGTTCATTCTCCACAGATTTGCAAATTTCCTTTTTTCCTGTCTGTTACTGATTTCTAGTTTCACTCCATTATGATCTGAGAAGGTGCTTTGTATAATTTCAGTCTTTTTATATTTATTGAGAGCTGTATTGTGACCTAACATGTGGTCTATCCTGGAGAAAGATCCATGGGCACTTGAGAAGAATGTATGATACGCTGAGTTTGGATGCTGTGTTCTGTATGTGTCTGTTTGGTCTAACTTGCTTATCATATTGTTCAAGTTCTCTGTTTCCTTGTTGATCTTCTGTCTAGTTGTTCTATCTAATGATGTGTGAGGGGTGTTGAAGTCCCCGACGATGATTGTAGAAATGTCTATTTCTCCCTTCAGTTTTGCCAGAGTTTGTGTCATACATTTTGGGGCACCCTGGTTACGTGCGTAGATATTTATGACTGTTATATCTTCCTGGAGGATCGTCCCTTTTATTAATATATAATGGCCTTCCGCATCTCTTATCACTTTTTTCCATTTGAAGTCTGTTTTGTCTGATATTAGTATAGCTACCCCTGCTCTTTTCTGTTTACTATTCGCATGGAGTATCTTTTTCCAACCTTTTACTTTCAGCCGGCTTGTATCCTTGTGTCTGAGGTGAGTTTCTTGTAAGCAGCATATGGATGGCTCATGTGTTTTTATCCATTCTGTCAGCCTGTATCTTTTGATTGGGGAATTTAATTCATTCACATTCAATGATATTACTGAAAATGCACTATTTATTTCCTTCATTTTATTCTTTGGTTTTCATATGTCATCTTATTTTTGCCTTTCTTTTTACTCTTTTGGTTATCCTTTCACCTTTTCTTTCTTCTATACTCTCCTCCAAGCCTCTCTCTCCTGTCTTTTTCTTTCAGGTTCTAAGGCTTCCTTGAATATTTCCTTCAATGGTGGATTCTTTTTTGCAAACTCTCTTAGTTTCTGTTTGTTTGTGAATACTTCATATTCACCTTCATATTTGAAGGACAGTTTTGCTGGGCAAAAAATTCTCGGCTGGCAGTTTTTCTCTTTCAGTTTCCTAATTGTATCATACCACTGTCTTCTCACCTCCATGGTCTCTGAAGAGAACTCTGCACTAAGTCTTACTGGACGTCCTTTTTACGTGATCGTTTGCTTCTCTCTTGCTGCTCTGAGAATTATCTCTTTATCTTTTACATTTGACATTCTGAATAATGTGTCTTGGCGTAGGTCTATTTGGATTTATTCTCATTGGGGTACGGTGTGCTTCTTGGACATGCAATTTCATTTCTTTTGTGAGAGTTGGGAAATTTTCAGCTATTTCCTCAAATACTCTTTCTGCTCCTTTTCCTTTCTCTTCCCCTTCTGGAATGCACATGACACGTATGTTGTTGTGTTTTGTGTTGTCATTCAACTCTCTGAGCCCCTGTTCAATTTTTTCCATTCTTTTCTCTCTCTCTGTTCTTTTCTCTCTTCAATTTTAGCTGCTCTGTTTTCAGTATCACTTATTCTTTCTTCTATCATTTCGAGTCTGCTCTTGTATGCTTCAAATGTATTTTTGACTTCACCTATTGTGTCTTTCATTCCCATGAACTCCGTTACTTTTCTGTTCATGATTTCAAATTCTTCTTTACGTTCGTGCAATGACTTCTTGATGTCATTGATCTCTTTAACTGTATTCTCTTTCATCTCATAAATTTCCAAAATAGATTTTGGAAATGTGTGCTAATCTCACTGATTAGTTCTCTCAAATTCTGCATCTCTTCTGGGACTTTGCTGTATTCCTTTTCTTGGGCCATGTCTTCTATTTTCTTAGTATGGCCCTTAATTTTTTGTTGGTGTTTAGGCATCTGGTTAGTTTGTATTTTACTTAGATGCTCTATCTCTTTCTCTTTAATGGGGTTTTAGTGGCAGGAGGCTGTGAGTTACCACCGCTCTTTGATTTTTGGCTCAACCTTGATCGTTAGGATTGTTCTGCTAGTTGCTCAAAACTGGGCACTGGACCCAGTAATTGGTTGTAGAGTCGTTTCCTAGGGCCTTGGGCAGGGAGGCTATAGAGGCCAGGAAAAGCCTCTCTTACTTTTCTTATGTGCACTTCCTTGGTCTTCCAGGAGATGGCACTTGATGGCAGCTCTCAGTTCAATGCCTGGTCAGAGCGTATTTGTTGTGACACAGACCAGATCAATGTGATAGAGCTTCCTGTCTGGGGACTAAGAGCCCTGTGATTCAAACTTTCTGAGACAGTTCTCCAGACTTCTCTTGTAGCACCCCCCTTTTCCCAGCTAGGAAATATTTCCACTCCTTTCTGAATCCTCAACAATCAGTCCCTGTTAGTAGAGGAGGAGATTGGGAGCTTTGTTTATCTTTAGCCCCTTGCAGGCTCCAAGGCAAACAATGGCGTAGCCCCACCCAGCCTGGAAGGGCTCTCCAGACCGGGCTGACCAAACCTGGGAGTCCAAAGCAGGGTCAGCCCCAGGCTCTCTCTCCCCTCTCCATGGTGTCCTCAACAATTAGTCCAGGTTAGAAGAGGGGGAGGTTGCGAGGGTCGGATTTCTCCAGTCCTTTCTAGGCTTCCAGGGCAAACCACCGTGTGGAAGGGTCCGTGGGGCTCCGCAGCCCAAATTTCAGGTCAGAACCTGTATCAGCCTAAGGCTGTGTCCCTCTCTCTCCCTTTTCCGGGAGTGGCAGATCCCTGAAGCCCCCTTTTCTGTGGTCGCAGGCCCAGGGGCCCGAGTGTGGGGGAGGGTGCTGGCAGCAGTAGAAGCTGCTACTTGCAATTCACAGTTTTGTAGTCGCGATTTCCCTCTTCTGTCCCTCTCTCCTCTGGGTGGTGTGCAGCCTTCACCTGCTGACCTAAACCCTAGAAGATCTTTTTTGGCGCTGTTTCAGCTTGTCCTCTAGCTATTTTTCTGGAGAAGAGATTCCTGTGTCTTACTGGTCCGCCATCTTCCCGGAAATCCCCCCGGAGTTGTTCTTGGGGATACTTTTATAACTTTCAAGGCAACTGGATCATTTCTCCTAGAGAAGAACTGGTTAGAGCTGGTCAGAGAGGGGCCTGCCAGAGTCATTTGAGCCTGGGACATCTGGAGTGGCAGTACCCCTCTGGGTGCTAGAAGGAAAGTCATTGTTTGAATCTGGTACTAGGCTCAAAATAAGCCATAACTGGTGTAAGGACATCCATGATAGCTTTTCTGATTTGACAATGTACCCTTGGAAATACCCTTGGAAATACCCCAGATCCATTTTCTCTGCTTTTAAATGATAAATGACTGAGAGTGGCCCTGGGTAGGACACCCTCTCCCTCTGTGAATTCACTATGGGGTTTAGTCGTAGCTGGATCGGGTCCTTGGGTCACTCATGATCTCTAGTCCTGCTAAGTACTAGCACTTACTAAGCTGGTGTTTATTTCTATTGTGTGTTGTTGTATGTGTCATGGTTACAGACATCAAATGACTAATGTCAGAGGAGGTCAGATGCAATTCATAGCTTCTAACTGTCTTGACCTTTTGATAAGGGAATTATTTGTGGGAAAATAAATAAACATTAGGAATTTTTAGTCTGCAGTGGGGGTGATAACCCTTGAAAAATTTGCACATGATACTTCTCTCCAAATTTTTATGTGGATTGTAGTTTCTAAGAGGGATCAGTTTGTATCTTTCCTAGGAGTAGAACCAGGAAGGAAGAGAGAAGCATATTATAGCACTATTTCAGGAAGAACATTCTGAGAGGGCTTTTTAGAATGTGAATACTCAGGAGATAGAGGTATTGAAGAACCTTTGGAAGTATTTTTATATTTCATCTTCTTTTGTTCTTTAAAAAGTACAAGCCATGAATGCAACTATGGAACCATAAGTAATACAAGTAGAATTGATTTCTGCGGACCCAATCTCCTTGCTTGTTCAGTAAAGCCAGGAGTCAGCAGCAAGGAATCACTCTGTCTATTTCCTCAGGCAACCATGAAAACTGTGAGAAGAGGTGGCAGGAACTCCTATGTGGCATACGGCTGTAGTTGTGTCTTTTCTGCCTTTGCCTCCAAGATGCCACAGTTTGCAGGACCCTTCCAAATGGCTATCTGTTTTTTTTTTTTTTAAGATTTATTTATTAATCCCCCCGTTGTTTTGTGCTCACTGTCTGCCCTCTGTGTGTTCTTCTCTGCTTGTCTTTTCTTTGGGTGGCACCGGAAACCCATCCTGGGACCTTCCAGAGTGGACAGAGGCACTCAGCCTCTTGCACCACCTCAGTTCCCTGGTCTGCTGTTTCTCTCATTGTCTCTCCTCTGTATCTCTTTTTGTTGCATCATCTTGCTGCGCCAGCTCTCCGCGTGGGCCAGCACTCCTGTGCAGGCCAGCACTCCTGGGCGGGCCAGCTCTCTGCTTAGGCCAGCTCGCCATGAGGGCCAGCTTGCCTTTCACCAGGAGGCCCCGGGAATCGAGCCCTGGACCTCCTATATGGTAGATGGGAGCCCAGTCACTTGAGCCACATCTGTTTCCCTGGCCATCTGTTTTAAAGCAAGGTTCTTATAATATGTACAATGAGCACAGACATATCCAGCATCTCTGTTGATCTTTGGAAGAAAAAAAACAGCCAGTTAACTGATCATTAATCCTTCCTAGGACTGAGGCAAGTGGCTTATTCAGGAGTGGGCCCCTGTTCCTACCCATAATGAAACCCCTTTCACCGAGCCTATTAAACTGAGAAAATGGCTGTTTGAGTAATCATCATTGTCAACCTCCCCCACCCCTCTTTACTTGTCCTTCTGTGGTTAGAACAATTCAGTATGTGTTTGGAGAAAAAATATAGTGTCTAGAGGGGACTTTAAGGCACATGTCTTACCTTGGCTCTTGGGCAGTTCCAGGTGACCACTGCAGTGTGGCTGTAAGGGAATCTGGAAGTCTGCCAGTATGTGAAAAGTTTAGAGGATGGCCCCCAACCCCACCCCCCACCCCCATGGCCAATTTTTGACTCGTGACTCAGGGGTCTCTAGTCCCATATACTTCAGAGTTCTGGTTGCATTTTGGTGAGTGTATGTGCAGTAGCAGTGTTAATAGTCACTCATTGGAAGAGTTGTGCTTAATCCCAAGTCTTTCTAAAATATATTTGTACACTTTATTGTCGAGTGAAAATATTTTGGTTTGATTAAAGATCTTCTAGGTCCTGGTATAGAAGCAGTTAGCATTTCTTGAGTATTCCCATGAATATTTCTCTTTGGAGAAAATTTTCTACTTCAGGTAAATTACTTCTATACTCCTTCATGTAACACTATGTGAAATGAAGAGGATCTCTGGATGGTATGGGGAGAGCTGACCAATGTGGGGTGTGAGAGCATTTGCATCCCATAAGGTTTCTGAGGTTGAGATCACTCCTGCCAGTTCATGTTGGTCCAGGGCTCACCCTTTTCTCCATGGAGCTATGTGTGTTGTGTTCCCAGATGTCAGAGCCTCACTGGATGATTATCTAATAAATATTAATGAAGCACCTGCTTGTATAAGGCACAGTACTAGCTATAGAGATACACGGAAATAAACAGATAATACATTTTCTGCCTTTGTGGATCATATAGTCCAGTTAGAAGGACAAGATACAAATGCCTTAAAACTTTAATAGTAAAGTAATTCCTAAGGATCCTTAGATAGTCTAGTGCAGTGGTGTGCCTCAGAATCACTTGCAGTGCTTGTCAGAATACCATTACTGGGCTCAACCCTCAGATTTTCTAATCCATTTGATCTGGTGCCTGAGAATTTATGTTTCTAAGAAGTTTCCCGGTGATGCTGATGGTGCTGGTCCAGAGACCACCCTTAGAGATGCACTGGTCAGTGCTTTTCCACTTTGGCTGTACATTAGAATCACCTGGAGAGTTTAAGCACACAAACCAACCCATGCTAGTACCCCATTTCTGACCAATTGAATCAGAATCTGTGTGGGGTGGGACCCAGATAAGTTTTTTTTTAAAAAAGCAAAACAAAACAAAATAAAACAAAATTCCCCAGATGGTTGTAATGTGCAGCCAGTTTTGGGACTCACTAGTCTAACATATCAAGGATACAGAACTTTAGGATCAGAGACAGATGATGGCATTGTGAATTATAAAGGTAGAAATTACTTAGTCTGATCTTAAAGGATGATAGGTGAAGGGAAAGGGGCGGTTTGTTTTAAATTTCACCTCTTTAAGCTTCCGTTTATTCATGTGTAAAATATTCAAAGTACTACACACAGCCAGTAATACTCAATGTATATGAATGCCAGTCCAGTTTTAGGAACATTGTTCTATTCATCTGTGACCCCCAGAATCTAATAATGGTCCTGGCACATAGTGCCTGCTCAGTAAATCCATGTTTGTTGAATGAATTGGAAAGGTCATCATTTCATATTGATGCCCATGTTTTAGAAAGATTGGGGAAGGCTTGTTTCTTGAGGAGTTTTACAAAGAAACACTGCTGCCTTGTTTATCCCAACTTGGGCAAGAAATATTATATTAAAAATAAAGGAATATACTTACAAAAAATTAGATGGAAATACCTTGTCTCAGTGGGTACTAGTCGTTAGCTACCTGTGATCTAAAGAGGTCTTTTCCTTCCACTTACAATTTATATTTAGTTACATCAAATTTAAGTGTTATTGTTAAATTATATTTTTAATTTTATTAAATTTAATCGATTATAACATAACTTACACTATAAGAATAAATGTGTGTTTAATTTATTGGAACTACTAGGGCCTTTTTTTATAATAATTTCATAGGGCTCAGAAGTTATAAAATAGATATTGGAGATTTGGTGCTTGTTAAAATCTTGATCTCTAATATTAAAGCCCATTGGCGTGATATAGAGTGAAATGGTTGTCCTGTGCTTGGTGATAGGACTATTAGTTTTCTATCCACTGGTCCTGGGAAGCATGATGCAACTCTGGTCTAACTATTGTCTGGATATTTGGCCCAGGGCAAAGAGGAGGGTGGTAAAGAAACCTGATCAGACCATTTGATGCTAATTTCACAGGTGGCTGGTCACTGTGTGCATGGTTGTGGTTATTTATAGAACTGTAAGTGGATGCAGCTACATACTGGACCCTGAAAGGATGGCCTACATCAGTGTAGTAGTAAAAGCACAAATATAGAATCTTAGGGACAAATGGTCACTGGCGAGTGACATTGCTGGGGTAAAATGAGACTGATTAGAGACTGTTAGGATTTCCACTCTTACCTCATTGCCTTTTCTGGGTCTCTTTGAAAGCAAACAAACCAGACCGAAACAACCATTGATAATCTCTCCATTATTTTTAATTGGGGTTGATGGGATTTAAATCAAGTTGACTTAGATACTGGTTTCAACCATAATTTAAAGAGTTTTCCACAAAGCTATCAATTAAATAATTAGAATTATACTTCTAGAGCCAAAAAGACTTGATATTTACACCCACTCCCTCTCCTATTCCCCATCTTATCGATGGGGAAAACTGAGGCCCTGTGAGGTTATGTACACCAGCTCAATCTCACAGTTGGCAATGAAGCTGGAACTGGAATCTGGATCCTGAATCTCCCCATTTTGCTCTTTCTATTTCTACCATATTAGTCCCGTAATTATAGTGCCCTTTACTTTCTTGAAATTCAAGGCTTTATCTTCATAGCCTGGGTGAAAGTTGTTTTTTGTTATGAAATTTTCTCAATTATTTAGAGAAGTAAAAAATCGTTCTCTTAAATTTTTATTTCTTCAGTGAAAAGTAGTATTCAAACAAATTCCTGCCATTGGTAGTAATCTGCCTCCTACCAGCTTTATAACTAGGGATAGTGACAGTGCTTCCTTGAAGAGAGGGTCCTCTCTAGCGCCTGGGGCTAGCGAGGAGTACAAAGCAGCAGCAACCACACTGGCTGGTTAGTCGCTGTGCGTGGGCTAGAGGTGCCAGCAGAGAACACCTGGAGGGAGAGGGTGCTGTGAGTCACCCTTGGCCTGAACCTCTGTGCCGGAGGCCAGCGTTCCTTAGGAAAGCACTCTGCTCCTGCTCCTGCCTCTGCCCTGCCCCAGTGACTGTTCACTGAGGACTAGAATAATTGTTTAAAGTTTTACTAGCTCATTATACTGCACAGAATGGACATGCATCTTTATTAGGGTATTTCTAATCTTTTCAGGGCTTTTTGCCCACATTACTTGTAATCTAACCACAGTGTAGACAATAATGGTAAAGGCTGGTTTTTGTTTCTCTCTCCTTCCCTTTCCACTTGTTTCAAAGGCCACACACCAAGTTCTGGAGAGGGAGCTGCCCGTGGACTGGGAACCGGCAGCTTATTCTGGCCAGCCACATGTGGCTGCTGTAGCAAGTGCTTTTGGGTCATTCTCAGGTCACCAAGCCCTGACCTGAAGGCCTGCACTCTGTGTAGGGCACCGAATGCCTCTAGCTGAAAAACATTAATTCCCCATCTGTAAGTGGAGGCGGTGAGAGTTAACTCAGTGCTTCCAACTCTTCAGAATAATCTGGGGGAGCTTGTTAAAAATACTGGCTCCTGGACTCAATGTCTAAGGATTGTGAATCAGTAAATTTGAAACGGGGGCCTGGTTTTAAAACCTTGCACTGCAGTAATTGACCACTAGGGTCTCTTCCAGTTCTGATGTTTTTTGTTTTGTTTGCACTGTCTCTCCCAGTGGAAATTGGATTTCAAGCTGCAGATATTTTATTTGTATGTAGCTACAGTTAATTCTCAATGATTTATCATGTAAATGGTTTTTTTAAAACAATTTATTGAAGTATTTCATTCATACGTAAACATACATAAACTATAAGTGTTCAGTAAGCATTGTGAACTTACAAAACAAACATGCATAACATCATATAGGGCTCCCACACATCACCCCACCACAAATACTTTGCATTGTTGTGAAACATTTGTTAACAAATTATGAAAGAGCATTGTCGAAGTATTACTGCTAACTAGTCTGTATCTTATTCCCATATATATATATATATATTTAAAGGATTTATTTATCTATTTATTTACTTTTATCCATTTTTACCCATGTAAATGTTTTTAATCCCCGGGACGTTTCCCCCAGTGTGTTTCCATCCTCCCTGGTTGGTATGCATCCAGGACTGGAAGAAAATTTTCCTCTTGATTTTAGGAAAAACTACTCAGGAAGTGAAATCTGCCATTTAAAAAAAAATCACACCTTATATTACAACGAGGTGCAAGTAGGTCTTAGCATTCTCTATTGGGAAGGAGCAGTGTATGTTGCCTGGTATGTGGGTAGTTAATTAGGGTCAGCTTATATTTTAGCTCATCCTTGTGCCTTGCAAGAGTAATTCCCTTTCTTTGAAAGGCTTTGTTGATTCCCTGGGAATTATTTAAATGGATTCTTAAGTAGGTTTAGCTCAGTAATAAGATTCCATTTGTTTGGCTTTTGTTGCACATCAGCATTGGATTAGAGGTCTCTCCCCTGCCCTGGGCCTTACCTTTTACCCATCTCCAAATCTATGGTCCTCATGCTGTGATGCTCCTTGGGCATGCCCAGCCCTGCCACGTGCACAAAGGTAATCCCTTTGACCCTCCCTAGAGGATGCCGCTCATCTTCTTTTTGCTTCACTCATTCTACTTGACATCCCAATTCCACTGTGACTTTTGAAGCACTGCTGCTTCACTGGCTTTTGCCTTTGCCTCATTGAGAATCTGCTTGAGATACATGTCATCTTTTGGAGATTAGAACATTCACGTTAGAGGCAGGAATGATTTTATGCTGGCACTGTTAAAGTCATTCCAGGAGGGAAAATGCCCGTGATAGCTTCAGGAGAGGTTTCTACTCTGGTCCATGTAAACACCCTGTTTGTACTGAGCTGGCCACTGGCCACTTAAGTAGATGCTTGTTTTCCAATTACAGAGTGGCTCCCAGCTGGCAGGTTTCTCCTTGGGATTCAGTTTCCTTGGCCGCTGCTGTTTGTTGTACTCACTGATTTTTGTGGTGGCATTTTTCCAGGCTCTCGAGTCTTTTCCAAGTAGGCGAGATAGAATGCTTTGCTTTGCCCTTCTCTTCTCCAGTTGGATATTCCTTGGCTATTAGGGAAATACTTCCTGTGAAATAAAATGAGAGCAAAGAAAAGTAACATGCCTGTGGCATAATAATGCTGTTAGCAAGCTTGAGGCATATCAGAGAGATTGGTCCTGAGAGTAACATTTGCTGCCTTTCTGCTTTTGAACTTTTTTTTTTTTTTTTTTTTTTTTTCCATTTGCCTGTTTCTGAGGTCTGGGATTTATCCTGACTTTAAGACTGGGCTGTTTTTGATCAATTGAATAGGTATCACCATTCAACAGGGAATACATGTACAGACTGAGATTGTCTTAAAGCCAATTTGTAGTATAAGTCATTTGAAATGATTTCTTGAGTCGGTAATGCATTTCTTCTTCAGACTCCCTGCCTGGATTTCTGCATTCATCTCCTGTTTTGCCAGGTGATTTGCTTTTATTATGCTGCTATGACAGCCCACCCCACTACCTTTAACAGCCACCCTCCGACACTTGAGCATGTTTTCCAGTGTGAGTAGGCATTAAACCACCCACAATGATATTAAGTGCCAACCACACAAGCTTGGAAACAAGGAGAGTCTGAATTCCAGTAAAATTTCCCAGCCAGCTTGATCAAGCAATTGCATAAAAGATTAGGTAGCCCTTAACACTAGTTTTGGAGAGACCGAATTAGATGGGTGGGTGAAGTCCCAATGGGAAATCAACACCCAGCTGCCAGTGGAAAGATCTGAAATCCTGGCATGATCTTTCCTCTTACAACTTAGAGTACCCAGCCAGAGGAGGGTGTCTCTTTCTCATGGTACAGCTATCTCTTTGAGGAGGAGAAGAAAGAAGTTAGAAGAAGCTGTCTCTCTTCAGTTATACTGGAGTATATCAATTCAGAGGGTTTTGGTTTGCTGGACATTTGCCTTTTGCATTTTCCTAGTTGAGACTTATTGCTGTTTTTCCTTTGGGGAGTAGGAACTTCTGACAGGCTCTGAAGGAGTGGCACTGTGGAGGTATGTTTTGACTTCATATAGCTATTGTTTTTTTTTTTTTGTTTTTTTTTAACCGGGAGGTACTGGGGATCGAACAACCCCGGTCTCTCCATATGGTAGACGGACACCGAACCTTTTGAGCCACATCCGTTTCCCAAAGATTTTATTTATTTATTCATTTATCCCCCCCTTGCTGCTTGTGCTCGCTGGGTCAGCTAACCACGCCGTGCGGGCGGGCTTGCCTTCACCAGGAGGCCCCGGGAACCGAACCCGGGACCTCCCATATGGTAAACGGGAGCCCTACTGATTGAGCCACAGCCGCTTCCCATAGCTATTGTTTTTTATGAGGAATTGAACAACTGGTAGACTCAGAACAGTGCCAGGGGGAGCTGGGGAGTATTACTTGTAAATGTAGACTGAGACAGGGAAGATATTGGGAGGTGATGCATGATGTACAGCCAATGCGTTCAGAGATAGGGGATTGTCTTTCTGTGATTCTGGCATAACCATGGAGGAGGGGGAATTCAAAAGGAGAAGGAGGCACAGGTAACTTGTTGGGTTGAACTTCAGCATAGAGGTCAACATTCCACTCATTTAATTCACTAGTTTATTCATTAATTCCACAAATACACCTTGTGTTCCTACTGTGTACCAGGCACTCTTCTAGGTATTAGGATAAACAAGAAGAATGGTTCTTATCCTCATTAAGCTTAATTTCCTGTGAGGGGGTGGTGATGAAGACAAATGTATGATGTTAGGTGGTGTGGCTGTTGGGCAGTTTGATGTAATTATGAATTCCAAAAATATAATTGGATCATGCTTGTAAACTGATCTGTTAATCTGGGCGTGATTAAGTTATGATTAGGGCGTTGACTGGGCCACAGCAGTAGGGCGTTGAGCCCCGCCCCTTGGTGGGTGAGGAATCGAATATAAAAGGCAAGGCAAAGAACAGAGTAGAAGCAGTTTTTGATGTTGGAGTTTTGATGTTGGAAAGAAGGCCCAGGAGAAGAGAAGTGAGCCGTTCACCTGATAGTCTACAGCTGACCTTGTGGAGGAACCAGAAGAGCTAAACCCGGAGAGAAACCCAAGAAGCCTGAACCCTGGCAAACTTTGGCAGCTGTCTTGCTCCAACACGTGGCAATGGACTTTGGTGAGAGAAGAAACTTAACGCTTTATGGCCTGGTATCTGTGGACTTCTACCCCGAATAAATACCCTTTATAAAGACCAACCCATTTTTGGTATTTCACATTAGCACCCCTTTGGCTGACAATACAGGTGGTGATAAATAATGTGAAGAAATAAAGCAGCAAGGGCAGCAAATGAGACTGAGAGTGATTTTAGTAATTGTGGTTACCAAAGGCCTCTTATAAATGATCATATAATAAATTACCATTAAAGAAAATACAGTTTTTAATAACCTAAATATTTTGAACACTTCAGTTGCTAAAGTTATTATGGAGTGTTCACATGCACAGAATCTTAAAGGATTTTTTCCCCTAAAGGTCCCAGGGTTTTCCAAGGACATATCTTCTTCTTTTATCTCTGAATATGCAGCCATAGTTAGCTGTATTAGAGTTTGTTATTCTCACAGTTGTTTTCAGTGCAGATTATGTTAAAATAATATTACATTTTAAGGGTCTGCTTTTTATAAAATTGTTCTCTGTGATTGAGAAGCTGCTTCACTCCAAATAGATGTTTATATGGCTTTTTTTGTTTTGTTTTTAAACGATAATGAGTAACTCTTGGAACCCTGAGATATTAAAGTCCCCTTCACAGCACTGAAGTGAGTGATAAGCAGTATACTAACAAAGAATTCCTCCTGCAGAGCAGAGTGCCAACAGCCACAGACATAACTCAGTAGTTGTTTGACAGCATCACCCAGTGCAGCGGCTTTTCTCTGTTGAAAGGACAGAATGGTATGGTGTAGTTCTCTGGGCTTCCTTGATAAACAAGGGTTGTATTTTACTGTTAGTTCCTATGAAAGGATGGTATTATATGAAAAGAGAACACTCATTTTCTTGGCCCTATGATGTGCTGGGTTCTTTGCTATGGGAGCACATGCTCATTACATTTGCTTAACATGACACCCTATCACAGTGGTATTCAAACAGCATTCCTTAACCCATTAGTGGGTGACAACTCAGCATTTTAAAAAATGGAATCAAATAGATGATATCAGAGTGTGTTAACACTTAATAAGAGTAAGTATTGTTTCAAGAATTTTTTCCTTTATATGTATGTGCGTAGAGGTGTGTGTGTATGTGTGTTTGTGAGAGATCCAGAGACTAATATATTTTTATTATTCATCTTGCTCTAAAATGTTTGAAAAACAAGCCAATCAGATGAGGTTTGATATCATTTCACAGATGAGGAAGTTGAGCCTCTGTTGTTAAGGACATTATCCATGATCATTGGTGAAATTTGAGCTCAGCTCTTTCTGGCTTTCCACGTCTGATCCAAGACATGCCCCATTTCTCACAGGGTTTTCCCTCACTAGTGACTTTCCAAGACTTTGGGATTCACAGACACTGACTTGCCCCTGAACATTGTTCTAAAATCAGAGTCAGGAACATGTCCCCAGATTACCAGGCCCAAGTTTGATGGGTTTCTCAAAACATTTCATACCCCACCTTGGCTTTGGTCTATTTCAAGATAAGGGAAAAGAAAGATGAGTGTAGTTATTTGTCTTTATTAACAAACAAGAAAAATCTAGAAGCTCTTTTCTTATCATGGATTGACTGTTATAACATTTTAGCTCCAGTCTCACTTTCTACTGAAACCCAGCCAGCCTCCTGGGAAAGAGGTAGAACTTTCACTACCGTTTAACATAGGCAGGTATTTTGGCTTTAAAGGACAGGCTTTTCCGAGAGGCATTATTTTCACTTGTATTCCTTCCCTCTTGCCTATAAGCACCCTTGAATGAATTCTTGATTGGTTCTTTTTTGCACGGAAGAAATGCCCTTGCTGGAAGTGCCAGAAAATTACAGTAAAAACATGCTACACACTCCCGCTCCCTTATCTTCCTCTCTTCATTACTTTGATGCTCCTCCCCACCACCCAATAAAAAAATGACCTTTTGGCCCAGGGCCCTATATGAGTGTTTTGCGTGGTAGTCTGGCTGACTACCAGGATTGTTAATGACTTCCTTCTATGTCCCTAAATAATTGCCAGAAAAGACAGCTGTGGAGATATGATGCCCCAGCTTGCAGGCTCATTAATTCCAGCCATATGGAAGAGGGTGCAAAGGAAGAAGGTGTAAGTTACTTTGCCAAGAGTAGCAGGATTGGCAAAGGTGAAAATAGAGACTTGGGGAAGGGCATTGACATCATGTCGGAGGTTATACTCATAGTTTGTGAGATCTGGGCAGGCTTCCATTTAAAGAAACTTCATGAATAAATGCCAAAAGTACATGGAAACAAAAAAATGATTATTTCGTTTTCTAAAGTCCTTACAGTAGGGTTCCTCTGGTATTGCCTGAATATACTTTAGCCTGTAGAACACTTGTTTTTGTGCTCTTAAAAGAACAGAAGCATCCAAGTTAAGTGAAAAGTCCACGGAATTAAGAGGAAAGACAATCGAGATTTCCTAAAAGATAGTCTTCGTGAAATTGACCACTTTTCCTAGCTTCTACTTTTGTCTATTCCCACCGTAGCTTTAAAGAAAGTTTCCAAAAAGATACTAACGTTCCTTAAAAAAATAAAAAGGGAATAATAGTTGATCATATTTGCATAGAAGAAGAACCAAAATACTCTAAACATGAGGGAACAAGTATGTTGATTAGCCTTCCAATTCAGATCTGATATTTCTACCACTCAGAGTAAGGAAAACAGGATAGGGCATGTGATTTCCATTTTCCAAGAACAGTAAATTTACCAGTTTTCTATGGAGACGCAAATTCTTTCCTAAATCTGAATTATTAAATGAGATTTTGATGAGGGGAGTTTAACAAATTAGTGTATAATGCCATCAACACAAGTTATCAAGAAGATGCAGAACTGTTCATATGGATGACTTTTTGGTGTCTGCTCCATAAACATCAAAGGCACCACATAAAAGCTATTCCACAAAGTTCATTTATGCTGCCCCTGTAGAAGTGCAGCTTAATGTTTCAGGTTTGCCTATGTAGTTTCTTGTGATGTCTGTTGATCAAGCAGTAGAATATGTGGGCAGTTACCGTTAAAGCAGGGTTCTCAAACTTTAATGCATATTGAAATTACTCAGGGAACTTTTAAAAATATCTATACCCAGGCTGATCCCAGACCAATTAAAAATCAGGATCTTTTATGGTGGGCCCTAGGCCTGCATTAGTATTTTGTAAAACTGATTCCAAAGGGTAACCAAGTTTGAGAAGCAGTTCATTAGATAATCCTTACAAGATGCTAATTCTCTCAGTTGGATTCCTTGAAGGGGGTAGTTAAATCCCTAGAATGTTGATATTCCATGTTGTTGATTGAAGGAAGTCTCCTGGAGCGTCTAGTGATAGTCCCTTAGGAATACTGAAACTTGTATTTCTGCTGGGACCCAGGGCCACTACACCTCTTTAGGCCTGTTGGAATCTTGTCAGAACCAGTGTTCCTCAGGAAGCAGCTCAGAATCAGCCTTAGGAGACCTCATCATGGCTGTGGAAATTTAGGACATTAGATGAAGTAGAGGCTGGACTTTTCCACAGCCCCAGGTCATTTGTTTAAGGGAGTATTGAGGTCACTCTTGGAACTCAAAATTCTTCCTGGCCCTGGATAGGCTGTTGGCTTAAGAGAATGCCCTTTGTATATCCAGTGAGACAATGAGAGGTTTATGCATTCCCTTGTTCCTTTTTTGGGTGTTAAAAACACCTGCCATAGCAATGGGGTGTGACTGCTGAATGGATATAAGGTTTTTTGTTTGGGGTGTTGAGAAAATTCTGGAATTAGATAGTGGTGATGGCTGTGCAACATGTGAATGTAGTAAATGCCACTGAATTATATACTTTAACATGGCTTATTTTAAGTTATGTACATTTTATCGCAATTAAAACAACAATACAGCAACGTAGAAAAACACCTGCTATTGTTAGATTTAATGGCTGAACTCTATGACTCTTACAAAGTTGCTATGATAGATGGTAGGTGAGTATGTGTGAGTGTGGGGAGGGGAGAGAGAGGGAGGGGAAGAGAGGAAGAGAGGGAGAGAGGGAGAGTGTGCTTACCAATTACCCTGCTCTGAATCATGGTGCAGGAAAGCCCTGTAATGGTGTGCTGCATAAGAGTACAAGCAAAGGCTCTGGATCCAGATGACTGGCTCTGCTATTTCCAGGCTTTATGACCTTGGGCACACCTTTCTCATTGAAAAACTTATAATACCTGCCTTTTAGGATTGCTTGGAAGATTAAATGAGATTGTTCATAAAGCACTTAGAACAGTGTCTAGCACGCAACAAGTACCATTTAAGTGTTTATTAGAGCATAATATCAACTTGCCCCACCAAGAATATGGAGATTCTTTAACATCCCTAAATTATCTTTCCTTTTGCCAGCTCAGGAAGTTCTTTGTTAATCTGAATTCCTCATGCTGTGCTGCTGAATCTCACATGGGATTGCTTGTGCCTAGAGACGCAACTGTGTTCTGCCTTGATATAACTGAATCATTTATTCCCTCTTTATCCCTAATTCCTATTTTCTCATTCTCAAGTTGACTAGTCCAAACCCACCCAGCTTCTCCATACTGTTAAGAGAGATCTTCTTGGACCTGATTATGATGGGAGGATGACCCCGTAGTTTCTGATACATCTTCCAATTTATATAACTTAGCCCTGAGCATCCTTTTTAAAGATAATGGTCCTAAATTTCTGACATCTTGTCATCTGCTCTGACTTCTAAATCTTTCTGTGCTCCTTAGACTGAATTGGACCAGCTGGAGCCAGATGCCTTTGTGTAGTCCTGTTTTAGTATGCTTGGAGAGTGACCTCCAGTAGACCTGTGTGTTCCTTTGGAGTAACGTGGGTAACAATTACAGTGACAATGCTGCTACTGTGTCCAGAGGTTTGAGGCTGTAATTTCATAATGGAATTGAAAAACATGAGATTAAAAACCTGAATATAGCACAGTAATTATATTTAAGTATCACAAATCATCTCCCTGTATTTAGTTAGGTGTTTGAGATTTGGCCTCTTTTTGTGTAGTGCAGTCACGTTGCTTCACACAGCTGCAAAATGCAAGGCTTCTAATTTATGGTTAAAATGGGGAATTGCTTTCTTTTAATGGGAAGGTGGCAATAATGGTATTGAATTTGAAGGAGCTGGTTTGCTTCATTGGCTAGAGTCAAGAAGGGAGATTGTAGAATAGCTGCCAAGGTAAAGAAATGTTTGGGTATTTTCATGGTTAATTCCCAGATTCTTAGACATGCTATAGGCTCTCCCTTTCCTCCCCTTGAGAAATTAACTGACATAGGCTGGGCTGGGATATTTTCCAGGCCTTTATCAAGCAGTGCAGTTGCAGAAGTGAGAATCTTTACCTTACCTGTTGCTGGTTTTCTGGTATGGATGAAAAACATACCTTGAGTTTGCTTCCTGTGGGTAAGGAGTGTACCAGCTGTAACTGGCCCATTTCCACTTACTGCCGATGAACTTGCATGTGACTTGCAGGCTGTGTAGTTGGACTAACGTGTTGGTGGTGGCAGCAGGCAGGTATTCCTGGGGGCTTGAGGGTGGGGAATCAGGCTCAGGGCTGTTCCTTGATGTGCAGTTGGAGAAGAAAGTAGTTTTAACGCTAATCTTAACTCCTCCCTCTTTCTAGGGTAACATCAGGTATAAATCATAGAAGGAAGGTGTGAGAGGGAGGTATAATTATTACTCTCAATCATTTACCTGAATTATATCTGTGCTGTGGATGTGTTATGTTGAAATATGCTCTGTGGAAAAGTTCTGTCTTCATATAACTGAAACTCATTCCCTCTTTAGCCTTTAATTCCTGTGTTCTAATTCTCAAGTTGACTTCTTGGCCCCACTAGTCCACATACTTTTGTTGGAAATCGCTTTAGACTGGATCTAGGGCAGTAGCTCTCAGCTTTGGCTGTACTTTAGAATCCCTGGAGAATTAAAAAACAAAAACAAAAACAAAACAAAAAAACCCCACAAAAACCCAGGCCACACACCATAGCAATTAAATCGGAATCTCTAGAGTTTGGATGCAGGCATCAATATTTTTTTAAAGTTCCTCACATGATTTTAATGTGTAGCCAAGGTTGAAAGCCACTCATATAGAAGGATAAATAGGTTGTCATTATGAGTGGGAATAAGCAGAGAAGGAAAGGTATTCCAAGCTTGAGGGAACAGCGTGAACAAAGGCCTAAAGGCAGAAAGTGAAAGCTCTAGTTGGGCAGTGGAACTAAATGGGGTGTGATTGGTGTGCAGGGCCCCTGGAATGAGTGTGGAGGAAAAGTTATGATGGTTAGGTAGGATTGGATTAAAATGTCACACCAAGCAATTGGGAGGCATCATGTTTTTGCATTGTCATTAGAAGCCCTTTTTACTTCCTCTCAAGATGGGGGGAATGAAGCCCAGAGAACTTCTTGCTTGCCCATGGTAATGTAAGTCAGGGTGGACAATAGGAGGCATGCTCATTCCCTTTGTAAGACCCTGTGCCTTTGACCTGTGATCTCAAGTTTGTGCCATGCTCAAGACTTTGTCTTGGTATCTGTCTTTGATGTTTTTCTTTTGTAAAAGCATATTGAGGGGACGGATGTGGCTCAAATGGTTGGGCGTCCATCTCCCATATGGAGGGATCTGGGTTCGATCCCCGGGACCTCCCGGTAAAAAAAAAAAGCATATTGAAAGTAATTTAGGGTCGAGGTGACAAGAAGGTCTTGATGTTAGGCACAATTTGGCAATATTTCTCAAGTTTTTCCTGGGCTCGTGTGGGGATGATGTGGGAGAATTGCTGGGCATTCTTGGGGCAGATATTTGCAAGGGTGTATCTGTGTTCTTGGAGCTGTATCCGTTTTGTGCCTGGTTCTACTGTAGATTGGTACTTTATCTGCTTATTGCTGTTTCCAGAAAGTTAATTTGCAGGTGCTATAAATATGCATGGTTCATATACTTCATTTATTCTTTCTCCCTTGAAGCTTCTCTTCTTTATTAGGCACTTTTCATTTGTCTGTTTGGTGCTCGTATTTTTTTATGTCACTATTTTGATAGTAACAATAATGGTAAAGCCACTCAATTACACAGCACTCTTTCTGTGCTTTGGGCAGGTGCAGTTGTGCAGCCCAGGGGGATGTATCAGGGTTTTGTCTCTGTTGTTGCAGGTATAAGAACGAGGAAAATTCAGGAGAGAGCTCATTTTCATCCATTGCTAGTGTGGAGATTATGTGTTCACAAACATGAACCTTAAAATAGTTCCTAAAATAGCACCACCTACCTACCTATCTATCCATCCACCTGCTCATCCACCCATCCATTCATTTCTCCATCCACCCAGTTGTTCAGCTACCCTTCATCCCTCTATTCCTTTAGAGAAGAGGTAGAACAATCTAGTGGTTAAGAGTACAGACTCTGGAGCCAGTCTGTCTGGTTCAAGCAGTGGCTTCTCTACTTGTTTAATTTTCTTCCATCTTTAAAATGGGGATAGCCGAAGTAACATCACAGGGTTTTGATGATTTAAGGATTGATGTATGTAAAGTGCTTGGAAAGTACCTGATCATAGGAGGCTCTAAGTTTGCTACTGCTGTTATTATTATGGTTGCTATTGTTACAAAGAAAATGTATCAACAGATGAATTTGGTCCATTGGCTTCCAGTTTCATGACCTTAGAATTTATAGATATATGTGGACTTCCAAATTTACAGGTTATCTGGAGTTTCTTTTTTCTTAAAAAAAAAAAAAAAAAAAAAAAAAAAATTATAGGGAGGAAAATGGTTTGAAAAGGAGGTTGTGGAGAACATGTATCATGGAGGGTGATTCCTGGTTTTTGGATTTGTAGATAGTTAAGAAGTCCTTCAGGTTTTGGTCTGGATAAGAGATACGCATCAGAAAGTTATTTGTGCAGCTTTGTGTAAAAATAAATCAGTAGTAGAATTTGAACAATTAGGAGGCTATTTTAGTTGCCAAGGCAAAATAAAATAAGGAAATTAATGAAAATGCAGTAAAAATGGAGACTAACAGTTGGATGCAAAATAATTCATTCAATAGGTAGATTCCTATATTGGCTTTAGATAGGAAATTAAATTGAAAAGGAAAATCTTTGTGAATTAGTCCTCTTCATCTCAATCCTTGATGAGATGGGAGGTTATTGTACAAGTATCATTATTGGTATAGAAGGCAGAGGTGCAAAGAGTTATACTAGTGCCCAAACAAGATGTCTCAGGTTTTTATGTTCTTTGCTTTTGCACAGCTCATTATGAACAAGGCCCAATTAGTTCTTGAAGCATGCCTGCCTGTTCTCCTTTCCACCTAATTAACTGTGTGATGCTTGGGTTCATGCACAAAGTTACTCTGATAAGTTTATGGAACTATGTGTTTGGACACTACTGTGAGAGTGTCTTCCAGGTGTTAATATTCAAGGCTTCTGTGGGTGGGCCTCTGTGGACGGGTCTCTGTGGACGTTTTGCAGAGTCTGTACCATGACCATGACACCTTAAGTTTTCAATTTCTGTTTCATTTCTCATTTTGTTCACCAACTAATAGTGTGGAGAAAAGATGTAACCTCACTGAAGATAGGTGAAGTGAGCACAAGTTGGAAATAGGGAAGAGACTGCATGGTCCTGCATTCTTTCCCAGAATCAGACATTTTTGTGGAAGAAAGAACAAGGAATTCTGGAAGAAGAATGAATTCTGGAAGAAGGAAAACCTATATGGCCAAACCTCACTAAACTGAACAATGGTGAGGATGGCACAAACAGATTTGCAGGGTACCTGGAAAGAAATAGAGTTCTGTTATTTTTAGTCCAATGATAGCAGATCTTTTATGGGGAATTGGCCTTTATGTATACTTAGGAACATTAGTCATTAATATTAAATATATGATTTTCTTTCTCTCTTTGATAGTGTGATCATTTCTTTGTGGTATCTTTTCCACTCCTCATTTGGCCTGATCAGTCTTTTTGTTTGAGATAAGATCAGTGTCAACCTACTTTGGATTCCTGTCAACCCAGACGTTTTGATTTTAACGAAGGTCCTTCTAAATGTGGAAGTTCTTAGTGTGAGGCTATAGTGCAATCACATGTGTCAAGCACCTAGTGCAGTACATATATTAGTTCATTTTTCTCCCTTTCCACTTTGATTGAGGGAGTGGATACACTGTAGGATTTGGGATATTGTTTTCCCACAACCTTGGAAATGTAACATCTTAGGGAAGATATTCTTGGAACTGGGGGTTGGGGAGGGTGGGTGGGTAGGGATACACAGAACTCAGGTGTTCCTGCCTTCTCTTCTGGAAACCAGTGGTTCTCAAACTGCCATGTGCCTGAGAATCACCTGGGGGACTTGTTGTAAGTTCAGCTCCTCCAGGGATGGGGTCAGATCCAGTAGATCTGCTCTCTTGCTGGGTTTAAGTGCCAATCCCTAATCTGGACTGCTGTGCTCCCCCAGTGCTCACCTAGGATTCCTGGGCCTGGTAGGAAGGCATTGGTTCTACCATGCAGAGATGTGAGGCTCTTGCCTCTTTCTTTGCCCTTTTAAATTCACACTAAAGAGAGTATTAAATATGAAGCATCTTGAGAAGGGAGGCTGACCTTGCCTGTCTCTAGAGACTCACAGAGATAAGGGAAGTGTACTACTTGGAGGCAGCTGGGGATTTGTAGTGTTCCAGGAGACTCACTTTCAGATGGGCTCTGGACAGCCTCACTGGTAATCTTCTTTTCTAATACTGTAAGACTTTAAAAAAAAAAAAAAAAAAGACAAAACAAATCCTATAACATCTTTTTTCTTTCTCTTCCTAAATGTTGAGGACAGTGAATGGCCCTTATTTTTTAATCTTCAAAAAGCTGGGCCTTTGGCATCTTTACAAGTTTCTCTAATTTTGAAAGGAAGAGACTGGTATAGTGGAAGGGCCATGCTCTAGGGACCAGGACACTTGGGTCTGCTAGGGCTCCTTGGTCATGACCAGCCTCACCTTCACCCCTTTGCCTTATCTATAAAATGTGGGAGCCCTGAAGCTATTGCAGCACTAATGTTTTAAGATTGTAGCACTGGGCTCAAAGTCTGCATGATTGGCATTTTCCAGACTTTGTGGATCTGTTTCCAACTTGTGAGGTATAGCATGTACCATTCACCTTTGCCTCACTCAAGATATCTTTTCACCAGTGCTTCATAAAACTGTAGTATGTTGGTGCTGGGAGGAATCTGGAGAACATGTAGTTTTCACCCCTTCATTTGTTTTACAAATTAGACTTATCTTGAAGTATGCCTAAGGTAAAGTTGGGGCATAATTTCATCTCTTTTCTCCCTTCAGTATTTTTCTTAAACATTGCATTACCTCCTCACTAAGCTGTTGCCATTTTAGTTCCATATTCACTCCATTTTAAAATTATATATCTCTTCCAGTAAAAGGAATTTGATCAGGCACCCCAATATATGTACATACTACACTGATAAAATGTTATAAAATATATGTAAATTAGAAATTACATAAGGATAGTATAAGAAATAACTATAATAGAAAGTTTATTATTATTATTTTTTTTCTGTGCTACAGTGGATCAATTCATACCTTCCCTGGTGTATGAATTTATTTTGAGGACCACTTCTTCAGACCATTGAAGGATTTAGCTCTAAGTCTAGACCCTCCTTTTAGACTCTTCTGTGGCACTTGTTAAAAATACTGATTTTGGCACTACAATCCAGACCCACTGTCTCCTGGTGGAGCCTAGGAGTTTGCCTTTTTAACAAGCTCTCCAGGTACCTCTGAAGTATAGCTAGTTTTCAGAACCACTCTTTTAGACAGACAGGAGGTGTCATTTGTTTTGAGTATGGGAAAAGTCTCCTTACACTGACAGAGATTGCTCAGAGGACACTACCGAATTGACAGTGGTCCAGTTAGCACTTGGAAAAGTCAGGTTGGCAGTTTTCACGTGAGTTACTTGTGGAGGATTATAAACTGCATAATCATGCATGGAATTTTCTTGAAACTCCTTGGGGATTCTGTAGCTGCTTCTATGATTTGTAACTCCAAATAATATGCTGTTGTACTTCAGTCTTTTTTTTTTCTCATTAGGAATCTAAATATTATTGACAATCTAAAGGCAATTAAAAGTTAATTGGAAAAAAAAAAAGTTAATTGACCATCAGTATTTGCCAAAATGGGTTTAATGGTTGTTGTTTTTAATTACTTGAGTACCAATAACTTTATGTATGTAAGAATGTTTCAGTATTCTCTGAAACATTCAGATAAAATCAGATTAAGCAAATATGCAGCAGGAAATTTGTTTCTAACTATTCACCCCAGGTCAGTGTGCTCCCCGCTGCCTCTCGGTGTTAGGGTTATCTGTTCTTGGATCAGCTTTAGGAAAGCCACTACTCAAATCAACATGTAGCAAGCAGCAGGCCATTTGAGAAAATGTGATAATTAAGATTAAACAAGAAGGTGAAGACTGAATGAATAGAAATCAGGGCTGCAGGAAAAGCCAGATGGGAAGAAGGGAAGCATTCGAGCTGGTAGGAATGGTAGTCTATCTGGGATCACCAGATTTATCTTTAGTGTAAAATTCCAAAGCAGTTCTTCCTGTTGGTGTCGTCTTTTGCCCTTATATGTAGCTAAGTCTCCCTAATATCAGACACTCAGTGGGAGTGAGATTGTGAAGCTACCCCTGCTCTCATACTTATTCTTGTTTGTTATTTTATATAAAAGATGCTCACGTTCTACATTCCCTTAGTTTACTGTCTAGTAATGGTGAAGCTTACAGTCTCCCTGGCATTGCATGTGCCAAAGGTCAGGGACTGTGACTGCCTTTGATTTATCTTGGCTTCCTTGATAGCAGCTAGTTGAGGCCTTGGGGCATAGAAGATGCTTGACTTGCACTGATTCAAGTAATGTGATTCACAAGGCCCCCACATGACCCTGCCCACGTTTCCAACCACAAATAGATCTTGTATCTCTCTCTACCCTTCTCTGCACTTTTCCCAGAGAGGACTGTGTTTTTGTTTCTGAGTCTCCCCGTTTGTTTTGTTCCCTCTTTCTAGAGTACTTCCACCCCCCCCCATCTTTTAATGTGGCTGATTCCTACATATCTTTTAGATCAATCTGTATAAAGGACACTTATTACATTCTCCCTAAACTAGGGTAGGTGTTTCTGCTGTGTGATACATTGGCCCCTGTACTTTACTTAGAATAACTTTCACTGTAGTTTTGAGTACTTACTATCCACCCCCCTCTTCTTCACTGTCCTGATCTCTCTGCTCTGCAGGGCCAGGATTCTAGTCATCATGCTCACATTGTTTTCTTTTTGCTAAGCATAACCTAGTATAAGACATACTAGGTTAACATTTTTTTGACTGAATAAAGTAATTACATAAAATAGATATCAATTAATAGTGATTGACAGGAATGTGTTTGCTAATCTATGAGAAAAAATGACTAAAAATAAACAGATTGAATGGAACTTATGATCTAAAGTAGTTATGTATTGCTGGTAATCACCCTAGTGCTGGGCAAGCCCTTCTGCAAATGGGCTTGCTGGATTTACTCATATACAGTGTATAAAAAGGGAAAAAACCCTCAAAAACATACATTCATACATTTATTCATTCATTCACTTAACAGATATTTGCTCTTTGCCTAATCTGTATCAGGCACTGTTTTAGATGCTCAGGATACAGCAGTGAACAAAATAGACAACAATCTCAAACCTAAAGGAGCATACAGTCTAGTAGTGGTGACAGTCAATCAAGAAGACAAGTAAAATATATTGACTACTAGAAACTGGAAAATGCTATGGAGAAAAATGAAGAAGGAAAGGTGGATAAGAAGTGCTGGGTTGTGTGTTTTGGTGGGGGATGCAAATTTAGATTCAGTAATCAGAAAAGGAGTTATTGAGAAGGCAACTCCTGAGGTAACTACCTGAGAAAGAGGTTAGGAAGTAAGCCAGGTGGGTATCTGAGAGAAGTTAGGTATAGAGGTCATGAGGCAGAATAGTGTGCCTGGCTCTTTGGCATGTGCTCATAATCCTTTGTGTTTATTGTATTGACCAACCTGTCAGGTTGGGATCAAAGTGGCCTATTTTGTCAGAATCTTCAACAATTTCCTATCTTTGGACAATTGCCCTCCCTGTTAAGGGCAGTGCATTTATTTCTTCTTACAGAGTTAGTCTTATGGGAAAAAAAAGCCCTAAGGAAGCATTTCTTTTTCTTGGGTCAAAATCCATGTTATCTTTGACTTCCCTCTAAGCTCTAGTCTGTGGTGGAACCATCTCTCTCCAATATTGTATTCCTTGAGGGCATGGTATGTTTTGTTTAACTAGTTTGTATGAGTCTTAACATACTGTCCCCTG
This sequence comes from Tolypeutes matacus, assembly GCA_026826555.1. Classification (NCBI taxonomy): domain Eukaryota; kingdom Metazoa; phylum Chordata; class Mammalia; order Cingulata; family Chlamyphoridae; genus Tolypeutes; species Tolypeutes matacus. The sequence continues at coordinate 6,180,760 of JAKSZT010017954.1, forward strand.
CATGGGGACCTGACAATTTATTTTGACTGATAATGGAAGGGCTTTTCTGTCTACTTCTCTCTTCCTTGATAACTTCTTTATCTGTTCTGCTGTAGCACTGGCTGTGAATTCATTTCATTACTTAATGAAATTTTATCATATATTATTGCTTATTTTGTGCAGCTGTCTTTTCTCTCCAGCTAGAGAAGAGCATAGTAGATGTGCTATAACTATCAATGATTGATGGTGGTCAAATGACTTATCTCTTTGGGTGAGTGAATTAACATCTTGTTTTTCAAGTGTTCTGTGTTTCTGGATTATAGTCTATCTTGGTTCAGCTTTCCTTAGGACCTGGCCTGGGTATGCTGCTGGAGGGCTCATGGGAACCTAGGGCACATTAGTAAGTGATAATTCCTTTGTAAATTCTTAAATTTCCCAAGCCAAGGATCATTATACAGAATATTGATCTTCTCCAGATTGACAGTTCTTCAGACTGTTCATGACATAAGGACCATAAATTAATTTCCCTTTCAAATTTCATTGACGTTTTCTTTCTCCATCTATAGCCATTTCCTCAAAAATCTAGTTGCTCACTCCAAGACAATTACTGTATGCTTAATGAAAGAAAATGACAAAGCCAAGTTCAGTTGTGGGTGTTAGACTGGGTAGTTTCTAGCTCCTCCCACAATAAGCAATAATCAGATCTGTGTCTCAGCAGAATTATAAATGGCTATATTTCATGACCTTCATTAGAAATTGCTTTGCTTGGAATACTGTAGTAGAAACTGCTGATGTCCTGTGTACTGCTTCTATTCAGCAGTTTCCTTTGAATGGCACCAATTGGAGATAACTCTTGAATAAAGGCTGCCACTTTTCACATGTGGTTACACTTTAGGGACTGTCATATTTGATTGTGGAGGTCATCCAGTGGCCTCTGATGCCCACCAGTATACCAACACTCACTGAGCTTGCTTTCCTATTATGACTTTGATTTGATTGCTTGTTGATTGCTTTTCTGGAAACTCTTCCCATCCTGGTCCATCCCTTCTGTTTCCTTTGCTCACAAAATAAAAGTCCCTGTAGTTGTTTATTGTTATGGAAAATACAACCTAAAGGCATGCAGTCAAAAAATAAATCCCTGCCTTCCCATGCACAGTCAATACCAGCTGTAAGCTAATTAAACTCAGCATTCACAGGTGTTCCTGGGAAGGACTCTTAACACAGTGACACTCAGTTTTCTCTTCCGGACTTGTTAAGATTTTTCAGAGCTCTTTAAGTTTCATTTTCCAATGAAACCATACTAAACTGGGAAATAGGAGGGAAGGAGATGGGAGTGTTGCCCAGAGAAGATGGGTGGAAAGTATAACATACATACATCTGTAATTTACTCCAGTTGGTTTTCCATAAAGCACAAATAGTGTTGCAAGTGTCCCGCACTGGGGAGTTAGAGCTTTCAGTCGTCATTGTTCAGAAACTTCTCATATATTTGATGTTAACTTTGAGCTCATTAGTGGCTCCTATAGCATGTAAGAGAATTACCTTCTTTGGGTCCTAGCTTAGCCCTGAAATGCCAAATGGATTTGAAGGGTCTTCTTTGTTCCTATTTTTTAAGAGTTGATAAAGATTTGTTATAATCCTATAATGCATTTGATGACCATAAATCATATGTCCTTATAGCCCAGACTTTGTTTTATCTTTGTTCTAATCTATTAGTTTTATTCCTCGTTGACAGCCAAAATGGATCATGCACCCACAGTCATATGGTTGGGTGACAGACCTGGGCTGTTGTTGAGAACCATGCAGATGTTATCATCACATTTCTCTTGAGTTGTAGCATCTCTGGGTGCCTGCTTTTCCATACAGTAGTGGTTCTCAAAGTGTAGTCCACAGACCATCAACATTGGCATTATCTGGGAACTTGTTCAAACTGCAGATTTTCAGGCTCTGCCAAGACGAATCAGAAACCTTGGGAACGGGAGTCAGCAAATGGTCTCTTAAGCCCTCTGTGTAATTCTGATACAGGCTCCAGTTTAAGAATCACTGCATAGACAAGAGTTACTTTTCTTTTAGTCTCTTGAGCTTGTGGCAGTTGTTGACATTTTAACTTCTTTATGAGGAGGAGAGTTATGTCTTCCTTTAAACTGATCCTTGGTAGAGTTGATTGTCAAATGCAGAATGCCAAAGTGAGGATGGACTGTGAATGCCTTGTTGACTTAAGCAGCAGCCTTGATACACAATACTTTCAAAACACATCGACTTTATACTTGTGGCAAGTTCTTTGCTCAGTGTTGGCATTTTTGAAATCCCCCCTTTACCTCTGCCTTCTGCCCAGCAATTTGCTTGTGAGAACAGTATTTACTTTAGACAGACTGCCATGGTCAGGGAGAATTGGCAAGAGGAGACAAATAATATGAAAAGACTTTCTTTGTATTTTTTGTTCAAAAGAAAAAAAATTCTAATGAGGATCATGAAAGAGGCTTCATATCTTGAACGAGGCAGATAATCAGGGGAGGGAGGTGCAACGGTAGGAAAATACCAAACAGTAGATGGACAAGAAAATATGAGGACACAAGGATATGAAAATGATACAGAGAAAATGCAAATTCTTCTGGAAGATTTTTGCACATCTATGTAAAGGAAGAAACCAGGCAACCCAGATCAGTTCACCTCAGGCTGTGAGTTGTCTTAAAAATTGCAGTAGCAATGAACTCTTTCCTTCTGAGATCAGTGTAGGAAGCAGGGCCAACTTTTATTTCCCTACGGAAATGTAGATGTGATGCCCTCAGTGAGCGCTAAGTTAATATTGGATGACTGTATTTGAGCAAGGATGGAAACTTTTCTATCATTTAACTGAATCCCAGCTTCTTTTATCAGCTTCAGACCCTTAGAAGAAAGGCAGGAGAAGAATATGAGAACCAAACTCAAAATTTTGCTTCTTCTTAGGATGTCTAGCTAGCAGTTTAGTAGGACATGATGTTGAAATGGAATATGATAATAGCATATATTTACAGAGTGCTTCCATGTATGAGGTATTGTTCTAAGGCCTTTACATGTATTAAACCATTTACTCCTTACACAGTGTTAAGAGCTAGGTTCTGTTATACCTATTTTACAGTTGAAGAAACCAAGGCACAGAGAGGTTAAGCATTCTGCCTAAGGTCACACTAGTAGATTCCATTAGTAAATGGGATTTAAACCTACACACTTCTACTCTGGAGCCCTTGCCCTTCTTAACCCTCATACTCTACTGTACTCATGTATTAAATTGTCATAGATTAGCTTTTTATTCAGGCCTTTTATCAGATTTGGTCCCAGGGAAAGAGGTCTCTGCTCCTCCTTAGAGACTTTTTTTTTTTTTTGCATATAAAGTTCAGTCAGGGGGGAGCAGATGTGGCTCAAGTGGCTGAGTACCTGCTTCCGACATGGGAAGTCCTGGGCTTGGTTCCCAGTGCCTCCTAAAAACAAAACCCCCCAAAACCAAACAACAAGCAAACAAATGAAAAAACCAACTCAGGGGTAAGTGGATGTGGCTCAGGCGACTGGGCTCCTGCTTATCACATGGGAGGTTGCTGGTTTGGATCCCAGTGCCTCCAAAAGAAGACAGCAGGCTGGTGTGATGGGCAGGTGCGGCAAACTGATACAACAGGAGATACAAGAAGAGGGAACATAATGAGAGAGACAACAAAGTGGGGAGGAGAAATTCCTGGTGCCTCCTAAAAGAAGACAGTGAGCTGATGTGATGGGTAGGTGCGGCGAGCTGACATGACAAGATGATGCAACAAGAGACATGGGGAGAAAAAACAATGAGAGACACAACAAAGCAGGGAGCGGAGGTGGCTCAAGCGATTAGGTATCTCCCGCCCACATCGGAGGTCCTGGGTCCCGGTACCTTCTAAAAAGAAACAAGGAAGATCAACAGGCACAGCAAGTGCAAAAAACAAGGGGGGTAGGGAGAAATAAATAAAATAAATCTTTAAAAATCAACCAACCAACCAACCAACCAGCCAACTCAGGAGAGTTGATGTGGCTCAATGTTTGAGCGCCGACTTCCCACATATGAGGTCCTGGGTTCCACCCCTGGCACCTCAAAAACAAAAAAAGTTCAATCAGGAAATATTTATTGAGTACCTACTTATTATGAGTTGTAGCTGGAAATTTATATCAAATGGTGGCTAAATTGTTCTTTTAATGTTTAGATTCCTGGACCTCATGTTGCCTCCCTAAAGCTTAAATGGGATAGTGGTTACACAGGGGTATCAGAGAAATGAAATGAATCTTTCTTATACTGATGGATTTAAATAAGAGGAACAGAATATAATTTTGTTTTTAATGATTGTTTTCCTCCTTTTAATAAAAAAGATTATGCTGAATTGGAAATGTCTGGATTCTGTCAGTGTGGATAGCTATTTATTTTTTACTGCAAATCACCAAGCTCCAGACTTAAAATGCTGATTTCTGGGCAGACTAGATATGTAAAACTGCATAACAAATTACCCCAAAACTTACCAGCTTAAAACAACAAATATCATTTCACAGTTTCTGTGGGTCAGTGCTTCCTCCGTGGCTTATCTAGTTCCTCCGTGGCTTATCTAGGTGGTTCTTGCTCAGGTTCCTTCATGAGGTTGCAGTCAAGATGTCAGCTGGGGCTGCTGTCATCTGAAGGCTTGACGGGGCCTGGAGGATCTGCTTTTGGGGTTGGTTCACTCATGTGGCTTTTGGCAATAGCCTTGGTTTTCTTACCACTTGGACTCTCCGTAGAGACACCATGGCATGAGAGCTGGTTTCTTCAGAGTGAGTCATCAGAGAGAGAGAGAGAGAGAGAGAGAGAGAGAGAGAGAGAGAGAGAGAAATGGCCTCATCGTGCAAGCCACACTTTTACTTCTGATATATTCTGTCAGTAAATATAGCCTGGACCCCAGGGGAGGGCAGTTGGGCTCCACCTTTTCAGTGGAGGAGTATGAAAGAATTTGTAGACATACTTTTAAACTGCACTGAACCTGACTTCATATCTCCTAAATCAGACTCTTTGAGTGTGGGAATCTGCATTTTTAATACGTTCTCCCAAGTGATTTTTATGCACACTTAAAAATAGAGAACCATTGGGTGTTCAGGTGATATCCTGTTGAGTGACTCAGTCTTGAAGTAAATAGAACATATAATGGCACTATCTGGTTTATTTAAGAAGCCAGAAATTCTTCTCATGTATTTAATATTCTAAATATTTAAGGTTTATGTTTAGATATAAACATAAATCAAGTACTAATTAGATAATATAGTAAATTCTTTCCTCAGATTTCACTTTATCTATATAGGCTTTTCTTTTGTCACTCAGCCAGCCACATATGCCCTACTCTAATTTAGTCTGTGGTATCTCTCAGCATATATAGCTGAAACAGGAACTTCAGTGGAAATATGTGGCCAGGAAGGCAAAAAAGGGTATCTTGAGGTTTTGTCTTCAGAACAAGGGTGAGCTGAACAAATGTCTGATGGCTCCCTGCTGCTGCATACTTTCTTAGGAGAGACGAAGGGTACAAACCCAGGAGTTTGGAAAGAAGAGCCAGGTGGCTTCTGGAGCCCCTCTACCTTGGACTCCCTCCCTCCAAGATGTTAAACGACAGCCTCAGCAGCTGGCTCTGTGTGGCATTGTATCTGCTGCACCTTGGGGTACCTCGCCTCACCTCCTGAGGCTTTTGGTAGGCTATTAGGCCCTCTTTTCCATCATAGCTGTTGTTTTCCTACTTTCCCATCAACATTAGCTCTTAGCCCTCAGAATCCTTGCCTATTAGGAATGCAGATGATTATTTCAGATTGGAGGAGGCGTGCTATGGAAATACATACTCTTCTTCAAATCTGTGAACCAGCCACCCATCCAATCTCTATCCCCTGACCCCCTAAACAAAAGAAGGCAGATGAATACAGATGCTCAGAGCCCCTAATTCCACAAAAAGCACACAATTAGGGGATAAAAACCCTAGTGAGGAAATAACATAATGCTGCCTTTAAAGAGAAGCCATCTCATCCTATTAGTGCACTGCACCCAGAGTCTGTGACCACATGCTGGAATGGCCATGTGATGGAGCTGACATGCCCCGCTAGGTACAACAGATTGTTCTGCTTATAACCAATCAATACCCCAATTAACACATATTTATTGAACCTAGGAAGCACCATGGTTCACATTGCCCTCATCAGCTATTTGTTAGAGTAATGTAGAAGCTTCTTAACCCTTCTGTTTGCCTTCAGGCTTGCCTCTGTCCCAATAAAATCAATTCTGTACATTGAAACCAGAGTGAATTTTCCTAAAAAGATACAAACTTTGTCAGGACACTGACCTACTTAAAATACTTTGCCTCATCATCAGCAACCACAGCAACCAAATAAAGCCCACACTCCCTAGCGTAACTTAAAAAGGTAAGTCAGTCTGACTCCTGCCTGATTCTGCTTCCCTACTGCTGCTGCTTCACACGTTCCAGCCTCCAGCCTCCCACTCTCCATTCCACGTGCCTTCCCAACATGCTCCCTCTCATCATGCCCACCTCTCATTGTGCTGTGTAACAGTGGTTGAGAGTACTGGCCTCAGCTTAGAAGGCTATGATCCAAACCCCAGCTCTATGATTTATTAATTGTGTGATCTTGGGTAAATTACTGGATGTTTGGAGCCTCAGATTATTTTCTACAAAAATAAACCACCAGCCTCATAGGCTTCTTGTGAGCATTTAACTTTGATATTTAAAATGCTTTGCACAGCATTTGTCCCGTAGTTAAAACTAATATCAGCTGTTGCTGATATTAATGATGTATGGAAAGCCCTTGACACATAGTAGCTGCTTAATAAAAGAGAAATCTTTTCCTTCCAGAGCCCCAGTCTCTTTTGAGAGGACTGATCTTGAGAAGTCTTTAACTCTGCCCTCTGAGTGATTTGGGGGTGTGGGTGGCATTGGAGAAGGTAGAGAAGTAGGGTTTTAAGAGACAAAGGGAAAGAAGGTGGAGGATTAGAAGAGATTAGAAGATTTAAAAAGGATTGTATGTTTCCATATAATCGTTCCTCCATTTTGAATATGACTAATGACATCATTCCTTATCGGGCGAGGCTTGAGTGGTAAATCACTCCTTTTTGAGCCTTTGTTAGTTCATCTGTTAAATGGGTTTGCCATTAGATAACTCAGCTACTCTGAGAACTTTTTGAGAACGAGAAAGTGTAATGTGATACGAGGTGACAATATTAAACTCCTAATCATACAACTTTGAGCATTTTTTAAAAATAAATTCGAAGGCCACCTTTTATATTTACGTATTATCAATGCTGAAGCACATACCCTCTGGTGATGGAGATTGCCAGGTTAGAGTCACACATGTTCAAGGTGTCTCCAATCTTTCTCTTCATTCCTTCTGCATCTCTCCTTTGAGAAGCATTTGGAGTTCACAGTGGTTATCTGGTCAGAGTGCCACTCTCCATGCTATTGGCAGAGTTACTGTCATACAACAGAAATCTGAAAGGCCTCATGGGAAGAACAGTGCATGTGAACACATGGAGTCAGGATGATTTATTTGAAATCTAGAGCAAATTAAATTTTAACACTCAGTTTTCTTCCCTGTGATCTGGGGCTCATAATGGCTACCATATTGCATCACTGTGAGGTTTAAAAGGCACATGTAGATAACTAGCACAAGCCTGCCATGTAATCGACACATCCTAGTCTTTTCTGTGCCTAATTAGATACCTAAAATGGTTCCTTGGTGCCCTTGGAATATCCAATCCAAAGACTTTAGTCGAGGGGACTTCACAGGTTGACTCCAAGCTATCTTTCTGATACTATTTCTACCTCATTATCTTTATACCTCCTCATTCCCCATAATAATCATCTGCCAGACCCAAGGCCTTTGACGTGATTTTTTAGTTAATCACAACCTTAGCTTTTTCACATGCATTCTCCTGTGCCTTGGCCTTGTGGTACTTGCTATGGGTGATATTTTCCCGGGGCCATGAGACTTGAAGGGCCAGTTCACTTTATAGCTTTTCCCCAAACTACTCCTCTCCACCAGGTGGAATCAGTCCTTCATTCCCTGTTCTTCCAATGCATGTTGCTTTACTTCTATTACAGCTGTTATCACAGTCTGCCTTGTAGCATTGTCATTTCTGTGCATTTTCCCCTCTGGATTCAGAGTCCCTGGAGGCCAAAGACTGTGCTTTATTTTGTGCTATATTTCCCCACCCCCACTGTGCCTGTGTGGTAGGGGTTTAGTAAATAATGCTCTAATCAATGTATGAATGAAATTCTCTCCTAGTCCTGTTTGCATTGCTGTAATGCAGAGGAGGTGAATGTAGAATTTTGGCTTAGTGGATTTAGTTTAGCATAGGAAGGGAGTTATCCAAGAAGAAATAGTGGCTTTGAAAACAGAAATTGACTTTAATCTTGTGGAAAACACATGCCAGCCTTTTTCATAATAGTTTCAATTTTAGGAGAGTATTGTGTTACTGTAAAAACACAAATAGATAAACTGATGACAATACTGTGTTTGGGAGATAAAGCCTCATAAAAGCCATCTTCCCCAAACTCTCCAGCATGATTAGGGTATTTCTGAGATGGGTCAGGGAACATAACCAAACATCAGCAAAAAACTAGTGACACTATGTTTAAAGAGACTTCTTGCTATTGGGAAGGTAGGAATAGAGGGCTTATGTTTTCCCTCCAGCACAAATACATGGTTTCCTACCAGCTTTTGCCAGAATTGATGCTGTTTTGATTGCTTTGCACGGGGTCACTAGGGTTGCCAAAGATAGTTGCTGGGCAGGAAATATCGCCTGGAGGATGGTGCTGTGGGTTTTCTGTTGCACTTTATCTAAGCCTGTCATATTCTTCTAAGTGCTGGGTCTCTATTGGCTCAAGGGTGCCCTCAGGGAGTCCATTGCTGGGGACTACAGCTTGCAGTTGGATTACAACTTTGTTTTGTTTCCTACTGGCCATTTGAGTGTCTGCCTGACTCTTGAACTCGGGGGTTCTGGATCCAGGTTCTTTTGAGGATCAAGTAGGAAAGATCTTGATAATGTTTACTTTTTTTCTGCTTTAGATAGCAGCTGCTGTGGGCTAAAACCAGACTGAACAGACCCCAATGACTTCCCACCACCTCTTTTTCTTACCTCCCTACTATGAGCTTTCCCTGGATAGGCTCAAGAGCCTCCCAACTTCTACCCCTGCTCCTTGCAGAGTGTTCTTCACTCAGCAGCCAAATTGGCCCTTTTAAATTAAAATGTACTTTAGATCATATCACTCCTTAGTTCAGATTTTTCGAAATAGCCGCCCATTTCACAAAGAACACAATTCCAAGACCTTACTTACATTGGCCTACACAATACTGCATGGTCTGGTGCCTGCTATCTCTCAGCTATCTCATCTCTTACTGCTGTCCTCTCCATTAAACCTATCTGACCTGTGAGCTTTCTTCCTATTCTTGAGGCAAGCCTAGCATTCCTCACCTCAGAGCTTTTGCATTATTGTTCTCTCTACTTGGAATGCTCTGTGTCCACATGTAAATGTGCCTCATATCCTTTTTTCATTCAGGCCTCTGCTTAAGTATTACCTTGTTGAAGGGGTCCTGCCCTAGGGACACGTGTTCCTAGTACTAGAACAATGTCTAGCATATGGCAGGCACTTAGGAAGTGTTTGTTGGAAGCATGAGTGAGCATTGGCCAGAGATTTTAGCAGATTCATGGAGAGAGTGTGTGACCTAGAAGGATTGCGTGTCTGGAGTCAGATGTCCCATGAGACACAGCTGGGTTTGCCCACCCCTCTCCGTATGATAGCTTTTCAACACTGGAGAACTTATTTAACATCTCAAAGCCTAGATTTCTCTTCTAGATAAATAAAATTATGCCTATTATTTGGGATTGCTATGACAAATACATCAGATAATGTCTATAATGTGCCTGGCATTTTATCTGATACACATTGGAGGCTTCCTAAATATTAGTTCTCTATGATGTGTGGGATTAGGGGAGTGTCTAAAAATGGGTTGAATCTGGTATGTAATTCTCAAGTACTTGTAAGTAGTCGCAAATATATTTAAAGCAACTTGCTTGTGCCTGGCATAAAATCTTAATAAAGATCCAGGCCTTCCTGCTTTTAATCATCAAGCCCAGACACTTCTCAAATTCTACTAACAATCTGAGTGTCGACTAGGGCAGTTCCATGGGCATGTAGAGATTTTGGTTAAAAAAAGTGTAAGGTGGGGAGCTGCTGTGGCTCTAGCAGTTGAGTGTCTCCCTCCCATATGGGAGGTCCCAGGTTCAGTTTTTGGTGCCTCCTAAAGAGAAACCAAAAAAAAAAAAAAAAAAAACAACAACAAGCAAACAAATGAAACAAAACAAAACAACAACTCAAGGGAGTCAATGTGGCTCAGTGGATAAACGCTGGCCTCCTCCCACATATGAGGTATCCCGGGTTCAAGCCCCGGTCCCAGACCTCGGCGGGGGTGGGGGTGGGGGGGTGGAGTAAAAGGCAGAAGTCAGTAGTTGAGTTGGGGGCAGTTCACAATCCTGCTTACATCGGTATTACATTTATGAAAAATGGCAATTGAGTCTAGGGCAATTGAGACTTGGGCTATGCCAGCAAATGTATTTCCATTTACATCCTCAGAGTAATTACTGTTTCACCATTATTCCATTGAGATTCTCCTTGCCAAGAAAAACCCATTGTAAATTTCTGGTTTAGAGATTTTGCAGTTTTAGGGAGTCGTATTTTTTGTTGCTTTAACATTTTCTTGGCACCATACATTTTAAGCCCTACTGGTCTACCTTGTAAATACTATACAAATGTTGTGAAAAACTAAACCATGTCATTTGTTTTCCTATGTTCATTATAGGAAATGGCAATGCTGGTGCCCCTATCTGCTTCTTTCCCCGAGTTTCTGCTCAGGCTGTTTGGAGTGAGAAAGAAGATGGATTGTCAGCAAAAGATGGGAGCGGTTTTCATAGGAGTATTTTGTGGTCAGGGTTGAGTCTGGCAGGAGAGAACAGTCTGTGGCTAGCAGGGTGTGTGTGTGTGACATGGACCCATTGTGTCCACCTCTCCTGCTGTACCAGTGGCCATCTCCCAGCCAGGCCCCCAGGGTGAAGGGCCTCTGAAGCAGAGGCCGTTGCACTGTCTGGGAGCCGCTCTAACCCGGTGTAGTGAATAGGACTATCAAGAATAGGAGCCGTGTTTCCTTTGTCACCTGCAGCCCTGCTTTCAGCCTGCACAGTGAATGTGCACTTGGGGGCTGAATGGGCACTTGGAAAAATCTACAGGAACTTTGTGCATGCACAGTGTGTGCCCAATGGCATGGGAAGGAGTGGTGTGTGCATTCTGGAGATGTCTGGGGGCTGGGAGCTTGCAGAGGGGAGGGGCTGCCCTCTTTATGCTGCTCGGTTTGCCAAGAATGTGCTGCCCTTGACAGTGTTGTGGCCAACAGGAAAAGCATTCATGGCATCTTAATGAAAGACAGCAGTTCCTTTCTTCCAGAATAATTGAGTTATGTTCCTTTTTAAAGATGGGGAGAGAAGCCAATTATTTTTCAGTTAAAAATTTTTGGGAAAAAATTTTTTTTTTTTTACAAATATACTTCCCATGGAATACTTCAAGACAATTTACAATAATTTCAAAATGCAGTCCCTGGACTCAATAAATATCTTTTAATTACACCCAATCAATATCTAGAAATGTATATAGATACTAAGTCAATTAACAAAATAAGTAAAATAACTATGTAAACTACAAATCTTGGGTGGGACCATGCATGATGAGGTACGTCACTTTCCTTCAAGTGTTTTTAAACGTGATTCACATTTGTTTCAATAACATACAGATCTGTTGCAAGAGTTAAACTAGACAACTGATGCTAACAACTTGCAACTACAATCTTTGATATCTTAAAATTCAGTTTAATACAAAGAAATTCAAGAAGAAAATTTCAGGACCCTTGATCAGAAGCTTTAAATGTTTGCTATACTACTTTGGCATACACAAAGGTTCAAGTAAGTCTAAGAAAGAAAAGCATTTTCCTTTCCCACTGAAAACATGATCCAAGAAGTAGGCAAAATAGGCAATAGAAAAGAGCTGGCCATTAGGATGTTACAAATAAAGGTCTCCTTAGATTAGCAACTACCAAGTTTAAAAAGTCTTAGCCAGTATTACAAAAACATAGAGTAATATTTATGAATATAAGCGTAATCGGGTTTTTTTTGCCCTTTATAAACAATCATCTTTGAAATGCTGAAAGTGGGTTCTAACTTGTGGTTCTTCTCTGATCTGAGAAGTAAGAAGCTGCAGGTGTACATGAATGACTTACTGATTCACCTTCTCAGAGTATTCTTTGGAAACAGTCAGATTTGGCTTGATTTTAGGAGAATCATTGACACTCAAATGCTTGATAACTCCATTAGGGTCAATTATGAAGAGACCTCTTAGTGCAAGACCAGCACCTTCCAATAGCACACCATAGTCTTGAAAAATTTGTTTAGGTAATCTGACGAGTACAATGTACATGTGGCCCAAACTGCCGTTCTTCCTTGGTGTATTTATCCAGGCAAGATGGCCAAAGTGGGAATCCATCGAAACAGCAACAACTTCACAGTTCACGTCATGAAATTCACTGGCTTTGTCACTCAAAGCAACAATTTTTGTAGGACACACAAAGATGAAATCCAAAGGATAGAAGAAAAGCTCCAAATATTTCCCTTAAAGTCATCAAGGCTTAGTTCTTTGAATTCTCTGTTGACAACCACTGTGCCCTTGAAATAGGGTGCATGCTGTGCAGGAGCACAGTATGAGGAACTGGTGCTGAAGGCAAATTTTGCTTGACCAAAATCAGAACACATTACATTTGCCAAGAATTTTCTTACAGAAGCAGCAGATCTAAGGGCAGAAATGTCCCGAGGAATGGTGCTCACATGTCGGGCAACTAAGCTCGGAGTAGCTTTCCCACAGCAGCAGCCATCTTTAGTGCACGGCAGTCTCACGACGGTCAGACCTCAGTTAAATTTTACTTTTAAATGGTGATAGTTGCAAGTTTCCCTGGCTTTGTTATAAAGATATATACAACTAGTTTTCAGACTAAGTTTTAAGCTGCCATTTTGTAGAATAATCACATAATATGCCAAAATGTGATAAGGCACCAAAGACTTCCATATCCCATCTGTGTAGCTGGTTTGCCTTCCTCTGTAACTTGAAAGTGGTAGTGTTTTCTGAAGGGGCCATGGGTCTGTTTTGTTTTATCCTATATCTTACATATACTCTAACATACCTCTTTTTATTGAAATTGGGGTTTTTTTCTCCCCCTGACTTGATAATACATTTTTAAGAGAGAGTTTGATAAGGGAGAAAGTTGTCAGCTTAAAGGATCGAGGTATTTGAAGGACCAATCTAAAAGTCATCTTTAGAATGAGAGATGTTTGTTGGAAAGAAATAAGATCAGGGCAAGTACTTTTTAGTATGTTGAAGAAAATGCTTGGCTCTGTTTTGCATCTTCTCCAGACCTCTTTATGACCAGTTTTAAAAATGCTTAAATAAAACTTAGAATAATTGCATCTTTGCATATGTTTTGCATATAACATAGGAAAGATAACAGAACCATCTTTATTTTTCACACTATTTACTCTTAAGAGTCCCCTATCAATAAATGATTTCCTGTTGGAAGCAATGGTTTGTATTTGCACTTGGGTGAAACTGTCAGTCTGAATCCAGCCAAGAGAAGATCATGATATCTGCTGCAGTTTCCTAGTGGAAGAACAAGCCAATCCTCTTGCTCCTGGATTTCTAAGTACTACAGAGCCTAGAATTGATGATTGGGTTTTGGTATGGAGAGACCTTTTTTTTCTGTATAGAGCTATTAACTCTGGAGGGAGGCTTTCCCCTTGGAGAAAGTTATCTTGGATCCAAACAGTTGACATTTCCAAGATGTATTTCCTTATGATCTCTAAAAGGGAAGAAAGAATTGTCTCTTGAGCATCCATGTACCTTCTTTCATTCAGCAGATAATTGGCTGTGATGGGCTTTGAAGCCAGACAGCCTGGGTCCCAATATCTGCTTACTAGCTCCCTGAGCCTCAGTTCCCTCATCAGTAAAATGAAAATCGTAATAGTACCTATATAGTAAGGCTGGTATGAAAATTACATGCATTAACACATGTGAAGTGCTTAAGACAGTGCCTAAATACTCAATAAATGCTTGTCCTTCTCCTCCCCACCCCCATAATATCCTCAGACACTTACTCTGATCACTAGGGAGACAAACTAGGATACAATTATCCTGTTACCTGTGATTACCCTGTTATCACATTATGATGTGAGATGCAAATACGAAAATAGAAAATGAAGAATTGTATGGTAAATTGGTAAATGAAATATGAACAGGTTGCTGGAGAGCATGGAGGAAGTAACATTTATGCTCTCAATTGCCAAGAGCCCAGCTCCCTGCTCCCATCCCCCACTGGTATCATTCTCATTCCTTTCTGAAAGCAGTATTTAATGTTGCAGGTCTTATGGAGACTTTGTGTATATCCTCTAAGAGGGAAGAAAGAGAAGCAGAATGTTAGTTAAGGGAACCTAGTGATCATTTGGGGAAATAAGACCTGTATTTAACAATTGGAGGCCTATCCAGGACAAATTTGAGTGTAGTGCTCTGGTGTGCAGTGTTCCAGGTGAGCACCACAGGAAATCAGATATCAGTGGGTTCCTGTGGGCTGCTGAGTTGGGGGCAGGCCTGGTAGGGGATGTTGGACTTGAGCTGGATCTGAAAGAACTGAGCATTTGGACAGCAAATGGGTGAAAAACTTGGGCAGAGGTATGGTCCTGAGACTTAAACCATAGCCTGGCCTGGAGATGTGGGAGGCCCACGAAGCAGGTCCTATGCCCCTCCCATAGGAGGACCTGCCCCTGGACTAAAGCCAGATGCACACGGTCCATCCCCACTTTTAGCAAAGGCCTATAATGATGTCTTTGTGTTCATCATGATGTTTATGGTCATTTGGCGGGAGTTAAAACCTAGAGAGATGGAGAGCAGGAACACTAGGGGCCAGTGGGTCTGTGAGCAGCAGCCTAGCAGCCCCTTTGTTTGTGAGCTATTTGTCTGTATTTAAATGCCATTTACATAAGGAGCTGTCAGAGTTGAGTTGGCCCTTGATTATTCCTTGATGTGGAGAAAAGAAAAGAAAAGAAAACGCTGGCTAATGAGGGAGCTGGGTTCCTTTTCTCCATTGATGACAGCTTCCTTTCTGATCTGATGGTCCATCAGGTGGTATGTGACTTGGGGGTTATATCCGCACTGAAGCCGTCTTTCCCTCAGAGTTGTAATTGCTGAGGGGGACCTGTCACTTGTTATGCTGACGCTGTACAGATTTTTGTACAGCTGCCAGCCAAGAGAATTTTAGGACAGTGTCTGATTGGGTGCAGGTTGTGGCAAAAGCTATAATAAATAGAGAGCTGGTGAGGGTAGATTTTGATTGACCTGAGATTGCATATTATTAAACTGAGTCTGCATGTATATGTCAGTTTATGAAGAACCAGACCCATAATCCAACTCAGAGCTGTCGCAGTTTGAGTTTATTAAATGTGGTTTATATCACTATTAATATTGAGGAGCAGAGAGAAATATCTGCAATCTTTTAATCTATGCAATAATGGTTTGGAAGGAGATTACCAGACACATCAGACTATTGTTTGCCTATAATTGTACTCAGAACTCTTCGAAGCATTGATTTGTTTCTGGCGTGCTGATTTGGCTCAACAGTCTCATAAAACTTTTATAGTCCTTGTTGCTTTTGTTTTCCAAAAATAATTGGAGAATAATAATAATATGCCTGGTGATAAAGAAGAGAATAAGGTTGAAAACAAATTTTTAGCAGATAAGATAGCCATAAACAGCTTCTGTGCCCATAAATACCTGGGCCTGTGACCTTTGTGTTTATAAGATACTTATCGCCTCATGGGCTCTCTGCTTGGGGCTTATCACTTCAGTGCCTTGTAAAATTTGATTGTTTAGTAAGTAGATTCTGAATTTTTGCTGAGTAGGGAGAAAGTACCCCCTCCCCTTTTAGTTTTCCTTAGGAACAACTGATGTGCCAACAGGGCAGATCTTACTCAAGGACAAAAGCAGAGAACTTGGAAATGACTTATGAGTGGAAAGGAGTAGAGGAATACTTTGAATAACCCCAGCAATGAAGATAGGTTTTCCTTTCCAAAGTAAAAACCAAGGTTTTTATCCAAATCAGGGACTTTCCTGGTTTCTTACCAACTTCTCACCCCTTCTCCCTTTTCTAAAACAGACCTGAGGAAATGAGCCAGAGAAATGGCCTCCAAGTTCAGTTTCACTGACTTTAATAAGAATGTATGATTAAGTACTGCAAAGGCACAGTTAGTTGCCTTGCATTTTCAACTGTTCTTTAAAATTTTTTTCAGGAAATTCTAGGTACTCTGTTAACCTACATCTTCTTCTTGATGTTTTTGATTAATTATTCCTAAAGGACACAAATCAGATCACTGTGACAGGTATGCTGCGCTGCCTATTGGCTGCCTGGTTCTTCGTATACACAGTGGGTAGCAGGCATATAGGAGAAGTTACCAAGAAGCAGGTGCCTTCAAAGAGCTTTATTAGAACTAAAGTATATGCCAATCTTAAGGTGTAGAGGACGCATTATTTCAAAGGAGACTGTCTTATCCAAGACTTAGTTTCATGTCCCATGAGGTTAATTGCTTTCATGGAGTTTATGAGCTGTCCTTTCCTCTGCCGTGCTCCAGTCCAATGGTACTGTTTGCAAATAGTATAAGCACAGGATTGATAAAGAGCTGTGCCTACAGTGTTTGAGGGCACTCCACAATGGGCTGTGCTGTAGGTGGAGAGAAGCCCCACCACAGTGGTGTAAAGGAATAGGGTACAAAGGCATCTGTCACCCAGAGGTATTTATTGAGCACCAACTCTCTACCCAGCTTTGCAAAATACAAAGAAGTATGAGTTCAAGGTTCCAAAGGTGCTTTCCATCCAGGTGGGAAAAGAGAAGTTTAGGTCAGTGGTTCTCCAAGTGTGGTCCCTTAACAAGTAACATCATCCTCATCCTCTGGGAACTTGTTAGAATTGGAAATTGTCAAGCATCATCCCTGACCAGCACTACCAGAAACTCAGGAAGGTGTTTGGCAAGCTCTGCAGATGATTCAAATCTATATTAAAGTTTGAGAATCACAGCTTTAGATTGATTGCTTCCAAGGAAAATACATTAGTAAACAAGTAATGTAAAATCAAGGACTACTTGTAGAGCACAAACAAGGAGAAAATAAGGTACTCTACAGCAGGATGCCAAAACAAACTGTGAATCAAGTGTAAAGGGGGTCAGAGGAGGGAGAGGGCATTGTGGAGCATCAGTACAAGGTTTCCTGAGAGAGGGGGTATTTCTTGAACGAGGTTCTGATGAATGAATAAGAGAGAAGGAGGGAAAGTAGCATAAATGAATGCAAATGTGATGGTGAGGGTTCTGTTCCTTCAAAGAGCTTAGTTAAGTACAGAGAGAACACAAACTCTAACCAAGAAAAATAAATGTAAAACTAAGTACAGAACTTAGGCATTTTGGTGAGGAACAAAATATGTTCCTCACAAGTTGGATTCTAAAGTGAGTTCATCTCTTTTATCATCTCTGGCAGGGATGCGGTTAATTGGGGCTAGAGTGCTTACATCTGAAGAGGCTAAATAAGGCTTTCAGGAGGAGAATTTTATACACTTAAGGCTACTGCTTTAAAAGTGGGAGGCCCATGACACTCAAGAAAAATAGGGAAAACTATAAAAAGCAATAAGGTACCCAGCATATATGTTAGGTGCCTAGCATAAGCACAGTGTTTGGAGTGTGCTGGAGAGGGGAATCAGGGGATGAGACCAGAGGAGTAGGGAAGTGAGGCGATACAAATTTAAGTCTAACACGTTTTTGTTTTACTTTAAAGGCATTAGAGGGCTACTGTATTTCATGGATATAAGTAGGGGAGTCAGTGTTGAAGGGAAGAGGTTGGGTTTGGAGGCTATTTGAGTGGTAGCAGTGAGAGATGACAAGGACTTGAACTCAAGCAGTTTTTTTTTTTTTTTGAAAGACGGGCAGTAGGAATCAGGGTTGTTGAACGTGAAATGGAAGAAACTTTTGGTAGCTCACTGTGCTGGGTATCTTCCAGGTGTGGTTTAATAAAAATCTTTGCAACTGCCTTTGGCAGATCTTCCCATCGCCATTTAAATGATATGGAAATTAATTTTTACAGAAGGTCCAATGCTTTGTAGCTAAGAAGTGACAGATTCAAGACTCAAGTTTGTCTGTACAGCCTGTATTCTTCCTGCTCTAGATGCTAAACCTTGGCAAGTAGAAAGATACACTTTGTTTAGAATTTGGCAATTGTCCATCTTGGAAGAAGTCTTGGTTTCTGGGAGAAGGTGTTAAAAGAAAGGAGAACAGCAGTTTAGGTCATTAAAGTTCGTTTGGTGAAGCCATATCCAAAAGATCTTAATCGTTTCAGCACAGGACAGATAGAATCTTGCCCCATCCAACATACTGGAGGAAGGAAAGCCTTTATAATTCAAGATCTAGGGACCTTTGAGTCCTGGTGAGAACATCATATGGCTAATACTCTTGTGCTTTAGTGTCAAATGTTGCAATTTCAGAAATAAACATGGAGTTTTCAAGGCCCTATTATTACTTCACTCCACTTACTGCAGAGGACTCCACATTCTACCAAGGACAAAAATAAGTCCATAATGGAATACTGAGGGGAAAGGGAGAGGAAGGTTTACAGCTAATTGAGGACCTTGAGTTTAATTTATGGTATTTGTGTGTGTGTATGCGCAGGTGCATTTTAGTCTCCACTTCCTAGCAAGTATACTGTATTTAGCAATGTTAGAAGAATAGGCTGAACCATGAATAAATAGGGTTTTGCATCTCTGCCTGACTCTCCTGTCCAGCAATATCACTCTCCTCCCTCTCTCCCTCTCTGCCTGTACCTTCTCAGGTGTGATGTGTGATGTTTGCCTTGTTCCTGCCCCTCCCTCCCCCCCAAAGTAGAAGCTTCAGTTACACTGTTCGGTGTCAGGTTACATGTGGAAATTAGATTGTGCAGGACAGTAGTTTGCTGTGGGATAAGGCTGCATGCCTCATTAAGTTTGGACTCCCCTCAGTGTAGACTGGTAGAGACATGGGGAATTTATTTAAGAAAGTTGAACTGTATGTCCAGCAGCAGTGAGGAAAAGATGCCTAAACATAGGTCCCACAGCAGCTAAAGTCCATCAGCATAGGGCAAAGTAATAGATTACTCCTGGTATTAATACAAGTCTTCTCAGCTTGCTGATTTATTTACTTAACATTTGACTGCTAGGTTTTTTTTGTTTGTTTGGTTTTTTTTTGGGGGGGTGGTGGCTAGCAACTAGCACATCAAATTCATGTTCTGTACAAGGTCAAGTGATCAACAGGTTTTGCTTACTTTGGTATTTCCCTAGGATACTGTCTTTTTTTGATCTATGCCTAGGACCGTCTATCTCATACTTGAAGCTCCCCCCATGAGGTTTGCGGCAGCTCAAGCCACCTATCATGACATTGATAATATGATGAGAATATTTATACCTGCTTTGTTCCAGCAGCAGTTAAGGTGACTGATAATGATCTTTCATTTCTTGAGTGCCTGCTATGTACTATAAGCCGGTCACTAACGGTATAGAGATGGGTAAAACTCTCTTCTACCATTAGTAGGTCTGAATGCATTTGCTTGTCCCTGTAGCTGGTACAAGAACTGGTTTTAGTGGGTGCCCATAAAAGGAAATACTTATTAAATACTGGAAGAGTTCATGATTACTACACAGTGAAAAAAGGTAGGAAGTTCTCAGACATATGTGGAAAATGTAAAGTTTCGTATGAACAGTGGCAAAGAGAAATGGGCGTGATGAGCATTGAGGTGATTTTATTAGGTACATTCCAGAGGAATTGAAAAAAACTGTATTTTGGAGTGAAGACTGACTTCAGTGTGTGAATTTGGCCAAGACACTTCTCTTTGCCTCAAAATTTTCAGCTGTAAAATAGCAATGGGGGAAAAAAAAACAAAAAAGAAAAAAACAAACAAAAGAAAAAATAGCGATGAGAATACTCAGCTCGTAGAGATGTGAGGATTTAGTGATATATCCATGTTCAGTGCTTATCTTAGTTATTGATTATAAGTACTCAAACCATAACCATTAATAATTATATTTAATTATATCAGGAATCATTGTTACATTGTTTGTGGGAACTAGTACCATTTGGTCAGTTGTTGTGGCAGAGATATAAATTCTGTAGGAACAGACAACATATTTTCTTCTCCTTATTTGGCTGGACTACACCATCCACCCTCTCCATCAGCTCCATAGAACCTCAATTCTGAGAACCCTTCTTGCTGGACAGGCCCCTGGAGTATCTCCTTTTCCTTTCTGTGGACATGGTCACCTTTCCCTTTATGTTGTTGAGGCCTTGGAAAGGGAGCAGTCAGATCAAGAGGCTGAACATTTGATGTGCCTAGTGACCATAGTGACTACTCTATCTTGAGTTTATATGCTACACACATTAGTTCCTGGTGAAATTGAGCTTTGTATCTCTGCATTCCTATCCTCCTTTGGAGGACAGTTGAAGGCCACATCACTTTTGGAGATTGTGAAATTAAATTTGTAATGACAAGTTCTTTAAAAAAGGTTGGTGGAGTTGAGACTTAAACTGAAAACACTTTTGCTGCACTCCTGTAGCTCCTTTTGCACTGTGATTTTGTGTGGATAGTAACTTAAAGTCACAAAATGTTTGTTAACTTATATCCTGGGCCACTCAACAAAGAAATTCCTTCTTGAGCCAGTAAATAGAGCTTTCTTTAGGCCTTATTTACACAGATAACTTTTTTTTTGCGGGGGAGGGGGGGTGGCTTAAATATATTTTTATTACAGAAGTTGTGAACTTACGAAACAATCATGCACTTGTGTAGAATTCACATACAATACTCCTTAACTAAGACACCACACTGTTGTGGAACATTTGTTACAGATTATGAGATAACGTCATTAGACTATTACCACTAACTATGGTCCATAGCATACATTTGGCATATTTTCCCCATAACCCCCTATTGTTAACACAATTGGCATTGATGTAAGAATATTACAGTATTGCTGTTAACTATAGTCCATGGGTTACATTAATTGTATTTTTCCCATGCTTCTCCACATTCTCCCCACTGTGCAATAGTGACGTATATCCGTCCTAGTTCACGGAAGGACATTCTTGCATTTGTACTATATTAACCACAATTCTCATTCACCTCTGGGCTCACTGTGTTGTTCAGTCCCTAGATTATTTTCTAGCTTTCTTTCAATTGACATTTACATCCCTAGACTACCCTTTTCAGCCACAATCCCATTTATAAACCTGCTGCTACTTACTATAATGTGTTACCGTCAGCTCTATCCATTTCCACACATTTACAGCCCAGTTAGTTAAAACTTCTACATACATTAAGCACCAGTACTCCTTCACAGCCCTCTTACTTCCTAAAACCTATACTTTAGGTTTTAACTCCATGTGTTTATTCTTTGTATTTAGTTCATATTAGTGAGACCATGCAATATTTGCCCTTTTGTGTCTGGCTTATTTCACTTAGCATAATGTCTTCAAGACTCATCCATGTTATCATATGTGTCCCAATTTCAGTTCTTCTTCCTGCAGCATAGTATTCCATCATATGTATATACCACATTTTATTTATCCATTTGTTGGTTGATGGATACTTGGGTTGTTTCCATCTTTTGGCAATTGTGAATAACACCGCTATGAACAACGGTGGATGTGCAGATGTCTGTTTGTATCACAGTTTTCGTTTCTTACGGATATATTCCTGGTAGAGGAATTGCTGGATCATATGGCAGTTCTATATTTAGCTTCCTGAGGAACCGCCAAATTGTCTTCCACAGAGGCTGCACCATTTTACAATCCCACCAACAGTGAAAGTGTGTTCCTATTTGTCCACATCCTCTCCAGCACTTACTATTTTTTTTTTATTTTTATTTTATTTTTTTTTAATAATGGCTATTCTTTGTGGGGAGAGATGGTATCTCATTGTCATTTTGATTTGCATTTTCCTAATAGCTAGTAATATGGAACATTTTTTCATGTGCTTTTTGGCCATTTGTATTTCCTCTTTGGAGAAATGTTTATTTAAATCTTTGGCCCATTTTTACATTGGATTGCTTCCTCTTTTATTTCTGAGTTGTACGATCTTTTTATATAGCACGGAAATCAAACCTTATTGGATATGTGGTTTCTAAATATTTTCTCCCATTGAGTGGGCTACCTTTTCATCTTCTTAACGAAGTCCTTTGAATCATAAAAGTGTTTAAGTTTGAGGAGGTCCCATTCATCCATGTTTTCTTTCATGGCTCGTGCTTTTGGTTTAGGGTTTAAGAATGTATCACCTACCATCATGTCTTGAAGATGTCTTCCTACATTTTCTTCTAGGATCTTTATGGTTCTTGCTTTTATATTTAGGTCTTTGATCCATTTTGAGTTAATTTTTGTATAAGGTGTGAGGTAGGGGTCTTCTTTCTTTCTTTTGGCTATGGCTATCCAGTTCTCCTAGCACCTTTTGTTGAATAGACTGTTCTTACCCAGCTGGGTAGGTTTGACAGACTTGTCAAAAATCACTTGCCGTAGATATGAAGGTCTGTTTCTGAATCATCAGTTCTATTCCATTGGTCTATGTGTCTGTCTTTATGTCAGTGCCATGCTGTTTTTACCACTGTAGCTAGGTAATATTTAAAGTCTGGAAGCAAGAGTTCTTCAACTTTGCTTTTCCTTTTTAAGATGTTTCTGGCTATTCTGGGCCCCTTACCCTTCCTACACAGTTATCTTTTAATATTAATTTTTGTGGGGCCACATGTCCTTTACCAGTTTTAGACCACTCTGTTAAATGAATTACTGTCATCTGTCAGTATGAGAGAACTTTCCTAAGAGATAAGGACCTGAAATAGTGGTTCTCAAACATGGGGTCACATTAGGATCACTTGGGGGAGGTTTTAAAAACTTCCAATGCTCAGGCTAGAATTCCAGATATTACTTAGTTGTTCTGGGGTAGAGCCCAGGCATTGATATTTTTAAAAAGCTCCCTACCTGATTCTAGTGTACATCTGGGATGAGAACCACTAATATAAAAGGAATGCCTTTTGATGGGAGAACCAGTGGAATGAGAGCAGTTCTAGTTCTCAATAATTGTTGTCCCTATTGTCTTCCATTGCAGTGGCCATTTTGACAATGGAGTTGTGGAATTGTAATTGGATAGTAGAATAGAGGATAGCAATCATGTCTTCTGTATCTCTGAGTCCTCACCAGCCAGCCTGGAGCCTGGCATATATTGGATGTTCAATGCCTTTTTCCCCCAATGATGAAAATAATAAATAATTTTGTCCAGATTTACGAGCCTGTCACTTTTACTTTTTAATCCTTGAACCTCTTCCCTTCAGTGGTCTATGAGGGAGCAGGTCCACAATAAAAAGTACTTTTATTATTCCAGGAGGAGAAGACACACAGCTTTGAAATGCTTGAGGCATAAAAACAGTATTTGGCTAAGACTAGCAAAGGCTTGCTGTGCACAACATAATTTGTTGGATAATGGGGCAATAAATGCAATGCTGTTCATTAACTCTTTAAGTATCCATACTTTACTAATCTTGTGGGTTCTGCTCACCAAATGGAAATGGTTTCTCTTATGCCCTGTTTTGGCTCTAGACACAAATAACTCCTTTATTCATAATAATTAGGGCCTCTTTTCTCTATTTCTTTTCTTAATTTTAGGCATTCCAAATATGCAGCTATAATTGTTCATAAAAGGGGAATTCTGTGAATACAAGGGAGCATGGCCTGGGAGCTGTTATTTTGGTTTGTAGTTTGAGAAGAACCAAGCATATATTAAGTAAAGGTAATCCCTTACATTCAGACAGTACGTTAGAGTTTAGTGTTGATTTCCTGTCTAGAAGGTTGTTTTAATCTCCCACAGAGTTGTATGAGGTGTGTTAGTTTCTTACCTGCTTAAACAAATATCATACAATGGGTTGGCTTAAACAATGGGAATTTATTGGCTAATGGTTTTGAGGCTAGGAAAAGTCTGAAATTGATGTCTCAGTAAAGTGGTGCTTTCTCCCTGAAGACTGTGGCATTCTGGGGTTGGCTGCTGGTGATCCTTGGTCCTTGTCTTTTCTGTTACATGGCAATGCACATGGCAATGTCTTTTCCTTTCATGTCTGGGTTCCATTGACTTCTGGTTTCTTTCTGTGGCTGCATCTTCTGTGTCCAGTTTCCTCTGCTTTTAAGGACTTCAGCCATATTAGATTCAGTTTGGGCACTCCTTAACTAATAACATCTTCAAAGGTCCTATTAACAAATGGGTTCACGTTCACAAGACCAGAGGTTGGGACTTTAACGTGCCTTTTGTGGAGGACATGATTCAATCCCTAGCAGCAAGACAAATAATTATTGTTTACAATTTATGGATGAAAATATGAAGACTCAGTGAGATTGAGTTACCTGCCTAAGGTGATAGAGCTGGGTCTTGATTGTTTATCCCTTTGGTGCACTGGACATTGGGTAGTGGTTTTGCTTGGATTATAACACTCTCTAAATGTGGCTAATGGCATCAAAAGGTTCTGTTTTTCTAGCTGTCATGGTTTGCATTCTTTGTTTGCATATGTGTATGCATACTTGTGTAAGTATGTGTGTTTGTGTGTCTTCATTAATATTAAACACCTTTCCATTTGTCTCTGCAGAATGCTGCTGATAGCTGGTAATGTACATTTTAAACAGTGTCATCTTTTATTAACAGTTGTCAGGAAACGGATGTGACTCAAGAGGTTCAGCGTCCGTCTACCATATGGAGAGACTGGGGTTCGATCCCCGGTACCTCCCGATAAAAAACAAAAAACAAACAAACAAAAAAAAACAACAAAAAAAAACAGTTGTGATTTTGTCATGCCAAGGAGCCTGCTTTCACTTTTGTGAATTTGTGAATTCACAAAATTTTGTGAATTTGTGAATGTGAACATTTGTGTACGGGATTTTATTTCTAGGCAAAGTGTTTTCCCAGTCTGTGTTGTCTGCCTAGAATGATAATGTTGAAAGCCTAAAATGTTCAGTTTTAGAATATGACATTTTTCTGCAGGACTATGTGGGTTTTTTTCATTCATCCAAAAAAAATTGCTGCATGCCTACTATATAGGTGCATTATTGTATGCCTACTATATAGTGCCAGATGCTGTTTACCTTTAATTCCATTTTAAGAAAGTCCATAATAAAAATAAATCTGTACATCTGTTTTAGCTTCAACTCTGTCTTTACCAGGCCATTTTGGCTGCTTAGCTTTATTTCTTGATTTTTGGGAGACAGTTTTTCCCAAGCAGTGTCAGACTGACAGGCCCTGGGTGGGAAATGCCTTCCTTGCTTCCCAGTAACATCTCATGGAGAGATGATTGTGGATGCTGGGTGTTTTGAAAAGAGCCATACTTGGGGCTGCCTGAAATACATGCTCTATCATTCTGTCCTGCCTTTCTCTTCCTTTTTATTTTTTCCCTTTACTGCAAAGCCTCTTTTTGTTTCCTGGTTCCTAAATATCCCAGAGATGTAGTATAAAGGAAATAGTAAGGGCTGAGGATTTCAAATGCAGAAATGTAGTTTTGGCATTCAAGAGCTTCCTCCCAGCCTGTTAGCATAGCACATTCATCTCTATCCTGGACAAACTTACCCTGCAGTGATGCATCTTAACCATCAAAGGGGGGAGCCGGAGGAAGAAGGAAAAACACCCCTGGATTCTGAAAATGACTGCAGTAAATGCTTCAATAGAAGTGTGAAGCATGCAATACATGTTAGAACATCATGTGATGTTCTTCTTACTTAAAACCATGAGGGCTTAAAATAGCAAGGAAAGAAAAAAGTACTCCTTCCATTTAAGAGGTAGTAAGCACTAGATTTTGTCACCTATGGTGAAGATAAACAAAGCTCATTCTTTTGGTTGGTATCAGAGGGGTCTTTTAAAATCTCATGGAAAGAGTTGAAAGGGGTTGTGTTTTATCACTTATTTGTTGTACTTGTGCTCAAGTTATTCAAATCCGAGGTGGAATCTCTCTAAGATTGTTCACTCCAAGTTGTGTGTAGCACTGTGGCAACTGCTTATGCTTGCTCCCATAGAGGAAGCCCCAAGGCATAGTTTACTTCCTCTTCTGTTTTTCTACTTTGTCTTCTCTCTCTTGTAGACTTGGATGCTCTGTCATAATTCTTTTGTAGAACCCCCATGCCTCAAATCATATCATACAGCACAATTTATGAACAGGCATTCCATGAAGATTTGGGCTGGGATAGCATCATCTCTCTTTAGAAGAGATGTCATCCCAAACCCATCAGTCCACCCCTCATCCTTCCTGGCAGAACCCCAATTCAGTTCACACATTTACCTTCCACATAGGCTTGAGTTGAAAGGGTGCATTGTGGTTAGTCCAAGCCAATCACGAGAATTCCACTCTTCATGCCAGGTATTGGCTTAGGAAGTTCCAGATCTAGCTAGTTCAACGTGAGGGGAACTCTGGTATGAAAAAAAATTCCTTTCTTTTGTAGAGAGAAGAAAATATTGTTTCTGTATCTGGTTATGGTCTGCATGCTTTGCTTTGAACTTGGCAACAGCCTTCTTTGAACCATGAACTTGCCTAAGAGGACAAACCAACACATAGGGGACAGCAGATCTGAGAGAGAGAGTGGGAGAAAGAGACAGAGGGAGGGAGGGAGAGAGAGAAGAAGTTGCACCTTTCAGGATATTGTTGAGCTGCTGAATTAACCAGTCTGGATCCATTCTTCCTCAGGGCATCATCTTATAGGTGAGAAGAAGAAAATGTTTAGCTATTTTGGTTGGGATTTCTGTTTCTTACAGTCCAGTGTATTCTAACTGATTAACTGTTTTACTCATCCACACAGGATGGTTTGAGATAAAATTAGAAAATTGTGAAAATGCTTTTACAAGTGTTCTACACAAATGCCTGACATAAACATACTGCCCAGAATTATTGTTCTTCACTCATATATCATTTCTCTTCTCTCTGTAGCAAGAAGATAAGCCATCTGGTTGAAATACAGTCATTTGAAGAGCTTTTTTTTTTGAGGGGATTTGTAGTATCATTTCTCTAAGAATTGATAAGGTAACCCCTAAAACTTTGTTTCAGCTAAAAATTTATCTATTCTGATAAAGTTGTATTTCTTCTAGCCGGAAACTGACAAATAAAATAACCCAATATATTTTCCCTTTGTCTTATTTTGCCAACGAGCTCCAATCTAACGTAATGTTTAATAGTACTTCATCTAAAATTCTTGGTGTATCTTTCTTCTAGTTTTTGCTAGTTGGTTTAGTTACTCTGTTTTACATTGTAAAACAGTCAGTGATCTGACACACATCCTCTTTGGATGTAACCTTTGATATTGTAGCAGTTTAATATTATTGATGAATTCCTAAAAGAAATATTGGATTATGTTTGTAAACTGGTCTTTTCCTGTGGGTGTATTAGAGTGTATTGGATTCAGAGGTTTTGCTTTTACTTGATTAAATAATGATTCAGGCTTTGATTGGGCCACATCAATAGGGCAGTGAGGGCTCACAGAGAAACTGCACTGCAGAGAAGG
This sequence comes from Tolypeutes matacus, assembly GCA_026826555.1. NCBI lineage: Eukaryota > Metazoa > Chordata > Mammalia > Cingulata > Chlamyphoridae > Tolypeutes > Tolypeutes matacus. Next base: position 6,208,441 of record JAKSZT010017954.1, read on the forward strand.
AAGTTTGGAGTTTTTGAGCTGGAGCCCTGGGAAGTAAGCACACAGAGGAGCTTGGTTGCAAGGAAAGAGAAAAGGCCCCGGAAAGAGAAACAAGCCATTTGCCTGATAGTCTATGGCTGGTCTTGTGGAGATAACAGAGGAGCTGAGCCTGGAGAGAAGCAAGCCCCAGGAAGAGAGGAACCCAGGAGGCCCAGGAAGCCTGAACCCTCACAGACGTTGGTAGCCATTTTGCTCCAACACGTGGCAATAGACGTTGGTGAGGGACGTAACTTACCCTTTATGGCCTGGTAACTGTAAGCTTCTGCCTCAAAGAAATACCCTTTATAAAAGCCAACACATTACTGGTATTTTGCATCAGTGCCCCTTTGGCTAACTAATACAGATATTATTGCTAAAGAAATATTTCTGATTTGTTTGAGTGTCCCAAATACCTTGTAATGGTGCATCTTACCTGTTACTCTTTTATCCGTTTGCTACACATTTATTGTAGCAAAATCCAACCAGACACACATACACACACACGCGCGCGCGCACGCACTGGGAACTCAGAATTGTGGATAAGAGAGCATTGTTAGGGGAAAGTAATTTTTCATTGTTGCTCCTGAGGACTATTTCAGACCTGACTTAAGGGTATCGATTTGAGGGCCGCCTATGATTTTTATCTCCTTTTCTCATCTCTTAACTAAATATACCGGAAGGGATGACTTTCCTAGACATTAAGCTACTGAAATCATTATTCAGCAGGGAAATTAAAAGTAAAAGTAAGTATTTTCAAGTAAATAGTTTATTTGTATACTGTGGTACTCTCTTGAATTTCTACTACCGCCCGCCCCCCCCCCCTCCAAAGTGAAATCCATTGTTTTCATCCTTTTGTGATTTGCTACTTTGAAATATTTTTTCCTTCTCAAGGAAGGAAAAAAATAACCTTCCAGAATAGTATAATTACAGTTGAGAACAATGTTTTGTTCTATGAGTTAACCTGTGATAGAGAGGCCAGTTTTGAACAGATTCTTGATTGGCATGTTATTGCTGCCAGTCATGGTTGTGCAGCACAAATTCTTGTCATCTTTCAGGGGGCCAGACATCCTGGATGGATCCAAGTTGCTTTTGTGTTTCTTGTGTCTACTCTAAACCTTGCTAAGGAGCCATGGTTTACCTTCCCTAAGCCAGGACTCAACTAACCTTTACAACTGATTGATTTTTTGAGTCCTGTGATAGTATTGTGCCTCTGTCTTGTGTATCAGCTGGATCCCAGGTGGCTGAGCCTTAAAGAACACCTGTACTAAGTGGCAAGGAAAAATTAGAAATATGCATATTGATCATGAAAAATAAATCTCAGGAGGTTTCCTGTTGTACCCTAAGTCTTCTATCTTAAGGTATGGAGAGAATGAAATGTAAAATTTGAAAGTAAATCCCTTATGTCACTTTACTCCATAATTGAAAGGACCCTTGGTATGAGTTAAATAGTGATAACGTCAAGCAATGCTTTTTGACTGACTTAATTTTCAGGGTTTAAGTCATTTGCTAATTTGGGTCAGCAGCTCTAAGCAGCATTAATATTTTGTGTGATGTTTCAAAAGATTGTTTGAGCCACTGGTAATCCCTAGGGTAGCCATTGTTCTAGTATTTGGAGAAGGATCTCCACGTGCTTTGTATCCTTGATCTTTAATAACAGCAGTGTTTCTTCCTATGGTTATCAACCAAGTGTAAGTGAAATCATCAGTAGAATGACGATTTTGAATATGGGAACGAGTTCCTGGAGCCTTTTATTTGCCTGTTGGGAATGGAAATGTAGTTAGTAGCTCTAGAATGTAGTTGCAGTTGCTGGTATGATGACCCATCTATACAGAAGATCCTGACCTGCACGTGTTGAGCATCTGAGGGAGCTAGCTATAGAGAACTGACCAACTTGCCAAAGGTTGGGTATTGCAGACTCCCCTGCCTTTCTCTTACCTGGGTCACCTGGTGTTGGATAGCAGGGAGACCTTTTTACCTACTGAAGTTGTCTTTCATGTTAGAAGGCTAATAAATTTTCGGTGATGTAACTTGATAAACCAACAAAGGCTAAGAGTTGATGGCAGAAAGAGCTACTTAGCTCCTTGGCTTAACACCTGCTAGATTTTTGTCTTTAAGAGAAATACTCTTAGATGTTGCTTTTCAGAAAAACCAACCATCCCCTGCCACTCCCAACAACAACAAAAAATCATTAACTATATATTGCCTGTGATGCCTGAGAGAAGTGGTACAGATCAAAGAGAGCTTTTGTGGAGAAAATCTTGGTGACAATAAATACTAATTTAGTTGGCCATATTGTGAGATGTTGCCTGAAAGTGCCTAAGCTTCAGAGGATATATAATTTGCTTCCTGAATGTCCACAAGGAACTCCTAAGATGTTGTATAACAAAGTTAATAATCAGTTATTATTCCAGCTCTGTGATTTTCAGACTTCAGCTTGCAGTAGAATTACCTGGAGCACTTGTTAAAACATTCCACCCTGAGCAATTTGGTAGGTCTGGAATAGGACCTGAGAATTTGTATTTTTAACAAGTTTTTAATTGATGCCAAGACTGCTGCTTTGGGGACCATCGTTTGAAAACTACTGTTCTATGTAGTTCTCTGCCTCCTTCTGCTAATCTCACACCTGTGCAACAGGTATGAAATTGGGCCCCCCAAAAGCCTTCACCTTCACAATTGACCTGATTATTATATAATTGTAACTGGTTAGCAAGATGGATCATATTTTAATTACAAATTAGTTGCCAAACTTAATGAAAGCTTGACCATATTATCTAGAATTTTGATCCTGAAAAATCTTACTTGAACTTGAAAATGTCCTAGAATGTCTTTGAAAAATCCAGATTCTGATAAGTGTATTACATTCCACAATAATTCACTCAAAAAATTAACTGCACAGAAATTTACACTTCACATTCATAATAGAATCTCTTGAAAGCTTTGAAAAAAATATCATGTTTTGGCCCCACCCCAGGCTGAATGAATCTGAATCTCTGGGAGTGGGCACCGGAAATCTACTGTTTTGAAAGATTTCCAAGGGATTCTGATGGGCAGCTGGGTTGAAAATCATTGCAGGGAAGGGGGCAAAGAGGGCTTTGGGAAGCCCTTTACACTTGCTTTAACTTGCTGTTCTCCCTTCTTTTCATTGCTAAACAAATTCCCTTGTCATTGTACTCTACTGCATTCCTCCTTCACCCTTCTTTTCAGGCTGACCAGCCTTATTACTTTCTAGGTCGTTTTTTTCTGGACCTAGGAAAACAGTCCAACCTACTGTTCACCCAAGTGTGTGACATGAAAGGCCTTTATTCTTGGTTCAAATGTTTAAAACTGGGGTTGTTTAGTTTGGTGACTAGCCAGTTGCCTCTTTCATACTCTTGTTCAGTTTCTGAACACTCTCCCTTCTTCACCTGAATGAAATAACAAGCAGGCAATGTTTTCAGAGCTCTCTGAACCACCCTGAATGCTGAATTTAGGTTTAGGAAAGAGCTGGGCTCTCTCCCTCATTGCCATCAGAATAAAAGTTGTTGAATCACTTGATCCCGGCTCTGTGAAATAATACTCAGGAGGAATTTCTGCTTTATGACTTTAATCTGATAAACGCTACTTGCTCTGGCGTGTCAGATTGTCTGTGTGTTCCTCTGCCTCTAATAGCATAATCCTAGCCTTATGTGTAACAGCTAGCATGCAAGGCCCAAATCTCAAACCAAGCCTTGATGCAGACTTCAAATAAGAACTTCTTTAGAAAGCTCTGTGTTAATGCCCAGCATTTAACATTGCTGCTGCTGAGCTCCTAGAAGGAGCCAGGAAGTGGCAAATCCCGAGACTCCTGCAAAATTTCCGATTATGTGTGGGCCAGAAGCAACCCACTGCTATAACCAAATCAAACAAAACAAGGTTAACTCTTGGTCTATTTATATCTTCTCTTTTTTCTCATCTTATAAATTATTATATTCCAACTTTTCCTTTTCTCTCCCTTATATTTTTCTCCATGCGTATCTTTCCTCTGTTTTTCTCTCTACCCCAAGCATCTCTTCCCTGCCTCTTTACATTTTTTCTTCTATGTTCTCTTAGCTTCTCAAATTTAGAGAGCCAGGAATCTTGTATAGCTTGAGCATTAACCAAACATTGGAATATTTATCCAAAGTAAATCTTGGAAGATGTCCTTTATGCTCATTTTCGATCTCATTAATTTCTTGAGCCAGTTGGCTGGAGAGTAAGCCACAAATAGCAACTGTGCTTTAGAACTTGTCAAAAGTGGTCAGAAACAAGAAAAGAAGAATTAAAATAAAATCCTTTCCATAATCCAGGATGTAGGAGATGCTGACACAGAGACAGCAAAATCCATGGTATGAATTTGACATTTTGTGGGGTTGTCAAGATCTTCCACTTCCTGGCTCTTTTCCATGCTCATAGTAAATATTGTAAGTGGATATCAGAACTCTGATCTGGAATTCAGACTGATTTATCTTAACCCAGTACTCCAGGGAGAGGCCACTAGAAAAGGTGAATCTCCATCCCTGTTAGTGGATTCTTGGAGGGAATTTTTGGCTAGGGAGAAATATTACAGAAATCAATACCATTGTTTGAGATAGCTGTTTTGATTCACTGTTGGAGATTTGTGTCAAGAGAGCCTCAAACCATCATAGATATTGGAACTCTTCCCTTTACTGCCTGTTAACCCAGGCATGTGACAAGAGCAAGATTTCTAGATTGCCATAAAGGAATAATTTCAGTGAGTTTGGGAAAGCCTTAGGACTGATTCAGGGTGAAAGGTGCATGTCATTCACGAGTTTCAGTTCAGATCACTAGTTTTATTGGGAGTTCAGTTGTTGGAGAAATCTGTTTCCTAAAATCCTGTAGTTCACATAGGTGTTGAATGTTTATATAATACCCTGAGTTGAAGAAAATATTTATCAATTCAAGTGCCCAGGTGTCAGCCTGATTATTGGAGAGAGGGTTGAAGAGATTTGACAGTATCAGGTTGGGCACATTTGAGTAGCAGTAGCTAATTGTTCCAGAATGAATTGCCTCCTGTCCATGATTTGTTGACATTCCTACTGGAATGACTCAGAATAAGCTACTATTCATCTGTTTCTCTAGTCAACCATCGGAAGGCCTTAAATAATTGTGTGTGCAAGAAATGTCAGAGTGACAGACTTGGGTTCAAAGGATTGTGCATTTTTATACATCACCCCTTGCCATTTTTCTTTGACTTTAGCATTTCAGAGAAAATGAACATTTTCTTCTATGTAGTATGAGAAGGTTCATGCTCAAACTGGCTGAAAGCTGTGCTGCACCATATTATAGTTTTATGGATGGGTTGCAAGTGTGATTTGATGTCTGTCCAACAGGAACTGCCCTCTGTCATGTTTGGGGAGATAGCGGACAATGTCTCTGAAATACTCAGCTCTGGCTGAATTAACAGAAAATAGTACCTGCACATGAAACAAAATGTAGAACAAGTAGTGTTTATCTTTATGTGGTAGATAAAAGTGTATGTATTCTAAATAATTTATATAAATTGAATTATGTGAACTGGATTTGACATTCATTTAAAAGGTAATCTGTGGCAAATTGTTTTGTGGTGACTTTTTTTCCCTTCTCTTTTGCATCCCCACTTGAAAGCCTTCAGTTTAATCTATTTGTATTAGGTAGGTTTCATTATGATTAAATCACTGCAGTTTATGCCTATTGGAGTAAATTATCAGGCTAGGCTCCTTAGGGGTAGTGACAAAGAACTTTGGCATAGATGCTCAAGAAACCTGTATTCACTTTCTTTACTTAAGAACTCTGCTCAATTAGTCCAAATACTTTAATCCTAGAAAAATTTACAAAAATATTAACAATATCAGTATCACTCATTACTCAAAAGAAGTATTGAGCACCATGGTGTGCCTGGCAGTGAATATGGGCAGCCCTTATGTGAAGTTTAGGATGATAGTCACAGTTTCTACTTGAGCTTACTCGAGTGGGGGAAATCAGCAAGAAAAGCAGTGATTAGTGCATAGTAATGTTAGGTGTCATTGCTGTTGTGAGTCCATAGAGTATGATAACTGCTATAATGGAAACCCTGTGAGATACACCTATAAGAGACTGATTGAGCTTGGGTATGTTAAGGAATGCTTCATGAAATAGAGACAAGGCAAGGTCAGCATCTGGCCTGGGTGATAGCTGAGAGGACTGAAGGGGTGAGCCTGTGCCTCAAAAAAAATTTTTTTCCCTAAAAATGGGGATAATAATGATCCAGGCTCCTAGAGTTTTTAAGGAAATTTCCTGAAACTAATGCACAGATATTTTGGCAATCCTGGTAATTGAGAAGCCATCAGTAATGATAGCTATTTATATCACTAGTCCTTTGAAATGAGTAGCAGTTTCTTAATTTTGCAGTTGCTCAGAGAGTAATTTGCCAAGGGTTATCCAGCTAGAACCTGGTAGGGTTAGACTTTGAATCTAGATGTCTCCTGGTTACCTTTTGTTCTCTTTATGCTACTCAGGAGGCCCAAGATGATTCCAGCTCCTTCCTGCTTCATTATCCCCCTAAGTGCCCCACTGAGAGTAGTCTGCAATTGCCTGCCCCTCCTCTCCTTGCCTTCTGGTCCTGCCATGAGTCACTGCCAAGCCATTTATGTCAGGGAGGGAAATGGAGGCTTATATATTGCATGTAGCAATTTGCTCTGTGTTCTTGCTTATTTGCAGGGGACACCAGCAGAGAAGTGTTCATCAAGAGGCATCATGTTTTTTAAGGGACCACGTGGTGTACTTTAAAAGCTCTTGGCTCTCTCTGGCATCATTGATTATGCTTTAGCATAAGAAATAAAGTGACACTGAGCCTTTTATTAATAATACACATGTTTTCCATTGACTGGTTAAATCTGGCATAAAATGGAAGCTTACAAACCAGCCTCCCTGGGATGTTTAACTTCTCTCATGCTATTTAGGCTGAGAATCTTTACTGAACAGGAGGCTTAGGAGAAGTCTCTGCCTGCAGCTAGGATCCTTTTCTCTCTTAATATCATGGATTGCTTTGCTTCATGAGCTCATGCACATGGGTGAATGTTGAAGTGGGAGGTAGTATGTGACACCTGGAGAGGACATATATGTGCTTCCATAGTCTAATTCAAGCTTTTGTATTTTGTGCGTTTGACAAAAATGGGTGGCCAGTGTTTGGAGTTTGCAGGAAGTTTAAATTTGGGGTGACTCTTAGAGATCCTGTATTCAGTTTACAGTTGAAGAAACAGGTCTAAAGGGGGTGAGGGTGACAACAGCAGCAGCTAACACTTGAGCACTTTCTAAGCCAGATACTGTTCAAGGTGCTTTTCATATATTACCCCATTTTATCCTCACAACAAGGCAGGCACTATTATTCTCTCCATTTTACAGATGAGGAAACTGAGATACAGCAAGGTTCAGTCATTTGCCCAAATCACACAGCTGGGAATTGCACCCAGGGCATCTGGTTCTCTCAGAGCCTTTGCTCTCAGTCACTACACTATAGTTTGTAGCTGACTCCCAGAATCACAGAGTTGGGCAGGAATAGCCCAGGACCAAGAAACCCAGGCTTTTGATGACTGCACTGCATCAGTAATTTTACAGAATTCTTTTGGTTGTGGAACCCTTTCTTATACAGAGCTATTCCTAGATTGCATAACTAAATAACAAAGTAAAAACTTAGCTGATTCGTTTGAAGGGGGCTTGGAGTGGGCATTGACCATGAGTTCTATTTATTCAACCTTTCCTCCAGTTTCTGAGAAACCCCCATGGAGCATAATTTTAAAACCCTGGCTTTAGTCATGAATATGAGCTTTGATTGATGCCCTTTTTTTTGTCACTGATATTTATGGTCAGAACTGTACCATTTTCTCTGCTTCTGTACCCATTGGAGGCAAACTGGAACTTTTTTTAGCTGCCTTATTGTGGGTTAGTGGGGTTGTTGTGGGTAATTAGAGACTCAGGTGTATGTTAGACAAAGATCTTCCTGATTTCATGAAGAGGGCATGAACCCCTTGCCCACTGGAAATCTCCAGGCTGGAGTCTACACTGGGATCTGTATGCTTAGTAGACAGTGAATTGCTTACCTTCACTGCCTCTGTCTTTGCTTAGACTTTTTTTTGGTGTCCAAGGTCATAATTCTGAATATCACTTGTGCGGTAATCACCTGCTTTTGTCTGTCTCAGCCTGTAACCTAGTCTTTTCTTTGTATCTGTAGTACTGAATACCATTTCTGGAGCATAACAGTAGCTCAATAAATTTTGGAACTTTTCATTTCACTTTTTAGGGTTCCAGACTGTAGCCATAGATGTAGAAGTAAAACAGGCTATGTCTTGATCCTGGAATGTCTTCTAAGAATTCAGGTTGCTCATAAAATCTATACTAGCACTTTAATTTGTCTCTCTCCGAATAATGGAATTAAAGGGATGAAAGCTGATTTAGTTGGAATTCAGTCCAAAACTCATGTCCTTTTTGAAAATCAAAGCTCTAGATTTGGACTTTTTTCTCCAATTCAATAATTTCTTCCTTTTGTAAATATAGTTTAGGGAGAAAAGGCCTTAAGCCAGAAGAATCACTTCCCGTGAAAACAGACTTGAACCATATTTTCCCTCTGTTCTTTATTGCCTTACCTAATGGTCTAGTAGCCACCTATAATTTCCTTTTTTTTTTGCAGCTGGAGGAAGTGTGGCAGGAGGGTGAACTATATGAGGCCCAGGAGCTTCGGGTGGCAGGGAAGGCAGAGATGAAGAGGGGAGTGAGTGTAGGCCAGGAGTTATCAGAGTGTGGTCCCTGAATCAGCATCATGAGAATCACCTGAGAAATTCTTAGAAATGCACATTCTCAGGTCTTACTCTAGACCATTGAATTAGAACCTCTGTGGGTGGGGCCCAGGAATCTGTGTTTTAACAAGTCCTCTAGGTGATTCTTACGCACACTGAAGTTTGAAAACCACTGCTCTACTAACCCCTTTTCCCCTATATTTGGATATTCCCAATCTAAGCTTGTTTTTAGTTGATCCCCATCATAAACTTTAAGTGTCAGTGAATAGGACTGTGGTCTAGAAGGACTGTTGAGGAAATATAAAGCAATCTCCTTGTATTCCAAAAGCATCTCTCAGAGTTAAATTACATGTTTTATTAGCATCTGTAGCTTTTGTTCAGATTAAGCTCTGAAACAAAATTAAGGTTCTCGTCAAGCCTTGAGTTTATTAATAGCTGTTTCATTTGTTTAGTGCTAATGTAAAGTGTCTGATATCTATAAAGGAAGTGCTCTATAAGAAACACACTTTTTCTTAAGTGTTCCACTAGGAGAAGCATTGTGAAGCCCACAGGATGCTAAGATTAAGCAAATAAATGTGGTTTTGTTGAGCAATCCTCAATGTAATGAATCCACGTGGTGGTTAAGAATGCTAGGCTCCACAGCTTGATAGGGCTTCCACTGGTCAGATTTTTCAGACAGTTTGAACATTAAGAGAATGACTGCAATTGAAAGTAAAACACTGAACAAATAAAATCCATGAATCCACAGTGACGAGAAAAATAGAGAAAGAAGGAGGGGGAAATCTCTTTGTTACCATTAGAATTGGCTATTACGCCAACTCCTCATTCTAAAACTTAGAAATAAAAGGAAAAGAATTAAGCATTGACCTTGCCTTTTAATGAGAAACTGTAGCTCTCTGATTGAAGAGGGAAAGCTCTTGTTTATCAAAGGATGCCAACACATAAAATATAAAAGGGAACATAGAATTAGAATACCAGCATTTGTAACCTGTGGTGAAATATTTGATTCAGGCAAGAGCTATCAGTAGAAGGCAAAACCTTCTTCATTAGGTGAAAGGATGTTGGGCAACACAGTGGTATCAAAAAATGGTATGGTTTCAAAGAATACCCCACAGATTACATGGAAAGGGACATATGCTTTTTTTTTTTTTTTAAAGAGGTACTGGGAATTGAACCCGCGACTTCGTACATGAGAAGCAGGTACTCAACCACTAAGCTACATCTACTCCGCAGGGACGTAAGATTTTACTGTGGTGGCCACCACCTTAGCTAATACCTATTTTGTTGTGTTAGTGGTCAACCTTAGCATCGTAAATGGTAAGGTAGCCTAACAGTATGACCCTCTTGCTGCAATGTAAAATGAGGAATAGTTTAGCCAAAACTATTTAACCTTCATCTAGTCAGGTTTATGGAAAACACAGGGGAAAGAGAAAGAAAATAATTCACACTAGAGAAGCAATCAGATAAATCCAGAATGTGGGGCATTTTACAGAATAACTGGTCTCTGGGATCTCTTCAGAAAATTAGTGTCAAGAAAAAATAAATTGATGGTGGACATTATTCTGGATTAAAAGAGACCAAGGAATGTAACAACCAAGTACAGTGCATAAATCTTGATTGGAACTGGTTTTAAAATAGTAACTGCTATAAAAGATGTATAGGGGCAGTTGTGGAAATTTTAATATCGACTCAATATTAGATGACATTCGGAACTTCTTTCTAATTTCTTAGGTATAATAATGGTATTTTGGTTGTGTTAAAAAATGTGTTTGTTCTTGGAGACTTATTTCAGTATGGAGTGTCATAATACCCATACTTTGCTTTCACATGGTTCCATAAGAGAAAAAAGTGAATGTGTAGATAAAGTGAATTTGGCAAAATAATAACAATTTTGAATCTATTTAAGTACTACTATTTAAGTAGACACATGGGTATTCATTTTGTATTTTCAATATGTTTGAAAATTTCTCAAATAACATCAGTGGGCTGCCTGGATTCAAATATTGACTGTGTCCTTTACAAGTGGTGTGGCTTTGGGTAACTTATTTAATGTCCCTCAGGTCCATATCTTTAAAAGGGGTATAATAATATTACTTACCAAAAAGTGTTGTTGAGGTTATTAAATATGCATTTAGTGTATAATGTGCATAGCTGAGGTGCTCAGCACATAAATGCTTCATGCAGACTAAGTGCTCAATAAATACTAATTTTTTGTAACATTACAAAAATATAAATATTTTATATTACAAAAGTCATTATTTAAAAGTGATTGTAAGAATCATTATCTAAGTTCAGTAATGTTAGTGATTTAGTGTAGAAACAGTAAAGCATGTTCTCAAACTTCGGATGATGACAAAGCATGAGAGCTATGGATATATATAAAAAAGCTTTCAGTCTTTCACCATTGAATACAATGTTAGGTGTAGGTTTTTCATATATACCCTTTATCATGTTGAGAAAGTTTCCTTCAATTCCTATCTTTTAGAGTATTTTTATCAAGTAAGTATGCTGTATTTTGTCAAATAACTTCTCTGCGTCAATCAAGATGATCATATGATTTTTCTTCCTTGATTTATTAATGTGGTGTATTGTGCTGATTGATTTTCTTGTGTCGAACCATCCCTGCATGCCTAGTGTAGAACCCACTTGATCATGATTCTTTAATGTGTTGTTGGATTCGATTAATGAGATAATGAGTATTTTGTTGAGGATTTTTGCATCCATATTCATTAGGGAAATGGGTCTATAATTTTCTTTTTTTGTAATATCTTTATCTGGCTTTGATATTAGGGTGAAACTGGCATCATAGAATGAGTATGATTCAAGTTTTTGGAAGAGTTTGAGTAAGATTGATATTAATTCTTCTTTGAATGCTTGGTAGAATTCATCTGTAAAGCCATTTGGTCCTGGATTTTTCATTTTGGAGAGTTGTTTGATGATTTTCAATCTCTTTACTTGTGATTGGTTTGTTGAGGTATTTTATTTCTTCTAGGGCCAATGTAAGTTGTTCATATGTTCCTAAGAATTTTTCTATTTCATCTACATGTCTAGTTTGTTGGCATAGTGTCCTCCTATGATCTCTTTTATTTCTGTGGGGTCAGTACTAATGTCCCCATTTTCATTTCTGATTTTAGTTATTTGCATCTTCTCTCTTTTTTTGTCACTCTAACTAAGGGTTTGTCAATCTTCTCAAAGAACCAAATTTGTTAATTCTATCTATTGTTTTTGTTTCTCAATTTCATTTACTTCTGCTCTGATCTTTGTTATTTCATTCCTTCTGCTTGCTTTGGGAATAGTTTGCTGTTCTTTTTCTAGTTTTCCAGCTGTGTAGTTAAGTCATTGATTTTAGCTCTTTCTTCTTTTTTACTGTAAGCACTGAGGGCTATAAATTTCTCTTTCAGCATTGCCTTTCCTACATCCCATAGGTTTTTTGTTTGTTTTAAATTTTTTTCTTTTTTTCTTTTCCCATAGGTTTGATATGTTGTGTTCTTGATTCCATTTGTCTCAAGATATTTATTGATTTCTCTTGCAATTTCTTCTTCAACCCACTGATTATTAAGAGTCTTTTGTTTAATCTCCATATATTTGTGAATTTTCCCTTTTTCTGCCTGTTGTTGATTTCCAGCTTTATTCCATTATGATCAGAGGAAGTCCTTTTTTATCCCAGCATCCAAACATTTTAATAACAGGACAGGATCTGAGGCTAGTTTTTGTTGCTATGACTTGCCCGTTGACCTCTGGTGCACTCAAACTTCCCGCCCTTGTAGTGGACGAAGGGTTTGGTATGGCTGTGTGGTGTTCCCAGGGCCTTGCCGAAATGCCTGTACACCTCCCAGCCCTTCCAGGTGCCAGAGAGCAGGACAGTGCCGCAGCCCTTGGGTGAGTCCAGGGCCAACTGGTCACAGGTAAGGATCTTGCCTCTGGCATTGCGGATGTGGCTCCAGGCATGGATGCTCACGTGCAGCATACACCTTCATCTTGAATCCGCACATCATCTTTTATGGTCCCCAAAACCACATCTGTTTTGTTTTCATGACCAGGAAGCTTTATCTTCTGCGTTATCCAGGAAAAGGACGGGGTAGTCAGTGTGAATCATGAACAGCTGCTTCATCATAACATGGTTGAAGATAGAGTTGTTTTGTCTGGCCAGAAACCTGTACAGCTTGACCAGCAGCCTCAGGTAGATGTCCTGGTTTTTGGGCTCCTTGCACCGAACCTTTAGTCCTTGTTGTGGTGGCTTTCAATTCCCATGATGGTGCCACATGGTTGGCCAGAAAGTGCTTTGCATAATTTTTATCTTTTAAAATTTACTGAAATCAGTTTTGTGACCCAACCTACGGTCTATCCTCAAGAAGGCTCCATGAGCAATTGAGAGAAATGTATAGCCTGCTGTTTCAGGGGCAAAGTTCTGTACATTTCTATTAAGTTTAGTTTATTTGTCGTATTATTCAAGTTCACTGTTTCTTTATTGGTCCTCTGTCCAGACGATCCAATGATGAGAGTGGTGTATTGAAGTTTCCAAATATTGTACAGACATCTATTTCTCTCTTCCATTTTGCCAGTGCTTGCCTCAATGTAATTTGGGGTATCCTGGATAAGTGCATATACATATATGATTGTTATTTCTTCCTGGTGATTTACTGCTTTTATTAATATATAATGTCCTTCCTTGTTTATAAGAACTTCGTTTTTAAAGACTATTTCATCAGATATAACTATAGCTCTTCCAGCATGGTATATCTTTTTCTAGCCTTTCACTTTCCATCTGTTTGTATCCTTTGGTCTAAGATGCATCTCTTTTAGACAGCGTATAGATGACATATAGTTTCTTATCCATTCTGCCAATCTGTGTCTTTGGATTGGGGAGTTTATTCCATTAAAACTCAATGTTATTACTCTGAAGGCAGTTCTTCCCCCATTTTGATCTTTGGATTTTATCTGTCATATCTTATTTTCACCACTCTTTTTATACTTCGAGTTACTTTTACTGATATAATCCTCATTTCTAGATTTTCTTCCAAGCTTCTCTTTCCTGCTTTTTCTTTTCAGGCCATATTTTCCTGTTTCTTGGTATGGGTTCTAAGTATTTTTTGGTGTCCTGGCATGTGATTTCCCAGATATATTTATTCTGGGTGCCGTTGCTCTCTTTAGTCTAGGTCTTTTCTATTTGATTGGCTTTGTGTTAAAGGCCCTCTTTGATACTTGGTTCAACTTAATTTAGAACTTTATACTGGCTCATATTTACCCAATGTGAATTTTTTTCAGCTCTTTTCATCTGTTTCTTGCCCTTTCTCCTTTGCTGGTTGTGGAGTAAGAGCCGAGGATGCAGTTGGTATTGTAAGCCGTGGAGGCTGAAGCTGTCTGCATTGCCCCAGGAACAAATGAAGCTTCTCCCACCTTTCTCCCCTTCCAGGGGATATGAACAGAGCCACAGCCATGTGCAGTAATAGAAACCGTGCAGGCCATGACCTCCTGTAGTTGCCTGGAGAGACTGATGAACCTCCATGCCCTTTCCTTCCCTGCCTCGGGGTGAGGATGGAGCTGCAGGTGTGGGCTGAAAACTAAGCTGTGCAGATCAAAACTGACTGCAGTTGCCTGGGTAGATGGATGAAGCACCAACCCCCCTCCTCCTCTGCCATGGGATCGAGCCTCAGGAGTGCCCCAACAATCTAGGTCCTGCAGGCTGAAAGTGCTTGCAGTTGCCCGGAGAGGTTGAGAACTGCCCCCCACCCCACCCCATGTCCTATTTGGGATGGCAGTGGAGCCACAGGTATCTAACAATCCATTCCATCCATGACGAAAGCTCCTTGAGTTGCCCAAAGAAGCTGGGGGAAACACTTCCTCCCTCCTTTCCTGTTGGTGGGCAGGGATGGAGCCATAAGTGCCCAACAACCTAGTCTGTGCCACCTAAAGTGACTACAGTTGCCTGCAGAGGCTGGTGCAGGTCCCTCAGATTCCTTCCTGCTGGAGGTGGGGCTGGAGCCTAGGCTAGGGCTGCAATTCAGCCTTGTTTGAAAGAAGCCGGTCCCTGCTGTCACTGTGATTTTCAGTCAGTCCCACTTCCCCTTATGCTGGGAGTGTAATAAAATGGAGGCTACCAACCTCTTTCCAACTTGCATGGGTTCTAACTTTAGCTGTTCTTAGGAATAGACTTTAGCCAGCCAAATTTACTAATCAGAAGCAGAAGTCAGTGCCTGACCATCTCTTCCTTCCCTGTTTTGGAGAAATATATTTTCCAACTCCAGCCAGGGAATAGCTCCCAATGCGGCTTGCACTGCCAGTGGGGGATAGGCCTCAGCCTCTGTGGCGTGGAGGGCTCTACTTACGAATCTTCACTGTAGATGGGCAGTCTCCTCCTTCCGTTCTTCCAAGGATGTTGCAGGTTGCTCTTCTGGTCTCCTGGGCCTCCCAGACAGGTGCTTTAGATAGCTATTGATGATTACTTACTGAACTGTCGGGTGAGCGGACTCGTAGAGCTCCTTACTCTGCCGCCATCTTGCCCCTCTGTTTGGATAATTAAATTTTTTTTTTTTTTTTTAAAGATTTTATTTATTCACTCATTCATCAACCCCCTTGCTGCCCGCGCCCGCCGGGTCAGCCAACCACGCCGCACGGGCGGGCCCGCCCCCACCAGGAGGCCCCGGGAACCGAACCCGGGGCCTCCCACATGGCAAACAGGAGCCCCACCGATTGAGCCACAGCCGCCTCCCTGGATAATTAATTTTTGATCATGGAAGTGTGTGACAAGGAAGTGATGGTATTTTTTCCCCCCATCTTTTTCCTATGGTGGTATTGGAAATTTCAGAGAAAGAATTTGAAAAGTACTTTATATTGCTCAAACTCTCCCACTCCAACCATTGGTTATATACCATTAACTATCACTTGTTTTATCTATTTGGATGTGTTGCATATATTTTCACTGGGACTATTCCTATTGTGACCCTAAAGTTAGGTGTTCGTGTTTGTGGTGCTGTGGGCTCAGCAACTGGATTTGATTCTGGTATTTTGGCACATGAGCACAGAAATGGGTAAGTGGCAGTAAAACTCTGCTGGCTGCCCATCCCGGCTCAGGGCTTCAGAGAGATGTAAAACTTTACCGATAGACAATCATAATGGCCAGGGTTTACGCCCAGTTGGTGCCAAGGGTGGGGTGAGAGTTGGTTTTAGTGTTGTTCTGTTTGCAGGCTGATAGTGCAGGATGTGTCTTGTGGGGCAGGGCTTGTGTCCGGGTCCGTTTGGGCAAACACCTGCATTCAGAATCTTTCTCACACTCAGAGATAGGTGAATCTGGGATTCCTGTGGTAACATGAGACTGTGATTTCATGGTTACGTTCAGGTCCGAGAAGGAGGAATTTGATAACACCATTGGGCTTCAACTCGCCCAGTGGGCCTACAAGAGGTGGTCAGTAAAAGAAGGAGTATTACATGAAAATGGTAAGAGGTGAGCCAAATAAAATGGTTTGCTCAGTTCACAGGACTAGTCTAGGGAAAGTAATGAAAATTTGGGAAAGGATGGGATAGGGGCTTGTTCTTAGGTCAGAATTCTTCAATAACAGGTGTATACAAAAAAAAAAAAGTTTAGGAAGTCTGTTGGAGAAGATTGTAAGCCCCTACAAGGGCAGAAATGTTTGTGTTTTTCAATACTCTATGCTTGATGTGGTGCTTGTAACGAAGAGTATGAGATAAATATTTGTTAAATGAGTGATAGTGGTAAGTGAGTAAATGAAAGAATTACTGAACATGATGATACAAGGCAGAGCAACGTATCTGTGGTATTTGTCAGTTGACCTGGTCACAGAGCATGAGATGGAATGTTAATATTTTAGATTTTTTGAAAGACTAGTTTCCAAGATTTTCATTTGTCATTGAGGGAGCCTTGTGGTGACTTTGCTCAAATGGTAATCAGTAAGTCCTTGCAACAGAACTCATGCAGCAAAGTAAATATGCTGTATCCATTTTAGAGATGGGGGAAACATTCACAGAGGTGAAGGAATTTGTATGAAGGTACATAACCAAGAGTATCATAAGACCTCAACCTAAGTCTTTCAGTTCCTGAATACAATCTCCTTTTTCCTTCAGCAGTCAATACTACCATGCTTAGGACAGTTTTACTTTGGAAGTGATTTATTTATTTTTAATTGACTTTATTTTTTCTTTTGGTGTACAGTTCTATTAGATCCTCCCAGACCCCTGCCTCCCACCCCCACACTTGCTGTCTGTGATCTTCTGTGTCTGTTTCTTGCCTTCTCTTCTCATTTTTCTCCTCCAGGCTTCACCAGGATTCAATCCTAGGGACCTCCGATGTGGGAGAGAGGCACCCTGTCACTTGCTCCACCTCAGTTCCTGGCTTCTGGCGTGTCTCACCTTGACTCTCCCCTGCATTTCTCTTTTGTTGCGTCACCATCTTGCTGTGTGGCTTGCCTTTTTTTCACCAGGAGGGCCCGGGCATCAAACCCGGGTCCTCCCATATAGTAGACCGATGCCCAACCACTTGAGCCACATCCGCTTCCCTGGAAGTGTAAATAGTATCTTTGTTTCATTTTAAAGTGATTCGTTATTAAGCATGAAGTGATAAATAAATGGGGGAAAATTCACAAATGGCCAATCCCTCTTGCTCTATTTGTTCTTCTAGTCATCATTTGGCTGATTGAATAATGAAGACGATAAATCTGAGTGAATGGAACAATTTGTGATTTAAAAAAAAAACAAAAAAAAACCCCATTCTATTTAATGGACTGCAGCTATTAGAAAGAAATAGAAACCCTGGTTAATCTTAAGATAACCTACTTATTTAGGAAAGGAGATATTGCAAATGAAATTAACCTTTCCTTTGCTTTGTATTGCTGGAGATGGTTTTCATCCCACCCCCCCAACCCCTAAATGGCCATTGCTATAAGGAAACTAATCTTACTAAAAACCGAATGAAAAAAATTAAACAGACATGCATAAATAAACCCAAAACACATCTGAGGAGGATGTAGTCTTCTAGCTTTCATTCATTCATTTGGCAGATATGGGTTCGGCAGATAAAACTATCATGGTTTTCAGAAGTCTTCCCAAGAAAATGGAGAGGAAACATAACAGACACTGGAAAGAGACCCTCTCTCAGATGATGGGTAATATATATTTTATGCTCATATTAATATTTCATTGAAGAGAAGGTCAAAATCTACATTTAAATGGAAATATTTAAAAAGCAGAAGCATAATATTTGACTAAGTGAAAACACAAGCTCTGCCCCTGGGACCTCAGCCTCTAGATCTGTTGTTTGTTAGTACACATTGGAATGTTTGAATTGCTTTAGACTTATGGGTGGATTTTAGCCCTGGCATTTGGGAATCTCAGTTCCCCCACTCCCCTTCCACCCTGAATTGTGTTACATATTATCTAATATCATGTACTGTGCACAGTCGCCTCACTCAGTCTTGTAAAGTTATTTAAATCTCTAGAAACTAATTTCCGCATCCTGTGAAATTGGCAAAAAGCATGTGTCAGAGTGCTTTGGGCTATATAAAGTAATGGGAAAAACCTAACTAAGAGTATCTTTTTTTTTTTTTTAATTTTAAGATTTATTTATTTATTTATTTGCTTACTTACTTTTATCCATTTTTACCCCCCTCCCCCCCCCCCCGCTTTTTTTTTTTTTTTTTTTTGCTGTTTTTGTGTCCATTTGCCGGGCAATTCTCTGTGTCTGTTTCCTGTCCTCTCTTCTCATCCTTCTCCTCCTGTCTTCAATGGGATTCGATCCTGGAAACTTCTGATGTGGGAGAGATGCGCCACCTTAGTTCCTGGTTTTTTGGCGCAATCTCGTCTTGGCTCTCCCTTGTGTCACTCTCCTGTTACGTCATCATCTTGCTGCGTGGTTCATCGGGGCCTGATGGCATACCCACTCGTGGTGCCTGGGAGGCTCACCCACTTGTGGGACCTGATGGTACACCCATGCATGAGGGCTGGTGGCTCACGCACCTTCTATGTTTTTCTTTATTTTTACCGGGAGGTCCTGGGGATCAAACCCAGGTCCCTCCAACCATCTGAGCCATACCCGCCCCCTAAGAGTGTCTTAAAACTTAAATATATTTATTGCTTACTTGAAAGCAGCCAAGAGATAAGGGTTTGGTTCAGAGGCTCAAAGATCCAACCTCTGTTTATCCGTTTTTCCCTGTCATTCATAGTGTTAGATTTCAGTTGCATGCTTGTGACCTCATGGTTATACAAAGGCTGCCATAGTTCCAAAAATAATGTCTTTACAGTATTCAAAACAACAGGAAAGAGTGCAAGAGCAAAAAGGGTCTTTCTGGTATAAGTTTATATCTTAACAGGGAAGAAGATTTTCCCTAGAAGCCTGCTAAAGATTTGTGCTTCCTTTCATTGACCATACTTGTGTCACATTCACTGGCCCCCTCCCTCTTGAATAATCTCTGATAAAGAGAATCAAGGTGACCATGATTGCTTGAAGCAATCATTCTTGATTCCTTGATTCCTGGCCATACTGCCTCAAACTTATATTCAGTGGTCTGTTATTAGCAAAGCAGAGGAAATGGGTATTGATGATCTTGTGTAAGCTTCTAAGTTGGAGTAAAATTACATACAAAGCCTGCTTTTCCCTGGGTGTTTAGCACTTCCTTGGTTTATAAGTGGCCACAGTGGCATGAATCAGAAGTGAAGCTAGAAAAGGAAACTTGGTAATTTTGGTCTATACTTAGTGACATTAGAGCAGGGAGGAGTGTTTGCAAGTAAAGAGAGGGTTCAGTTTTCTAAAGCTAAACTGGTGAATAGTACCACATAGGGTGGGCCACTGCCCATCCTAGACAGAAAGTAGATGGGCTGAGTTCCCAAAGCTCCCAGATTCTTTCTTTTGTATGCTTTCCTTTTCCCCATTTTCCATCAAACCAATCAGAGGCAGCTACTGATAGAGTCAACAGAACTATGGGGACACTTAAGAAATAACATAAAAATCCCCCCATTTTTACTACTCGTATCAACACACCCTAATTTCCTTAGGTGTTTAGGATATTGATCTACATCTTTCTGGAATAAATGGTGTAAGTGGATTCAACAAGCAAGTACAAAGGCCCTGAGATGGGACCATGCTTAGTGTTTGAGGAACAGAAATGTTAGCATTTCATACTAAGTGACGGGTTCAGATTATAACAGCTACCCTTTGCTCCCCTATAGCCTCTACCAAGGAGAACAGGACTCATCTTTGGGCCTTGGCACCAGTACATCTCTAGAATGCATTTGGCCTTCCTTATTCTGCCCTGCTTTGCTGCCTTATTTTTTTCCCTGCCTCTAGACAGATATGTGGTTCAAAATGCTGGTGCCCCTAGGAATTAGGGACCTAGAAGCTTACTTTCATACTAGAGGGTAAAAGACTAGAGGCAAATTTTTTCTTATATCATGCTTTGCTGGGGGTCGGGTGGGGGGGGGCTGGGATGGTATCAAAAGTTGAGCAATGGACACCTGAGTGTTAGAATAAGAAGTGAGTCACAGAAGAGCAAGGAGGATGGAGAAAGGGTTCTAAACTTGTAAAAAAACCTGACACTGTACCTCATCCCTAATATCTGAAAACAGCTCGCTCCTGCCTTAGACATACCCAAGTACTATGTAATCCTCTTTCAAATTCCCACTTACTTCCCTCCGTTTCTTTCAAGGGCCTTCCTTCTCCCAGCAGATTTATTTTGGAAAGTAATAGATGTGGGAGGGAAGAGTCTTCTGATTCTGCAGAGAGAGAGAAATTAAGCCACAGGATAGAGAAATTAGCTATCTGTACCATGTCCTGTAAGCTGTTAGCATCTTGCTGTGTATCTGATAATTCCCTCACAGGGATGGGTTGCTGCCCCCTTTTTTTACCATGCTTGAGTCTTTTTACCTGAGAATGGCAGCTCCCATCCAAGAAAAGCAGCTTCTTGTAACAGAAGGAAGCCGATTATAGACAGTACTGCATTGCCCCTACCCATAACCCCATTAAGGGGTTGTAAATAGTGCTATAATGATGCCTCAGTCATGTGTTATGATGTATCTGAGCTTTTAATAAATCAGCCACAGCTTGCTTAATAGGAATATGAGAGCACAGCGCGTTGTTGCCAGCAGCTGCTAGTAAATTATAAAGCATTCATCTGTTTTACAAGGGAATTAAATGTTTGTTCTCTTTTTAAGGCTTGTGATAAACAAGAGGTGGGGTGGGGGGAATGCAGAAGCTTATCTGCCTGAAGTCCATGCCCTCCCAAGTGCAGTAACAATCCCGAGTACCTGGGAGAAACACCTGTAACCAGAGCCATATGAATTAGAGTGCTTCCAGGTAAACCTTGTCATTATTGGTTGCTGCTCAATGCACATCTCCAAAGCCATATTTATTGGATTACGTTTTTCTTCCACTTAAAGGATTCTGTGAAATACAAGTCCCAACTCCCCTCCCATTTTTTCTTAAGAGTGTCTAGGGAAGGAGCCTTAGATTAACTATATATCCAGCATGACTGATGTTCAATTGTCTGCAAAATTGAGTTAGTCTATTATGTTGACTTTTATGTTTACATTTGAAGTGGATTTTTCACCACTTCAACTCCACTGGCTTTATTTATTAAATAATCTTGAGAAAAGAAGGCACCAGAGTCAGTGTATTTGGTAGAGAAAAAAAAAAACATGGGAGTCAGCCTGGGATGAAGAGCTGTTAGCTACTTAGTTTATGGCCTTTAACAAGTTGGTTAGTCTTTTTGACTCTATCTCCTTATTTTTTTGTTATTATTTATTTTTGAAATAATTATAGAGCCACAGGAAGTTGCAAAGGTAAGAACAGAGAGATCTTGCAAGTACAATATATGTATATAGTCCTATGTCCTTTTTATCACATGTATAAATTTGTATAACCACCACAACAGCCAAGATGCAGAACAATTCCCTCATCACAAAGATCTTTCTAGCACTACTTCTTTTTTTTTTTTTTACCGGGAGATACCGGGGATCGAACCCTGGTCTCTCCATATGGTAGACGGACGCCGAACCTCTTGAGCCACGTCCGTTTCCCATCTAGCACTACTTCTTTATAGTAACACTTACCTGCCTCGCTGCCACCACCCTGGCAACTACTACTCTGCTTTTTATCTCCATAATTTTGTCCTTTCAAGAATGTTATAGAAATGAAATCATACATTTGTAACCTTTTGAGATTGGTTTTTTTCCCCACTCAGCGTAATGCCTTAGTTATTGCTTGTATGAATCGTTCAACTCATTTTTATTGCTGAGTAGTATTACATAGTGTGGATATACCACAGTTTGATCATTCACAGTTCATTTGATCATTTACAGTTTGTTTGATCATCACAGATAAGTTTTCATTTCTCTGAGATAAATGCCCAGTCTAGAAATAGTAGGGTCATATGTTAATGTGTGTTTAGTTTTTAAGAATGCCAGACTGATTTTTCAAAGTGACTGTGCCATTGTACATACCTACCAGCAGTGTATGAGAGATGTGGTTTCTCAACATCCTCACCAGCATTTAGTATCAATGCTATTTTTTGTTTTAGCTCTTCTACTAGGTGTATACCTCCTTGTGGCCTTAATTTTCTTTTCTTAAACAATTTTTTATTTTTATTGTTAAGTTTTAGATTACATAAATGTTACATAAAAAATATAGGGGATTCCCATATGTCCCACCCCTTCCCCCTCACACACTTTCCCACATTAACAACAACCTTCATTACTGTGGTACATTTGCTAAATGTGAACACATATTGAAGTACTGTTACTAACTGTGGATTATAGTTTACATTATAGTTTACACTCCATCCTGCAAAATTTTGTAGGTTTTGACAAACTATATAATGGTATATATCCATCATTGTGATGTCATGCAGGGCAATTCCAGTGTCCTGAAAATGCCCTCATATTACACCTATTTTTCCCTCTTCCTCCTCTCAGAACCTCTTCTGGCCACTGCCTTTTATATCAATGATACAAGTTCTTCCATTGCTAGAAGAATAATAAGTCTACAATAGAATAATAATAAGTCTACTTTAGTCCATTGTTCATTCCCCAATCTTGAGGATTGGAATGGTGATGCCCACTCTGTTTTGAGAGGGGGCTTAGATCCCATGGGGCGGATGGATGGAACCTTCTTGCTTGCAGTTGCAGATACTCTCAGTTTCTTGGGATGGGCTTGTCCATCATCATCTCCTGGTTAGTTGGCCTGGGTGAGTCCAATGAACTAGAGAGGAGGTGTTGCAACTCTGCTGAGATTCCGGGCTCAGCTGGCACATGAAAGACCAAAGATTTAAGTCTCTTGGACATAAATTTAACAAGTATAGTGCTAATTATAGGTTCAAATAAAAGGGGCAAAAGAGCCACGTGTAGGGAAACTGTAAATGAGTCCCTGCCAGTGGGCCTTACTCTGGAATTTTTGCTCCCCAGGCCTTAATTTTCATTACCATGAGGCTAGTAATGCTGAACATCTTTTTGTGAGCTATCTGTATAGTCTCTTTGATGAAAAGGCTCTTCATGTTTTGCCCATTTTCTAATTGAATTTTTTGGTGGTTTTTCTTGTTGAGTTTTGAATATTCTTTATATATTGTCAATGTGAGTACTTTGTCAGATTTGTGGTTTATAAATATTTTCTTCTAGTCTGGAACATATCTCTTCATTCTCAACTGGGCCTTTAGCAGAGCAAAAGTTTTTAACTTTGATGAAGTCTAATTTTTTTATTTTATTTTATTTTAATTTTATTTTATTTTATTTTATTTTATTTTATTTTATTTTATTTTATTTTATTTATTTATTCATTTATCCCCCCCCTTGCTGCTTGTGCTCGCTGGGTCAGCTAACCACGCCGTGTGGGCGGGCTTGCCTTCACCAGGAGGCCCCGGGAACGAACCCGGGGCCTCCCATATGGTAAACGGGAGCCCTACTGATTGAGCCACAGCCGCTTCCCTGATGAAGTCTAATTTATCAAATCTTTTATGGATTATGGTTTTAGTTTGATGTCTAAGAACTCTTCCCCAAGCCCTAGGTCCTAAAGATTTGCTCCTGTGTGTTCTTCTTAAAGTTTTATGTTTTGCATTTTACATTTAGATCTATGATTCATTTTGAGTTAGTTTTTGTATAATGTTAAGGTTGAGGTTCATTTTTTGCCTATGAATATCCAGTTGCTTCAGCACTATTTGTTGAAAAGACTTTCCTCCTTTGAATTGCCTTTGTACCCTTGTCAAAAATGATTTGTTTTATGTATATATATATAAATATATATAACACCCAGGGTTTTTTGCTGGACTTAGGGGACGTAATAGGGAAACTATACCTACTCCTTCTTAACTATTTATTTCTAAAATTCTATAATAATTTCTATAACTCTATATGGACTTAAGTTACTATTCCTAAGTGGCATTTAGAAGTCATCTTGATCCAGAGCAAGAATAACAGGTTTAATAAGGTTCCTACAAAGGAATGAAAATACAAGCATACTCTCTTTTTCTCTTTGACACACACCCCTCTTTCTTCCCTTCTTCTGTTGTATGTCCCATAAAGGGATTGTACTTAAACTTGTGGTTTGCAGTTGGAATACCCTAATAACAGTTGTTAAGTACTGTACCATTTATTAAGCACCTTCTAATTGCCAGACACTGTGCTTACGTGCTTTTCAGTGATTTTCTTAATTCATCCTATTAGGTGATGTTATTCTAATTTTGCAGCTGAGGAAATAGAGGCTTAAAGAAGTTAATTTGCTAAGGTCACTTAGGTAGTAGGTTCTGGGGCTTGGATTTGAATACAGGTCTTAAAGTTTAAAGGGCTTTCTCGTAACCTTTGCGTTTAACTTCCTCCCTATAGTCTATCTTGTACTTCATCAAACTGAATTCTTTAGAGCTTTCTGTTCTTTTGGTTAGAGCCTAGTCAGAATTTTTAGGCACTTTATTTTTTTGCTTCCATAAAAAGTAAAAGTTATTACCTAGATTTTATCCAATGTTGTTTTTCTTATTGTACCATAGTGGTTTCATCTGCAAATGTGTTTGCGTGTTTCTAAATATTCCTGGCAAAATTTAAGATTTGATCAAGTGACTGTATTCTTCGAATTGATTCATCTTTATTGTCAGTTTAATTTTATTTCTGAAAGATTAAGTAATTTTTCTAACTTCTCTGCATGAGTGATTGTTTCATTCAGAAATTGTTTATTGAGTGACTACGGTGTGGTAATCACTGTGGTGTTGGTGATTTTCAATAATGATGTGGGTTTTTTTTTGTTTGGTTTGGTTTTTTGTCTTGTGATTGTTCTGTAACTGGTTGTGTCTTAGAAATCTTTTAATTCACAGGTTATCATTGCGAGTTCAATTATTTTTTTATTTCTAGAGGGTAGTTCTTTAGAAAACATGTCCATTTGTGAGTTTAGTTTAATTCTTAGAAAGATATCCTAAAATTAAGTGCACCAGTGTCTACAGTTTTATTTTTCAAGGCAAATAGAAACTTTATAGATGAATGCTTTTCTTCTCAATTCCACTGAATGTTTAGCGACGGGAAAAGATATTCAGAAAACAAGTGCTAATGGTCTTAATGCTGAACGCTGTGAAAGATGGTTTCTTGTCCATAAATTAAGAACTCTCTGATGTGCTCTCTCTGTGAAAAATGAAACTTCTAATAACAGAAGAAAATGGCTTCAAAACAAAACAAAGCCAAAAGTTCATGGGTAAGCGAAGTTCTAACCTGATCTTGCTGTTGGGAAATTAATATTTTCTTATTCATTTCTCTGGAACGAGAATTTTATTATTGGAGAAGCCCTTAGAGATCCCTTTGCCCAACCACTCATTTAACAAATGAGAAAACTGAAACCAATAGAGGCAAAGTAACTTCTCCTGCCTGTTGTGATAGAGACATGACTAAAACTCAGCCTCCTAATTTGAAATCCCAGGCTCTTTTTACTGTCACCCGGACCTTATCTTAATCATATTTCTTGTTGCTGTTTGCTGGGGTGGTATGAATGGTAGTGGTATTGATTTTCTTTAATTTTATCATTTCATTCTAGTTCCATATTTATCTATTACAGAGTAAAAGTGAGGTTCTTTGCCTGATATGCTTTATGACCAATTCCTGAAACCTTGGGGTTTCAAACAAGGAAAGCGTTTATTGCCAGCCCAGAGCAAGGAGCTCAGATGTCC
The DNA here is from genome assembly GCA_026826555.1 of Tolypeutes matacus. NCBI lineage: Eukaryota > Metazoa > Chordata > Mammalia > Cingulata > Chlamyphoridae > Tolypeutes > Tolypeutes matacus. The sequence goes on from JAKSZT010017954.1 coordinate 6,234,356, forward strand.
TAATGGCTTAAATCTGTCTCAGGAGTTTAAGGTTTTTATGGATTCAAACAGGGGAGGGTGGAGTTGGAGTAGTTACCATTACAATAGTATTATGCAAGGGTGAATCATAAACAAGGATGAGACTAGGGAATTTCAGTAATTTCAGATATTAACTTTCGGCTATTCTATAACATACTGAAAAAGTAAAGGAAAAAAGCATCTATATAATGATTCAGTATTCATAAACATTTGTTAATTCTTAACTCTCGAATCCAAGATTCTTATTTCACGTGGTTTCAGTTTTCTAATTCAGGATTGTAAACAACACACTTAAAATAGTTCCTCTCTAGCTGAGCACTGTAAAGGATTATAATTTGGTAAATGAATCCACTTCACTTTCTTTCTTAGCTTTCTAGATTTCAAGTGTTGGTTATGGATTATATAACTGCCAGGCTTAACTTGTAATATCTTCAGGTAGGTGGAGAGCTTTTGTTTTGTTTTTCATTAAAAGGAGACTGAGGCCCTGAAAATTATGCACTTCAGCTGTGAGGGCCTCTTTGGGTGTCTGCCTTCTGCTTGATCACTCCCAGGAACTTATATACCAGCTTCTATTTCAGTTCAGTGATGGCGAGTTCTGGGGACCCTGGGTTGGCTCATTTCACTATGGGATGTTTTTCATTTTTAAAGTTATTTCCCTTGGATTAAGACAAAAATCAGTTTTATGGCTGAACAACTGTGGCTTCCCCATAGTGGTTTTTCTCTATGGATGGAATAAATCAAATCTCTATTTCCTGACTAAATGTTCCAGATTCTTTGAGCCATTCCTCACTTCATGGTTTTTAGATAGTTTGCTATTCTACATACCTCATTTTCTTGAAGTCCCTCCTAAGATGGACCCCTGACACGTAACTGGGTACTTCAGAAGTGGGCCGCGTCTGAAGTGAAGTGGCTCACACTCTTGGGACTCCTTCCCTCAGCCTTGACCATACCAGTGGGAAACTATCCAAGGCAGGCCTGGTGCCTCAAAGCTAGGCTTTGAGAAGTACACTTCAATAAGGTGTTTTCTGTCTCCTCCCCTTATTCTTAGGTGGTCTCTTGAATCTTTATTATTGAAAATTAATGCCTTCACTGCTAATCTTTATTCTTGCAGTCCCCACACTACATTTTACCTCTACACCAGTCACTCCTTTTTGTATTATGACCAGGAAACCCTCCAGATTTTGGGAGTTTACAATTGCTAATGGTTTCAGCTTCTAGCTCCTTTATCTCTTGAAAGACTTGAGCTTCTGCAGGCCTGGATGCACTAACTAGCTGCATGGCCTTAGGTCACCTAACTACTCTCAGCCTCAGTTTTCTCAATTGTATAATGGATTGTATCAAACATAATCATGTAGGAATTCATTAAAATAATGTGGGTCAAAGTGCTTTTTCAACAATAAAATATTATCTAAATATAATCTATTGTTGTTGTAATCCTTGTTTCTGTAGAACATGTAATTAGATTACTTGATTGAGTTCTTTCCCTGGAATCTCCCACAGGTTCCCCAGATGGCTGGTAAACCTGGCTTGTGGTGTATTGGAACATTTGTGCACAGAGAACATGGACTAAAAAGCATTTGAAATGCCCACATTTTTGTGCTTTTCAAGGAACTATTTTCCTTAAAAAAAAAAGACACAACATCAGAGGAAGGGACACCTGAGCTATTTTTTCCTATTAATCAGTTCATTGAGACACTCTGTGCATAGTAATCCTTAAGTCCTTTGCCTAGTTCTGTTGGCCCTGGGCAACTTGGAGTGATGGAATTGTGGGAAGGCAGCATGTGCAGTCTGTTCAGGCATTCACTTACAGGGCTTCTCCTCTCCTCCCCTAGCTAAGCAGCCCCATTGGAATGTCTAATGAAATCTGTGCTCTTGCATGCTGCATTAAAACAAAGCAGGGAGTCCTGGAAATGAGCCCTAAGGGGTATTATTCCTATATATTGTTTTTATTTGCCTATTTTGACAGTGTTGTTTAAATGAGGTCTTGCTGACGTAGCAGAATCACAGTGAGCCATCTTTGCTGTCTAATTTCTCCAGACAGAGGTCTGGTGCTAGACCTGCCTGCCAAACTCTCTTTGTGACTATGCAAAGATATAATATGTTCTTCTTGCTATTAATAGAGCAGGTTATAATTCTTTTAATACTTTGAAGGGAGGAAAGCAAGGTCATGGTGAGCACTTGAAAATTTTGCTTTTTATTGTCTTTGGGGTATAGATTATTTAGTAGTACACAGAGTTCACCTAGCAGCCTCTGAGATGAAGGCTATAGTAAGCTGAAATTGATTCAATTGTAAGATAGCCATAAAACTGGTCTGTATTATATATTACAATGATGATGTATGTGTACGTTGTTTCTCTCAGTAGTTGGAATTAAATTTGTACTTTTGGAATGCTGTTTGAGAAGATATTTCTCCTGGGTGATAAGAAATAGCATTGATGTGTTAAGGGATTTTTCTCTTTGGCTCTTATATAAAGGGAGAATCAAACCCGTAACTGCAGCAAGCCCAGGAGTGAATTCTTGGCCAACCCCAGGCCTATGCATTTCCTTGTAGAAGGTCTGATGATTCTGTGGGCCTTGTCTTAGTTCCATGAGCACTTGTGTTAGAGGTGTGGGATCTGATAAGCCATGCTGTGCTTTTCATCCACATTCTGCACCAGATCCCCATCCAGCCTTCTCACAGAGTTGGCTGTCACAAGGATTTAGTATGCGGCTAGATCAGTGAAACGTTACCACTTTTGAGGAAATAGCACAGAGTATTTATCCTCAAAAGTTGGTCCAAAATATCATTTTCATACATTTAGGGAAGCAGAAGCCTTAATTGCTGTGGATGTTGTCAGGGCAATCACATGATATCAGAGCATTGGGATAGAGTTATCAATAATGGTTTAAAAAAATACATACACTAAAAAAAATACACACATACATACATACATACATACATATGAAGGTGGCATTTAAAGGGTGTCTAACACTTTGTTGGTCTTGCTCTGCTTTTCAAGTTTAAGTCTGAGCTAAAATTCACTCATGTAGCCTGGCTATTGAGATAGTCACTTCTTCTCAATCCTCCTTAACTGTAAAACAAAGGTTTGACTTGACCTTCAAGGTATTCTCTTTCTGACTTCTTGTGAAACTCGAAGGTAAGCTCTAAATCTTGTCTTAGTCATTAGTTTGAAAGGCCTTCCCCTGAGCTTTCCTGAGAATAGAATGGATGGTGTTGCACCTTCTGTCTTCTCCCTTGCCTTGTGATGTTCAGATTGGGTGATAACAGAAGACAAGGTCAGAAGGAAGAAAAGAAGATCACTGAAGTGATTCTTCAGATCACTGAAGAATGTGATCTCTTGGGGAGCAGTGCTTGATTAATGAAGGCTTTATACGGGAGTCACCAGGCCTGCCTCACTCTTTGGGGTAAGGAGGGATTGGTCTATTGCAAGCCCTGTGTGGTTTGGATTTACTCTCTTCATCCTGACAGTTCACTGTACAGAACTGGACATCAGGTAGATACTAATTAGTTTTGCTTTGCTTAACTTCCTGGAAATTGCTGCAGTTGCCAAGTGAACAGGATCATTATATTAAATATAATATAGAAAGGGGCCATGCTTGTAGCATCTTCATCATTCCAAATATTGTGCTCATTGAAGCAGAGAACCTTGTCAAGACAGTCATTATCAACATTTACTAGATGAAAGCAAGAGCTATTAACTGCTGGATAAAAGTTGAGGATATTGTGCTTTCAAAAGAAGAAAAGCAGGATGAAAAATATTTCAGTAGAAAATCTCTTTAGACATTTAAAGCTTGTTTAAAAAGAAATAGAAATAAAGATGTTAGTAGAGGAGAAAAGACAGTGGATATAAGAGCTTTATATTTTGGTCATATTTAGATTAATTGTTGAATTATCAATATAACATGTTAGCTGCCATGTCTCCTGTTTTGCAGGACAGTTTTCCTTTAATGCATCCTGAAAACTAACCTTTGAATTTGATGAAATGTCAGGCAAGATGACAGATTGTGATTGGCTAGTAATTGGCAAAGGTCCTCATTCTTAAACCCATGCTCATTCTTAAACCCTTGTTCATGTATTTGTGGCTACCAATTCTAGTCATCCCCATCCTCATCTTCATCCCAAAATAGGCATTCAACCTTAATCTCTCATGGATGCCTGTTTTGTAGATCTAGGAGAACAGCAAGGATGTGAGCATGACTTGGTAACTAGCTAAAGAGTTTGTCACCAGCTAGTTGACTTCAAGAGCCAGCCAGGTGGATTGTGCCAGCATACTTGTTACTGAATAATTCCACATCAAAAAGATGCTCTAATGTTACTTTGTTAAATTCCTCTATTCTGTCAAGCTTTATCTAAGCCAGAATGAAAATACAATGCTCATGAAGTAGCTAAACTTAAAATCATAGAATTTTAGGCCTGGAAATGACTTCAAGGATCTAAGGCAAAGCTCCCAACCTCACATGTTTCCTGGGGCTGGGCGTAGCATAAATGAATGAATTGGACAAGTGTAAATAATAGGGAGTGATTGGGGGGCAGGGGATAAGTCATGAGAGAGAGACTGGAGAGACATACAAATTCAGAAATTTTAAAGGACATTTTTCCTGCCTTACAAATAGTTCTGAAGGATGGTTCAGCTGCTAGTTTGGGGATCCTAGACCCCATATATTAGGTTACCTATCTCCTTTTGAAGGATAAGGGTCTGAGCACAGATAGGAAAAGGCACTTAAATTACCCAAGGGCAGTGAGGGCAGAGCCTGCCTTTCTGAGGCTCAGTTGATACTCTTTCCGCTACACCATGATGATATCTAAGTGATAAGGCAGAAGCACCCCAATTTGGATTAATGATTAAAAAAAAATATTTTTCTGAACTGTTTACTTTTTTAGAGGGGTATAATAGCCAATGAAATGCACTAATCTTAAGGTAAGTCTTGATAAACGTTTTACATATGTATACCTTCATGTAACCATCATGCACATCACCCCAAGAGTTCCGCCATGGCACTTTCCAACCCCACACTCCCCATCCACACAAAGGGCATAATCACAATTTACCAGGGAACTGTGATTGGCACTTACCTTCTACTTCCAGAGCCTGTTCTCTGTCACTGGCCCTGTTCGTCCCCTGATTGCCCCCTCCTCACTATTTCTTGTTTTAGATTCAATTGTAAAGAGCTATTGCAAAGGCAAAGGTATATGATGTCTACATTTTACGTTTTACCTTCAAGTTACTAAAAAAGCAGGATTCAATATATATTTTCTTTTGAATTGTAGGAGGGGGTGAGAGGTAATGCTGCTGCTCCCCTTCCCTTCAGGGTTTTACCATATTCTGAAAGCAATGCTTGAAGAACCTATAAATGGATTTTGGCTATCTCCTAGTGCAGGGATTAACACAGAATTTCGGGAGTTTGTTGCATGATGGTTGGGAAAATAGGGAGGGTGCTATTCTCATTTTGGATGGACATGGTGCTCCTTTCTCTTGTGTGTAGATGTTCCATGTAAAGCAGCCTGTCACTATGAAAAATGTACACGCTGTACCATCTTGCAGTTATAAAGGTTAAGTAAGCATCTTGAGCAGTGCCCCACTGATTTTGTACTTTCCTTAATGTCAGCTGATAAAGGATTATTGAAAAAACCCTGCAAGCAGATAAGAAAGGCTTGCAGGTTGAGGTTGAACAATTGAAAATTTCTGTTCCCAGTGTAGTAAATTACCAATGGCAGATTTAACGTTTGTTAATTATCAGAGCAAGTACTAAGAATTGTTTTCTTTTGCCTAATTAATTATCTCATCTTGAGTGGAATGTTAATTTAGGTAAATGATTATTTCTTAATATCTCTGAAGCTTTCCTTGGTGTGTTCTAGAATTACCAGCCCTGAAGTGTGGGTTATAGACTTATCACAGGCTTCCTTGTTTCTGGGGAAAGATGTGAGATGGAAGACCAGCAACGCTGCTCTCGTGGCTTTTTCTGGTTTCCAAAAATGGCTGGATAAGTTGTTTAGACTTACTGATAGAGTTGGTTTGCTATGTTCTCCTTAATGGAACATGAGTGTGCTTCCTTGAATTGTGTGCCCTTAACCAAGTTAGTCTCTCATGGGATTCTGAATTTTGACACTCCTTAAAGAATGAGCAATGGGGAAGCAGATGTGGCTCAAGCAGTTGGGTGACCGCCTACCACATGGGAGGTCCCAGTTTTGGTTCCTGGTGCCTCCTAAAGAAGATGTTCAATACAGTAAGCTGATGTGACAGGCTGGTGTGGCAAGCTGATGCAATGAGATGACACAATGAAGAGACACAACGAGGAAACACAACGAGAGACACAATAAGCAGGGAGTGGAGGTGGCTCCAGTGATTAGGCGCCCCCCTCCCACGTGGGAGATCCCACGTTGGGTCCCCGGTGCCTTCTAAAAAAAACAAGACAAACACACAATGAGCAGGCACAGAGAGCAGACAGTGAGCTCAAACAATGAGGGCATGGGGAGGGAAGGGGGTGGCGAGAAATAAATAAAATCTCCAAAAAATAAAAAGAATGAGAAATGAATAAACATAAGGGGGGAGTGTAACCACAGACCAAAGTAGATTTATTGTTATTGTAATTATTATCTTGTGTTAACAGAAGAACTCTTAACATTGATATAAAGATAGTGGTTGCCAAGGGCTCAGAATGGGGAGGGATGAATGGGTGGAACACGGCGTAATTGTGGTGGTGAAATACTTCTGTATGGTACTACAATGATGGACACATGACATTGTGCATTTATCAAGGCCTATGAAACTGTACAGCACAAAGTGTAAACAATGCAAACTATACTATAGGCTTTGGGTATTAGCAATGCCTCAATATTGGTTTATCAATTTTAACAAATGTACCACACTAATCTCAGGTGTTAGTAATAGGGGAGAATATGTGTGTGGACATGATATAGGAATTCCCTATACTTTCAGTGTAATTTTTCTGTAATTGTAAATCTAAAACTTCTCTAAAAGTTTGTTAGTACCAAAAAAAAAAAAAAAAGGAATTTGACGCTCCTGCTGTGAACATTAAAAATAATGTAGTTTGGGAAACGGACGTGGCTCAAGAGGTTCGGCGTCCGTCTACCATATGGAGAGACCAGGGTTCGATCCCCGGTACCTCCCGGTAAAAAAAAAAAATAAATAAAAAATAATAATAATAATGTAGTTTGGAAAGAAAAGTAGATTCTTTAATTCATTTTTCACCTTCAGGTCACTTTTATCTCTCCATATCTACTATTGAAAAGGTGTCCTTTAGAATTCAGAATGCTAGGGAGGGAAGACTATTTTGAGATAATCTGATCCAACCCCCATTTTTTAACTGTTGGGGAAACTGTGGCCCAACGAAGTTCAGGTTTCATGACTGGTGGTGGAGTCTGGTCTAGAGATCATCCCCTTCCCTTGGAATTCTGTTTTTACCTGAGGTAACTATTGTATAATATTTTGCTACTTCTTAGTGGAGTGTGTTCATTGTATACTATTGCCTTGAGGATTGCTGTTTTGAAAATGTGCTTTTGGGGAAACACACCAGCTTAATTTATTAACGCACAAAAGAATATTTTTGGGACACTATGGAAACTGTGCTAAAGTACAGTATGTGAGTGATTTACTAAACACTAATTTATTTGCTTTGTGAGTGATACTGTACTGTATTAGCCTTAGGTGTGCTGATGCAAAATACCAGAAACGGTTGGTTTTTTATAAAGGGTATTTATTTGGGATAGAAGTCCACAGTGACCAGGCCACAAAGCATAAATTTCTTCCCTCACCAAAGTCTATTGCCATGTGTTGGAGCAAGACAGCTGTCGATGTTTGCTAGGGTTCAGGCTTCTTGGGTTCCACTCTTCCCAGGGCTCCGTTTCTCTCCGGGCTCAGCGCCTGTTTCCTCCACAAGGTCAGCTGTAGACTATGAGGCTCTCTAGGCTTTGCCTCTCTCCACAAGGCCAGCTGTAGACTCTGGGGCAAATGGCTCATCTCTTTTCCCAGGGCCTTCTCTCCTTCCTCTCCACCAAGCTCTCTTACTTCCTGGGGCTCCAGCTCAGGACTCCAACATCAGAATTTCAACATCAAAAACTCCAACTCTGTCTTTTGCCATGTCTTTTATCTTTGAGACTCCACCCACCAAGGGGTGGGGCCCAACACCTTACTGACATGGCCCAGTCAATGCCCTAATCATAACTTAATCATGCCCAGATGAACAGACCAGTTTACAAGCATAATCCAATATCTATTTTTGGAATTCATAACTATATCAAACTGTCAAACTGCTACATGTACTAAACACTAATTGGGGAGATTCTGGCACCATTTCTGTCCTTTGAAAATTTAACATTGGAAAGACAAACCATACACACAGAAATAACTCATATTATCAATGAGTACTTAAGAGTGTTAAGACTGTAGAAGAGGGTTAAAGAGAATGTCGAGAGATCTAAGATGGCAGCATTTCTGTGTGCTAAGAAGAGTTACATAGGACCTGGAAGGATAGGTGAAATTTCGCTGGATGGAGCAGGTCAAGGAGGAACATGGGGTAAGGGGTGTTATGGGCAAGGCATGGAGGGGGAAGATGGTAGATGCCAAGGCCCTGGGTGGGGGGGTGAGCTACAGTATGGTTTGACATGATACTTGATTTCAAGGATTTTAGACATTTCCAAAAGAAGCAAAAGACAAGGAGAAGAAAAAAGCAGAAGAAAAAGTCATCAGGTAGTATCACGAATACAGGTTTCTATTTTTTCTTAGACTCAAATTATATCATCCCTAAGAGTTGTGAAAGGATAATTTTTAAAAAAACATAAAATGATTCTCGTACAGATATAAAATGTGCATTATTTCCAAGATTTTATTTAACTTAATAAATGAAGGAACAAGGGTGATATTACAATAAGTTCAAAGAAGAAGAAAAAAACACCATAGATTATTATGGAGTAAAGGAATGTTAAATCTACAAATGAATGCGATGAATTTTTCAGGCGTTGGGAAGAGGTTGTTCCTCCAGGGTACAAAAGTTATTTGCGTATCTGTAGACAAGAATTATTCACAAAGAATTCACTGAAGAATTATTCAGTTATCTACAGTTTACAGAGTTGTAAAATAGCCAAGTCATAGACAAAGATACATATCCCTTAGGATGAGTCAATCACTGGAGGCACTAGCATTCCCCTGAAAGGAGTCCACTAATCTCTCTCTCCCTGTCTTTTTAAAATAAGGGTCATTTTTAAAATTGATGTCGTGTAAATATTAATTAGAACTTATATCGAACTTTTTATAAGACATGAGAAAGAAAGGAGGGTTTCATATAGCCACTTGGGTTAATTCTATCCATCCAGAGCTGGGACAGGGTCTTATTTTGTTAGTTTAATCATGCTATATGATATCACAACATCATTCTTACCTGGTTAGTGATCCAAAAGAGGTTATTTAAATCTGAAAATTTGGCCATCTTCCTCTTATATCTCTTTTGTCATATATATTCAACTAGATAGCTTCTTTGAAAAGTATCTGCATCTACTGGTTGTTTTTTTGAATTAATTGCTTTAATTAGAGAAATTGTGGGTTTGCAAGAAAATCATGTAAAAATTTCAGCATTCCTGTATAATCCTCTGTTTATGAACACTTTGCTTAGTGTGATACCTTTGCTACAGTAGATAAAAGAATATTATAGGCGGGGGCGGATGTAGCTCAAATGGTTGGGCATCTGTCTGCCATATGGAGGGACCTGTGTTTGATCCCCGGGACCTCCCGGTAAAATAAAAAATATATATATATTAAAAAAAAAAAAAAGAATATTATAATTGTTCTATAACTATAGTCCATAGTTCACATTAAGGTATATTTTCCCCCAATATACCACCCAATTATTAACACCTTGCATTAGTGTGATAAATTTGTTATAATTCATGAAAGAGTATTTTTATAATTGTACTATTAACTATAGTCTAGCATTTAAATTGGGTTCACTGTGTTGTATAGTCTTATGTTTTTTCCATTAATTTTTACTCTAGTAACATATATAACCTAAAATTTCTCCTTTTAACCACATTCACATATATAATTCAGTGCTGTTAATTATACTCACAGTGTTGTCCTACCATCACCACCATCCATTCCCAAAACTTTACAGCAGACCCAAATAGAAATTCTGTACAAATTAAGCAGTTACTCCCCATTCCCTACCCTCAACCCAGCTCTTGGTAACCTATCCAGCAATCTCATTCATTTATTTCAAGGTCAGAAATGTCCCTTCCACAGTTTGCCTTGAGATTTTGGCCCAGTTATTTAGAACGATATTTTCTCTTCAAAGTAGACTAGAGACACATTATAGGCTTATTTTTATTAGAAGGAAGCTTAAAGATCACTGGGGAGCTGTGCTGGCATGTCCAGGCCACCGTAGGTGAGCTCCAGATAATTGTGACTCAGCCAGCAGCAGCTTTACCCCCCACACTCTCTATTCCTGATAAGGCACTTCTTTTATGAGCACTCCTTTCATAAAGATATGAAAAGACAGAAGGATTATTTCTGAGATTATCTGGAGGGCAAAGTCTGGATCCTGATATGAAATGGATAGTACTGTTTTTTTCCTGATGCTCCAAAGATCAACAGTTTAAAAAGATGTTTAGAAAAAGCCTCTTGAGCCAGGAAGTTGTCTAATTAGTGACAGGACTTCGGAGATAGTCTGCTCAGGGACCATCCAGTCCTACTGTACAGGTTCTGTCCACTTCCAGCTGAGCTCGGGGGTGGGGGGTTTTCTGCGTGTGTGTGTGAACACACAAAAATAAATGTGTATATACATATAATTGTATAAGCAGAGATTGGCTTTAGGAGGTCTGCAAAGTTCAATAATTGTATGCATATCTCTAAAACTTTATTATGCCGGTCAGATTCTCATATGTCAGAAAGTTTTATAATTGCTGAAAAGTTTAAGACCACTAACATAATTATGTCCTCCATAATTAGTCTGAATCTATGTGTGCCCATGTGCACAACTTTTAAAAAAACCTGAATTAAGGTTCCACCTAATTACAGAGTCTGCAACCACAGCTGGATTGAGTCATGTGGCAGCCTTGTTCCAGTAGAGGGGATGCCCCTCCACACCAAGCCTGAGTGCGTCCTGGGTATGCTGAAATGAAGTCCAGGGAAATAAAAAGCATCCTAATCCCATTAAGTCCAGCCACATTGGGAGGGGCTGACCAAACAGTCTTCTGGTTTCTGCACCAGGTACCAGGCTCAGGAGATACACTGTATGTCTCTCAGGCTTGCACTTGCTGTGCATCTCTCACTGACCTTTGTCTTTGGCTGGGGTTGATGCCAGGAAGTAGGGGGATGGGAATCTTAGTCCCCAGCAAAACGGTAACTACTCCCACTGAGCATTAGAGCTTTTAAACCCCAATTCATCTTTCTGTCTTTAAAAGCAGGATTTTTAGAACATGTCAAGCGGGTGCCATGGCTGCAGTAACCCATACTTTGTTCAACTTTCGGGAAATTACTATGAGATTTTAAATTCAAATACTTCCACATTCACTTTGTTAAGGAAATAACAGTAATAAAAGCAAATTGTTTCCTATTCTTTTTATATTTTTTTTCTTCTGAAGTGCAGCCAAGTGAGAGCAAATCAATTCATAGTCAATATTTTGTTGCTGTTCGCCTCCATGTGGAGAAGAGATGATGCCGTTTACCCAGCTATCCCTTGCTGCAGCCCTGTGCGGGGTGTGGCTCCCTCTTCTTAATTTGTCATCTGAAAGCAATTTTGTTCAATTAAAGGTTAGGAATTAAATTTCAGTTGTAGGGCTTCTGTGCAGAGGAAATGATGCATTAATGAACACACAGATGTCATCTTGCAGCCATGCTGTTTGCAGAACAGTTTCTTCAGGATTCAAATAATAAAAGGAGCCAAGGCAGCAGGAGCATTGTTTACTCGTTGGCACACTAAGTCGAGACTCTCACATTTATTTGCAAACCATTTATCATTCTGTATACTGAGAGGAAGAACATACTTTATCTAAAATATTTGAAATAATGACTTCTAAAATCAGATAACAGGAGCATTAATGCCAGGTGCCCTGCAATAAATTGAATAATGCTTTTGAGTTGGCACTGAAGCTGTGATTTGTAATGCTAATGATCAATCCGAATAGATGGGAGTTGAGTATAAAAAGAGAATATTCCTGGAAAGAGACAAGGCGACTAGTGAATTAAAAGTGTAGTGGGAGAGGGGAACAATGTGTAGGATCGAATTTTGCTTATTGGAAGACCCATCTGCTATTGGGTATACACATTATGTGAGTTATACACTCTGTATTACAAATATCCTGCAAGGTGGATGTGTAGTTCATATATGTGCCTTCAACTTTTTTTTTAAACTTACAGTCAAACATGAATGAACAGAAAATGAACAGAAAGATTTATGTCTTGAGTGTGGAATGTTATAGGATGGTGGATTTTTTAGAAAGAGAATTATATATTTATACTGATATTTGCTGCACTGCTTTGCTCGAAACAAGTGATATCTATGACTTCTAGGTATGAGAAGGCAGTGAGTGGGGAGTGAAAATTTGGAGAGGTGCGAGATAATTAGCCTTGCTCTTAGGGCCTGGGCCACATGCTCTTTGCTGCTTGTGATTAATGTGCATATTTCCAGGTGGTGCCCAGGCCTGTGTCCAGGGTGTTCTGAGATTTTTGATGTTGTAATCTCTGGGTTGCAAATGTTTTAAACTCAGATGGCTCTCAGATTTAGGTGGCCTCAGCCGTGGTCATTGATGTGAATGTTGGTGAAATCTCACTTGAGATCTTCTAATCTAGTTCAGGCACCCTTACTCATTCCTCTTCCTTTGTTAGCAAAATGTTTGACAGGGGAATAGTATTTTCCTTGAAATGTTTTCTTTCTGTGGCTTCTGTGACATCACATTTTTCTTTTTCTTTATCCATGTCTTGTACCAAGACCACTTCTCTCCTGACCTCTCTTGCTTTTCTTACCCCTAGCTGTGTGCACCATTGTGAGTTCTGTTTTGCTCACTCTTCTCATTTACACCTCTCATCAATGTACATCATCAGAAATACCACTAATATCCCCCAATTTTTACTTCCAGTCAAAATTTTTCTTCCCAACTGCATATCCATGTATTTCTGTCTGGAAATTTCATTAGAACCTCAATTTTAATGTATCTGGGATAAAATGTGTCTTCTCGCCATTTCTTCCTCATCCTTACTTTCTGATAATGGCCTTTATATTTTTCATGTCATGCTGACTGAAAAATTGATTTATATTTGTCTCTTTCTCCTTTATTTTGCCTTTCCTGAGCCACAAAATTCTTCCTATTCCTCATCACTTATTTTGCTACCTGCCTTGTTCAGATCTTCATTATGTCACCTGCACAGTTGCAATAACCTCTTAACTGGTCTTATAGTTAGAATATCTCTTTTCCCCCAAGTCTTCTTATAGTCCTCTGATCATGTACTTAGTTCAGCTCATTGTTCAAAACCTTCAGTGGCTCCCCATTGCCCAACAAATTGAAGCCCAAACTTCCCAGTCTTGGCTATTTAGTAGTCTCTTCCCCCATCAATGTCTCTTACTAACTTTCCCTTATAGGTGCTTCTTTTTGTTCTCCTTCTCCCATAGCCTGGTCCTGGTAGCCCAGCTCATCTAACTATTCCAGGAAACTGTCCATGATTACCCCCTTGGGTGTACTCTCCCTCCTCCAGGTGTCAATGATCTCTTTTAGGCCACCTGTCATGTCCTGCAGTTATTTGTTTAAGGATCTTATCTCTCTGCTGGGTTATAATCACTTTGATAGCAGAGATCATCTTAGTTCTTTTGGATATTCCTCAGAGCCTGGTCTATTACTTTAAATTCAATATGTTTGAAATACTTGCTGGAAAAATAAGTTGTAGAGCCAGCCTTGCTTCCTGAGATGATCCTGCTCATTTTTGAGTTGAGTCAATTTGGTACAAGTGCTACATTATCTTTAGTTTGAGAAACCTCAGTAAGATGAGGTTGTGGTATACTTTTTTTTAGGACTTATGCTTCTGTTAGGACAAGGCCGGGTAGATAGGTAAGAGCAGAGGTCTGGATCAGCTTCAACTGGGACATGAGAACTGAGGTGGGAGGATTTGTTTTTATCCTTCCAGAAGTTTCCGATCATAGCCTGTCACTGGGATTTGCTGAGTACTGCCTTCATCTATTCACATGAGTCTAATGACAGTTTAGGTCCTGGACCAGCAGGCTGGGGTTCAAGACCATTGGCCTTTTTTCTTCCAGGTGTTTGATGTGTCTTATGGTAGAACTACTGCCACTCGGAAAATGGACTTGTGTCACTCATTGGTTCTTTAGGAGATTTGAACAAGATAAAGAAGCCTGACAGGGAAGGGTCTCCTGCTAGGTCCAGACTTCAGTATGTTAGGCCAGAGTGGTCTGGGGCCTCCTCTGGTCCACCTTTAAAAGAGTGTGAAGGAGGAGGGAGAGCTGTGTTGACTGGCAGTAACTTGCCATCTGCTCGTTGTGAGCCCACTTAGGTGGTCTGAGGGTCAGGAGGCTTTTCTCTGCTGTTAAAGAGAATATTGACTTCTTGAGCTAATTGTTGATGTGGATTCTATGAGGCAGGCAGGCATAGGACTTTGTGGGAGTTTGTAATCTGGGACCATTGTACTTGGGTTGCCTGGCTGCACCCTTATCAAAAGGGTGGATCTATGAATTGCCTTCTTTGTTTACCTACTTAAATTGAGTCACTGAGCAATATATGTGTAGATGCTTTAATAAGTAGAGTATCTTGAATCACATTTAATATGAACAAACAGGGCGACGTGCAGGAGTTGAACTGCAGAAGCATCTATTTGGTTACGTTTTGTATAAGGTCGTGAATATTTTTCTCATTTTGTTTTCCCCAGGGCAGTGATATTCTGGTTCTGAATTTTGGTACAGCATTTCCTCCTTGGCCTTCTGCCCTTACTTAATCTCCCTTCCAATTCACTGACCCAGGACTGTAGTTCTGAAACCCAGATTAGTCTTTTTCTTAGTCTTTGTTCATTTCATTTATGACTGTTTGGCAAAGCTCTCTTCCTTTGCTTTTGCTAACCTCTTTATCCCCACCCTGCTTTCCATGTTCTACCCCACCACCTCAGCATATTTTTTCCCTAATTAAACAAACAAGTCATTTTTAAAAGACAGAATTGCCAGTGCTACCAAATAAAAACACAGGACACATAGTTGAATTTGAATTTTGTTAAATTATTTTTTGGTACAAATATGTCCTATGCAAAATTTGGAATACTTAAAAATTTGTTGTTTATCTGAAATACAACACAAATAGGCATATATTTGAAGTATAATTTCATACTTAAACTGTTTTAAGGAAGTAAATCTAAGTTTATTTTATGTTAAATACCATTCCTGGCTTCCCTTGCTAAACAACTGTGGACAAATTGTGGAACAGTTTATGTGTATTGTTTAAAGTCAAGTAGATACTGTATACTACTTAACTGTAAGATTCCACTTATTGGAATTGGCCATTTATCCTAGGATTCAGCTTTATCGCTTTGCTTCCTGAGACAATCTTGCTCATTTTTAAGCTGAGACTATTTGGTATAAGCAGTAAGAGACTATTACAAAAGAAGTACCTTGTTGTATATGTTATATCACAAAGTGTGTGCCAAAGATAAATGTTGACGTTCACAAGTAGAACTTTTTTCTTCTTTTATGTTGTGCCCAGTTCTCATATTCAGTATTATTTTTCCTTTATGAAGATCCTTAATAAAAACATTTAGATGATGAAATTAATCAATTCTTGATTGACTAAAGTTTGTATCTCAGTCTAGAATCTCTTCCCACCCAGCTTATGTGTTTAATAATAAGCTAATTATGAAGCTAAGTCTTCCTCAAATCATGTAGGAGTACTACAAATCTTTAATGATGCCATGGCATTTGTGCCACGCTTTGCTTTTAATAAAGCCTTTGCCTACGTTCTGTTTCTCACAACAAACTAGGAGGGAGCAGTGATGGCTTGTTTCCCCATTTTATAAATGAGAAATTTGAATTTCTGATAGATGAAATGGTTTGCATAAGATCAAGCATGATTTAAATCTTAATTTTAGATCTTTGGGGCCATTGCCCTTTCAACTACCTTCATTGACTTGAATATAAGTGATTTGAGGATTAGGCAGGTTAGGAGTAATTGCACCAGTGTTCCCCTCTGCTAGCTTGGAAAATGAAGTGCTATCTTCACACCTGTGCATTGTGCTGAAAGAGGTATTTGCCTTTGGTTCCGTGCATGTCTATAATATACCTTGGTTCTTCTCATGAGGAACAGCTATTGCCCATGTACAACCAGCCCCTCTTAATGGAGCAGATCAATAACTATGGCTAGGTAAGTTTGAACATTGTGTTGTTATGCTTTGGCAAGAGTTGTTGAAACGCGTGGTTCAGCCTCTTAGTTATGCATGCAGAGATCTATGATTCAGTGATGAGGCTAAAGAGGACAAGTGAGGCAAAGGGAATGGTTGAATATAATATATCATTTCAAATTATACTGGGAAACAAAATGATTATGTACTTGCCGAACAAGTAAATTATATAATAAATATTATTCAGGTACAAGTTCCTTAATATGTGATCTTGGCCCTTAAGAATGAAGGGGAGCGTGGATACAGAATCAGAGCTTCATATTTTCAGGTATGAGAACTGTACTTTAGACATTTTGGAAAAGACTGCCATATCTGACTAAAAATTATTTCCTAAAGTATGCTTGATAATTACTTTCTAGTTCAGGGGTTCTTAACAAGGGGTCCATGAGCTTGAATTGAAATTAAAAAAAACAAAACAAAACAAAACACTTTTTGTGGGAACGTGTTGGTATGGGTGTGATATATTTATTAAATAATACACAGTATATGTGGACTTACTTAGGAAGAGGTCTGTGGTTTTTACCTGACTGTCAAAGGGTTCTGTGGAACAAAAAAGGTTAAGAACCCCTGTTCTAGTTGTTCTATTTAGTTTTTATGAATGGTCTGCAAAATGCAGTTTGGGACTGTGATTGTTACTCAACTGTGGAAACTGGAAAACTTCTTATAATTCACAACCCCTTAATATATTGGACAAGAGAATGTATGGGTTAAAAATGGGAAGAAAGTAGGTTTTGTATAAATCACTTGTGACACTTGGATTGGACCCTGCCTTTGTTCCTTGCTTTCCTTTTTCTTTTCCCCATAGGACTTACCGCCTTTTAACGTACTAGCAAGAGCAGAGGAATTTGTCCACTTTGTTCACTGATGTATCACAAATACTTGGACTAGTGCCTGACACATAGTTGGTGTTCAGCATTATTTTTTGTGAAATGATCTTTAGAAGATGATCTTTAGAAGATCATTTTCTCTTTTAATGTATATTAGGAAAAATATAACTGGCACAACAAAGCCATGATTTTGTAAATGATACTGCTTAGGCTAAAGCTGAAGTAAATATTTAAGTTACAAAAGTGAATAAATATGAAGAAAAGTATTAACTAAGTACTGTAATGATACATAGCAAAAATTTAAAAGACAAAATATAGTTTTGTGCTAACTACTCAGGATGAAAGAAAAAAAATAAAATTACTGTGTTGGAGTATTAGGTACTATGTTAAATTCTAAGGATAATACAAAAAATTAAACACCATCTTTGCTTGGCGGAGCTTATGTCTTCTATGGAGAGATAGATATCCACACTGACAAGTAAAAAGAGTTTGAGTTTCATAGTAAGAAAAAGAAGAATTAAGAAAGTTTTATCTGTGAGAGTTGTAAATGATTCCAAAGACTTTTTCATTCCACCCTGGGTCATGCTTAAACCCTGTCTCTAACATCCCAGCTGAAGAGTAGTTTAGCCTTTATTTGACCACTTTGACCTTTGGGGAATTTTATTTTAGTGTGGCGTGAGTTTCAAGATTTTAGCACCCTGTACTTAATCCTTAATTTTGCCACGTAATGTGTTATATGACTTTTGGAAATATGTTTAATCTGTTTGAGCCTCAATTTTCCCATTAATATATTGCTATCTATACTAGCCTTGACCACAAACCAGGCCAGAAAGATATTCTAGGGGATTTAAGAAGTTTCTCTAAGTTTACCATACTTTTGCCCCCAAATTCTTCCTTTTAGGCTTTTTGTCTTAGCCAGAAAGCCAATTTGTTATGTTTTTACCATCCTACCATGTGGCATAGACCAGAGAACATATCCCTATCTCCTATGAGAAACTAGCTGGATTTCACATCTTTATTTGGAGTTAATGTACTATTTGAAGAATTATGCCAGACAGCCACAATTTCCTTAAAAACTATTGTGTTAAACCAGCGCAAAGAAGAACAATGAGTATGTCTAATTTCTTACAGCCCCCTTCTTGTTATGTGATGGGTCAACTTAATCAGGGCCAGCTATATTATTTTCAGTGAAAATGAGAATCTAGAGTCCCTTTTTAAAAAATCAGGAAAAGTACCATTAAAGGTACTAAAATATAAAGCTTTTTCCTTTTTTCTGTGGGATCTCTTTCAATTTGTGGTATTTTAAATTTGCTGTTTAATGTGATTCTAAGTGAAGAAGAAATTACTAGTGTGAATTTTACCATTCATCTTTATATTGGGCAATGTCAGTTTTAAGTGCAGGTACAAGAACATTTAACTTGAGTATAATATCACTGAATTTACACAGTTCATATTTTGTGCTTCTTACCACAACAGTGGAAACACTGTACAAAACTAAACACAACTGTTTTTACTTCACTTCTTGATACCACACATTCAACCAGCACCTTCCACCTTTGGTTTATGATGAGTAAGGAAGAACTGAAAGGAAAAGAAGCTGTGTTTTGGTTTTTCTTTTCTTCTAAGTCATCATTTTTAGTGTATGTGTTAGTTAATACAGAGAAGTAACATTAGTAAGAAAGAATGTGTTAGGATTCCTTGGCCATGTATGTTTCTGAGGACCCCAGTGCTTCCTTTTTACATTCTAAACTTATAAACTTCTGGTTTGAAGGTTAGGCTGGCCTCACAAGGCTATCAGTGCCCCTCTTACTTAGTCATAGGCATAGCTTGTTTATCTTCTACTCACTGTGAGTTTGCTGAACCGCTGAGCACCAAGGGTTCCCTAGAATTCTGTCTTCATGGAGCATCATGAATGCTATGTGCAAATGGAGCAGCAAGGAATGGCAGACACTGTTTGTGTGTGTTTCTTCTACTCATGCACATGCTCAGCTGTCCCATTAGACTTCACTTACAAAACATAAGTTCAAAGATAAAATTATAGAGCATTAAACCAAGTGCAGAGCCCTTCTGAGCACCCGTCTCTGTGTGATTACAAAGGTTGCATGCCCATGAAGCTGGCCCTGAACTATAAATAGATAAGCAAACAGCAGCAGAGACATATGCTGGTCCTGATGGCCTGTTCTTATTTTCACACCGAGGAAATCCTGGATAATCTCTTACTTTCCTTATTTGAAAATCAGGTTTCAAAAGTAGGAAAGCTTAAAACATCAGCCCATTGTGCCTTTCACTCCTTTATCTGTAACATGCTTACATGTTTTCTTTTGTCTCCTCCTTGTCATGTTGGGTATTTCCTTAATATATCAGTGTCAAATATTTTGTCTGAATGTGAACATGAATTCTGTTCTAAGTGCTGAAATTAAAACAAAGTGTTTCTATGTTTGGTTTATTATGCATTTGCAATACTTGAATATCTCATACAGCATTTTAAGATAGGCTTTTAAAATTTTAGTCTCCCCTGTCCTGTCCCATTATATCTTTTCCTGACCTGTCATTTTTGGTGAAAATTATGGGTTTCCAGTGCCTCCTGAGAAAGCATGTTCTCTGTTTTTTTTAAAATAGTGACAGATTAATGTCGTATGGTTCATTGTGGCCTTTAGGGTGGCTGGTAGTAAGTAGAACTTGTAGAAGGTATAGTTAGGAAAACTGCTATTAAATTAGCAAAGAGCCCTCATTCCCATCTAAGATGAAGACAATGACGTTGACATACATATTCAGTGTGGCACTTGATATAATCTGTATTCTAAGGAGACTCTCCTTTGTACTAATCAAGGAGCTATCACTTGCTAATACTTTGAGAAGAAAGGATATATATTCCAGGACTTCTAAGTTCAGAGAATAGTTTAATAGAGTATAGTGCTTAATAAATCTGTTTGCTTCTGGAATCAGACTGACTTCAGGTTGGCATCATGGCTATGCAGAATAGAAGCTGGGGAAATTCAAGCAAGTTACCTTACTTTATGGTTCTCAAACCTGATGACCCTGGTTGAATTATCCTAAGAGCTTTTAAAAAATAACTCAGAGATTAGAAATTTAGTTGGTTTGGGGTAGGATTTAGGCCTTGGTATTTTTTTAAACTCCCCAGAAGATTCAATTTACAGACAGGATCGAGAACCACTGCCTTAACATTACTAAATTCCAATTTCCTTACCTGTAAAATGGTGGAGTCAGAGTTCCTAGGGTTGTAGTGGGGCCTACCTAGGCAAATGAGCACAGCACTTTGCCTGTGATAAGTATATGGTAAATGTTAGTGCTGTTATTTCTACCACCCTTACTGATTCTTGTTTGAGATTTGAAGTTAGATTGGCATTTATTTCTTAAGCTTGTAATGTGTGCTCATTTGTTAGAAATGCTGCAGGGAATGGAAATGGTACCTACCATAGGGAATGCCTTGAATCTGATTAGAATACCATGCATAGCTTTTTGCATCCTAGGGAGAGTGTGTCAGAGTGGCTGAAAACCACCTACTTTATGTATGAAGGTCATCCCTGGAGTAGACACTTTAAGGAAGAAGTTAACCTATTCATTTCATGTAATGTTTATTGATACCAAAACCTATCAGTCACTCTGCTGACTGCTGAGGATATGAGAGCCCACAAGGTCCAGACCCTGGCCTCAAGGGATCCATATACTGGTAGAGGGATGGCAAAGTAAATGGAAACTATAATACTGAGAGACAAGTGTTTTGCTAGGGATGATGGAGACCTTAAAGGTAAGGATGAGATAGCTGAGTTGAGGGCATTGGATGGGGTAGGGAGGAAGGGTATTTCTGGCAGAGGAAATTGCAGTTTGAAAAGTCTTGAGCTAAGATATAAGATACTCTTGGTATAATTGGGAGAATTACATTAGTTCAGTATGTTTGGAGTCTATGTGTGCAGTGGGGTGGGGTTACAGGAGATGATGACTGGAAATGAAATTAGTGCCATAAGTAGGCTTACATCATGGAAGACCTTGTGGACCCAGACCAAGGGGATTAGAATTGATCAATGGATAGTCATTAAAGGTTCCAAGCAAGGCAGTGACATGCTTAGACTGGCACTTTATAGATGTAACTGGTTGAAAGCTGGAGACGTGGATACCAATTAGGATGCTGTTAAACAAAAGTCCAGATGGGGAGATCTGAATTAAGGTAGTTAGTGGCAGTGGAGTCACAGAGCAGTGGACAGATAGCAGAGATTATGAAGGTAGAATTTATAGGAGTCAGCTCCAGGCCTTGCGTCCATTTGATTGTTGGCATCTAGAATGGACACCTTGCATGTCCATTCTCAACTCATGATGCCCACTTTAAAAACCTTCACTTGCTCTCTGTTGCCTATAATCCAACCCAAACCAATTTTTCAACTCATCTTTCACTAGATTCCTCTATGAATACATTGATTATGCTTTATATATATATATATTCTTCCTTCCCCTTGCCCTCCCCCCTATCATTCCTGGATGAGCTTTTCATTCTCTGTGTTCTAAACTATTGCACTTGCATGTCTAGGCATTTGGAAGTATATCACATAAATATATACACTTGCAAGTCTAGGTCAGCTTTCTCTACCATTGGGGAGAGTCCTTATGCTCAGTCTGATGCATCCATTGTGTCTAATGAGTTATCTTCTGTCCCATGCATCTACATGGTATCAGTTTTGTACTTTTCTGGGGAGAATTGAGAAAATAGTCCAGTAAATTTTTGTTCTGTGGTTCAGAAGAGAAATTTTTTTGTTTCCTACTCATGTGATAGCTAGATTGCAAACTTAATGCTAAGGTTTCTGAAACTAATGATATTATTATTGCTAAATTGACTGTGATTGTCATCACATTATCAACATGAATACCCAAGGGGCTAAAAAGATTTACTGGGGAGCAGATGTAGCTCAGTGGTTGACTACCTGCTTCCCATGTATGAGGTCCTGGGTTTAATCCCCGGTACCTCCCTTAAAAAAAATTAATAAAAAGATTTATTATTCCCTGGCTCCATTTTTGTGTCAATCTTGTGGAGTGAAAATGGCTCACAGATCATTTTGTGACACAAATGGCTTGATAGTCTGGAGGTTTTGTATAGAAAATATTGGAGACTTTAAACTTATTTTAGCATCATCTTAAGAATCAAAGAACAGGTGGTCCCAGTTGAACCTGACAGGGAGAGAGCTTCATTACCTTTCATCAGAGATATTGACTTCTGGATCACACGGCTATGGAAATGGCTCTCTTTGTAGAGGTTAGAGCTTTGGTGCACACTCTCAGTAAACCCAGCTGCCATGTACAGGAGGGGAAGAACATTGTGATCATTTTTAACATTCCATAGTAATGTTCAAATTTACATTGATAAATAGTTATTCACGACTGGTTGTTCATATTGGCTAAAAGTTTATGATTTCACATTTGTGTTTTTGGAAATATATATGGGATGACCCTCTGCCTTTTAGAGAAAATAAAAAATTCACTTGATCAATACCAAATTAACATTGATAGTTATAATCCAAAATATTGAATTTAAATTAAAAAAAAATTTTTTTTTTCAGTTTTATACAACAAAATTTTGTTGTGTAACTACTGAGGACCAGAAATGGTATTATTATAGGAGATTCAATATGGCATAAGATAGTATTTTCCTGCAAGAAATTCATATTCTAAGAATAGTAGTGATGAGAAATGCATAAGCTACCTAATTGATCTGGAATTGAATATAACTTTTTCTGCAGGAATTAAAGTAAGGATATAGCCCCTTTTCCAGCCAGCATCAAGCTGGTATCCATGGCACTGGGCAACTTTGAGCTTTCCTAATGAAGTGGCAGGTCACACAGATCTGTCTGACTATGGATGTTCCAGTGATGGGATAAAGTTGGATTTCTTTTATCTCCTGAGAAATACATAGGTTGTTGAGCAAGTATTCTTTTTCCTTGCTTTTCTGTTTCAGTACTGTATCCTATTCAAATAGGCAAATCCCTGGTGCTTTGTTAAAAGAAATCTATCACCAGATCACACAATACTTGGTGTGTTTGATGGTTGCTGGCTAATTAGCTTGGGACCTGTTACCAAGAGGTTCAGTACTTCTCTGAAGTCTTCATTACATTGTTAATACCAAAAGATGATCCCCCTGACACTTGTTCTAAATGTGCTTTATTTCTTGCAGCTTAATGATTTATTTATTTGCCAAATACTGGGATTTGATTTCACAGTGCACTCTTTTCTACCTCGCTGGTATGTAGGCTGTAATTTGAAATGTCTGCTTTTTTTACATCAGTAAATCAATTAGTGACTTGTTGGGTGTTAAGAGCTTTGAGTGTTGAAAGAAATATGGGAAATGGTTCCTGCCACCAAGATGTTTGCTTCCCTATGTATAACCTAAACCAGAGCTCTCCAAATATTTTTGATTATGTACTCATATTGGCAAAAACATGTTAATAATCACCCCTGCTGTGTATTTTTGTTCAATTAGCTATGTATTTTTGTTCAATTAAAGTTTTACATATGTACTACTATATAGATATAGTATGTAGATCATAAAATATACACAAAATTACAAATTAATGAGATGAAAAACCCATGTAAATAGATGTTTTTGTATCATCTTTCCCATCCTAATGGAGCATTTTAAAGATCCCTGGTGTAGACAGAAAGTGCTAAGGATGCTTGGGAGGGAGAAATTGTCCTTGAAGCACAAGGATGGAGAAGGAGATGCATATAAGACATTATCAGTGAGTCCTGATAGGACATGGGGGAAGATAGAGTTGGTACCAAGGATTTGGTGCAAGCAGTACAGCATCATGGCATAGAAATGGACTTGATGAAATTAACTAGACAGCATTGTGGGATGGAATAGAGAATGGGGGCGGTGCAGAGAATGTGAGGAAACGGGTGAGGCAAGTAAGTCAAACAGGAGGGGGGGTGGCAGGCAGGAGGATGAACTAGTGAATGTTTGGGAGCTTCCCATGTGACCAGCAACTTTCTTTTAATCTTCAGAACTGCTAAGGAGGAAAGGGAATCCTGAAGGCTGCTGGAGAATGGTGGTTTGTAGTAAAAGGAGCTCAAGGTGGGGGGTGGAGGACAACCAACCACACCTCAAAGGCTTATTAGTATACCTAGTTCCACTTTAGCTTTTTAAATGCTACAACAGTACTGTTCAGGAAATGGTTATTTAACCCTCCCCCCTTACCCACAGTCCTTTTTTAGACTAAATAGCAGTAGGAACCAGCGCTCATATCTAGAGTCAAAAGCTAAGAAGGTAGGAAATATTTTCCCTGCTCTGTTATATATTTTGTAAGTGGTACTTCTCTTTCACTCTCCAGTAGGAGGAGATAGAGATATAGCCACTGCCTAAACAGTCTCTGAAAGTGATGGATCTTAAGGCTTTCAGAGATCAATCTGATCTTCGAAGCAGCAGCTGCATGGCTCTCTGAGAGGCAGAATCTCTTCCCTTGGACGGATAGAGCTTTTAATTGAATACAAATCACATCTCTCATCCTATGAATGCTGGAAAGCAGTACATTTTTAACTAGGAAGAACATCAATTATTTATTAGCCACAATACTAATTTACCCTGAGTGTGTATGTCTTCGAGCTGGCTTTCCATCCCTGTGTAGCCACTGATGTAGTACCATTGTATCCTTGTGTTCAACCAATGGCTCTTAAGATTTTCTAGCCTCATGTTTTCCTGATGCCATTATGTTTTTAAAATGTGTACTAAAGTATTTACTCCCAGGTACCATATTGTGGCTGGCACTGAAAAGAGGAAGAGAAGGGAGAGATTCCTGCGTCTTAGCTCTATTCTGCTCTTATACCTGGGGCCCTTTGGGATATGTCCTCTGGGAGAGCTGTTGACTCAGTATTGGGCTTTGAGAAGCAGAGTGGGGTTTGTGCTGTTGCTCTTTGATGCTGCTGCTCTTTCTGTTAATTGGTACTGTTGTGTTTGAGGATGAATCTCTGGAACTCTGAATTATAATGTTTGAAACTTTGAATCTCTGCCTCTAAAAAATGTAGGATTTTTTTGCTGTCCCTTACAGTGCCTACTTTCTCTTGCCTGTCAATTTATATTCTGCCTATTTCTAGTGTTGTAATTATAGTGATGGCCAGTGTGGACTGAGCATTTCTTAGGCCCTGATACTAATCTAAGCCATTTATATATATTAACTTATTTAATTCTCACAGCAATCCTCTGAGGTTGATGTTATAATTATCCCATGTTACAGATGAGAAAAACGTTAAGCAACTTGCCTAGTGAGTGTAGCTCAGGCTTTAGAATAAAAAAGCTGGATTCAAACACCTCCTTGCCTTTTACTAACCATGAGCCTCAGTCTTCTCATCTGAAAATGGATTGTTAATAATACCTGCACACAGGGTTGTGTTGGGGATGCAATTCTAGCATATTACCATTAAGCTCTTGATAAGTGTTAGCCACCACCATGACCATCCCCCTTATCTTTATCATCATAATCATTTATCCAGAGAATCATCTGAGATGCTCCAAACCTATGATTAAGGCAACCCAAAAGGATAATTTGCTACTGCTGTCAAAGAATTGTTGAGTGGTGCCTTCCTTTCCTTGCAAATAGAGTAGAAGAAAAAGAGAAAAGGAAGAATTGGAAATGGTGAGCCCTTTTTCCAAACTGGAAGCCAGGCAGGATATTTTCAGATGGAAAGATTTTTTTCCCTTGTGCTCGCTTCAGTTTCACCTCACCCTGCCCCATGGGGGTGAGAGTAGACTAGAGGAGAGAGTGGTGAGAATGATGGTAAAAGAAAAAATAGCCAGCAAACATGTGAAGGGAACTACTCCAGCCTTTAATTAAGGCCTTCAGCCAGAAACTCTTCTCATGGTGTGAGGCAGAGAGCCTTGTCACTGTCTCTAGAATTATTTGTATAATTCAGCAGCTGTTTCCCTCAGATGCTTACCACACGGGGTTGGGTTATAAAGACATACGAGTAGAATCGCCAAGGTTCAGACACTTGTGTTCACTGTTCAACTGAGAGCCACTTAGGCTGTTCTTGTACAAATGCATTAGATTATGGTTAAGCAGCTTCTGGACGTAAAAACACATTAGAACTTTACAGCACTCTATAAATTATAGTTTTTGCAGCATTCACAACCACAATGCCAGGTAATTACATTCATTAATCTACTACTAAGAGCACATAAAATTGCCTCCCAAACGGTACTGTAATGTGTCAGTGCTCAGCTGGGAAGGAGAGCTTTCTTCCCTCCTCCTCGTTTCCATCTCCCTCTCCTCCATTAAGCTTTGTGCAGGAAGGTTTTGGATGTTACAATGAAGGATTTCCTAATAGAGTCCAACAAACCCATTTCTTTTAGGTTAGGATCCAGCAGGGAGCCTTGAGATAATTTTTTTATGTTGTACTGTGCCTAGTAACTATTTTGTATGCATTTATTTTCGTTTTGGAAATGGACAGATGTCATTTGGAAAACCAGTGGGGGTAAAGCAGTTGAGAAGAGATTTATGATGGAAACAATGCAAATGTTTTTTCAGGCCTACTTTCTGCCTGTCTCTAGGAATGGTTTGCATAGTGGTCTTCATAATTTTGGATCTATCACGAACACCAAGTGTTGCTGTCTTCCTATGCCAGTCTTTGCTGAAGTTTCCCTCTTTCCATTCCATGTGATGACAGGAAATGTTTTTCTTTTTCTTTTTCACAGAACTTTCTCTTACCTGTACTTCTCATCTATCAAAGACAGCAAATTTCGGGGAAAAAAGTTGGCAATTTATACGTTGTTCATATTCCAAAGGGCAAATTGTGCTTTCTTTGCATTATTTCACATGTTAAATAGACCAAGCGATGTGTTTATCTTAAAAAAAAAAAAAAAAAAAAAAAAAAAGGGAGGGAGGGCATTAAAGAAGTATGGAAAGATTGAACCCCAAACTACAGTGTGTGTCCTGGGCAGTGCTCAGACCACATGCCAGTTCTGCGTTGAGTCCAACCCATGTGTCGGAAGGATGGCATGAGCTCTAGAGCCAGGCAGCTCTGCTTTGAGTCTAGGCATTGTCTTTCAGTAGCTGTGTGACCTTGGGCAAGATAATTGATAGTGATAAAAATAATTAACTTTAATTGAACCCCTAGTATTTTCCAGGCACCGTATTAATTCATTTAATCCTAATAGCTGCTTTGTAAATGAGATGCTGTTATTAGTCCCTATTTCATATCTGAGAAAATTGAGGCACAGTTAAATAACTTGCTTCACAGGGTATTGTGGTAATTAAATGAGGTATATAAACACAGTATCCAATACAGTGCTTGATACACTCATAGGTATTCAATAGCCATACTTTTGAAGATTTATGGAGTAGAAATCTCGCCATTAATCCTCGAGAGCCAAATGTGACCGTTTATAAACTATATAGTTTATAGTGACTGTTTCCCTTTGTAATGACTAAAAACATAATTGCATTAAGCAGGAAGAGGAAGTCCTCACTTATCATTTATTTACGGTCTGTTTTATGCCAGGAAATATCCCAAGCGCTTTTTGCAGATTTCATTAAACCTCATAACTCTATCCCTATATTACAGGAGAAGAAATGGAAGCTTAGAAGGGCCAGATTTGCACCAGGTCACAGAGCGGCAGAGCCAGTCCTCAAACCCATATCTAACTGCCTCTGAGTACTTCTTTGTACAAGGACAAGACTGAGCAAAGACGCAAAGGAGGAAATGGGAAATGAATAGATACGGACAGCAGTGAAGTGCTCACTTTTCTTGGAGTTTCTATTGTGAAAAATAATCTAAAAATCTGAAAAGATCTCTAACAATAAAGGTCTGACTGTAAGAAGCTTTGGTTTTTGTATTTCAAAGCAGCCTCAGTTTTTGGAGTAGGGTACAAGAGTCCCTTTTTTTTTGCAGGCAGGATGTCATTCTTGTTCCTTGAGAAATTGAGAAATATTTGAAACTAGCTTCTAGCTTCACTCATAGCATTAAGCGTTGTTGTGAGGTTAGATAACTGCTGAGAAGAAAAGTAATTGTTCTAATATAAATCAGTATACTCATGAGGGGATGATAGTATTACAGGTTGATATCCACCTCAGCCTCTTCTCCCTCTTCATGAAACAGCAGCCATATTGGATTATTGTTGAAATCACCAGAGCCCAACAAGGATCATCAGGGCAGGGTTGAGCTAATGCTATGCCTGGGGTGAAGTTTATTAGCAATTCGATAGAAAATAGACAGTGGAAAACAAGGAAGCCTCAAACATGCTACCTCCCAAGGAATAGCTGAAATGAGAGCTTTGAGTTTTGCCCTCATACTTGATTTCCCTACTAGCCCACATGCTCATGTACTCACCCCCCCCCCAGCCTCACACAGCAGGTTAGCCTTTATCTTTTCAGGCTCTACAGAGCATTTCTCTCTCACTGTGGTATTGATGTCAGTTTTAACAGCCATCATGTATATTGACTCCTCTGCCGATTAACAAGTGTATATGCTGTTGCCAGCTCGTTGAGAGGTTACCTTTCATACGCTGTGAAGGGGATTTTACCTTTATGAATATAATTTCCTGAGTTTGTGATAATATCAATATGTCCTCCCAGGATAAGGAAGGTTTGATTTTCCCTACATCTAGATGACTTTTTCCAGCCCCTTTTTCTCAAGGGACCAAGGGCCAGTGTCACACAGCACATGCTTCTGTGTAAGAGAAGAAAAGGAAATTGCTTCAAGTATCTAATCTGAGATTATGGCTTCTAAAATTTATACACTTTAGGGTAGGCAGAGTAGGGTATGTACTTAGTAACTCGAAACTCTACTGAGTTAACTATGTATAACTCCTATAGATAAATTAAAATGCTGCTTAAAAATAGAACATTTTCAGAAGACTAAGCTTTTGGCAATCTTGGTGGTTTATGCTTTTATCTAAGTTTTTTTCTCAAATCAGACATTCCTATTGCCTATTAAGTAAACATAGAAAGCATAGATTATGAGTTAAAAGTATCGACAGCACTTCAAGTGCTATCCAAGAACATTTAATTCAGTTTAATTTTGAGATAAATCTCATGTTTAATCCTCTCGTTACCCTTAATCACGTATCTATTGATCTTTTCTGAATGATTGCCTGCAGTTTAATAAACTTTACCATTTAACCCAGAGCTTCTAAAGGGAGAGAGTGATTCCATTATCAAATCTGATAGAACCAATAAGTACCTAAACATCACTAAATCTATTTTAGGAAGCTGTAGTACAGAGACAGCTTTATTCAACAAACTGGGTAAAAATCTGGACATCTTTGCTTGACCTAGTTGCCTCAGAATTAGCATCTGGTTTCCTTATGAAAATTGACGTTGCCTTTCATTTCTCAAGTTAACGTAGTCACCAGTGGAAAGGACCGTCTGAAGTTTTCCTTCAGCCATCATTGTAAGGCCTAATTTATTCTTACTTCAGATATAACTTGAAAAGTTTATTTGGTCTGTGTCTCAGGTCAGTGGGTACATCTTTAGGACTTTTCTGTGTTCTGTGAAAACTTACAGTTTTATTTTTACCCATATGATGCTAAAGGAAAGAAAATCCTGTCTGGAGAAAACCTGAAATAGAAGACTGGGGGTGAAGGGAAGGAGAGAGAGGATGTGTGCAGAGTCATGGGCTCAGCTCTATGAACATGCTCGAAGATGGGGAGAATTTTCCGTGAAACCCATCTTTGTGTCTCATTTATTGAAAGAGCATTTGCAATATGTGCAAACAGGAATTTCTGCTTTTGCACCTGTGGGTATTTTTAGGTGCTGTCATTATCCATTAATATTTATTGAGCCAGAACATATGGAATTCAGGGTCTGGAGCGTTTGTACAGCTTCTTATTTTTTTAAGGTCACGAAGGTGTCATTCTCTGCCACTTTTCACCCCTGGAATAAAATGGTGAAGATTGTCAGTTTTGGAGAAAAGCCAAAGCTTTTATTTCTGTCTAGATTTTTATTGCTGATTTGAATCCTTCACACAGAGTCCAGATATTTGACATAAGAGGTATAGCCTCTCCCTGTTGGCTTTGTGGGGGAAGTAGAGGTGAGTAGAAGGATTTTATAACGAGATAATACTAAACTGCAATTTAAATTTTCTTTCAAATGAAAGACCATAATCCTGGCATTTTTAAACAAGTCTTCAAAACCTGGTGGTGGGGAATGAGAGCAAGATTACAACCAAGGAACATGGGGTATGTTGCCATTTGCTGATTGTCTTACTTTGGGAAGTCCCCTGTATACTAAACTTGTTTCGTCATTTATAAAATGAAAACAGTGATGCCTGTTCTATAGACTTATTAAGACATCAGTTGACAAGTCAATTTTAAAAGTTAACGAAAATTCTCAACTCTGAGGTGCTATACAAATATTAGTGGTTATGAAGAATCATAAAGTAGTCCTTACTTTGTATTCAGAAATGGTTAGACCTTTCAGTAAATCATGTCTGGTTTTCAAATCAAAACCAAGTTAGGACAAAAGAACTTGAAGGGTGATTTTAGTGAAAACTCACAAAGATACTTAAAGGCCTAGAAAATATTACTGGTAGAAAAACTTCTACTGAATTAATGTTGAGCATTTTGTTTGTGCTAAATATAGCTTTCCAGGATAGTAACATTAGAGAGATTGAAAGGACCTAGGAGATCATCCAGTAGAAGACCGTGAATTTACAGGTATTGAAATTAGCCAGTCTCTGCCTTCAAGAAACCAATTAAAATAAGTTTGAGAAAGGATAGAACAGTTGTTTGTGGAGTGCGAGGCGGTGTCTGTGAAGGTGTGCATGTTTGCTCTCTGCATACCTGCTCTGTAAATGACAGAATACCTGCCCATCTCCAATGGGAAATTGACTATGATTTCTGGGAAGTTGGGAGAAAGTTACAGAATTATTACTCAAGCAATAATTATTTCATAGTTCTCTAGAAACCTACCAAAACCCCTTGAAGATCTTGAGCCATAAAGGGATTGTCTCCCATCTGTATACCTTTCCCAATATATTGTACAAAACTGTATTTATATTCAGAGCCACTTAAAATGAATTTTGCCAGAGGTTACTTTTCCTGCCACTGAATAGTCCTAAACATTAAATTACTCTTTCATAAAAGTGTTTTCTGTCTGCTGAATGGACAGAATATGCCTTCTCTGTACGTATTTCTGTTGTGTGTGTCATTTTGTTTTCCTAAATAGGCCTTTCTTAAGACATAGTTCCTCATTCCCAGACACCACTCCTGCTTCTAGAACAGTGCTCTCTGATGCCTTTTAATGCAGATTTCATTTCTTAAGAGCCAGAACTAGAAGGATGGTCTTCCCTTTTGTCCCACTTTGTAATATTCTGAAATCACTTAAATAATTTTTTTTCCTTCTCTTTTCTGTGGAAGATAAGAGTATTAGCACTGGTACAGATGGCAGAGGGTAATGGAGGACTCTTCATGGCCCAGACCAGTCTTTATTTGGCTTTCTATTTCACTTGTGCTTATTTTCATTTTACTTTGTTAGAAAAGCAAAATGAATGAATAAGCTATATCTTTTCTTAAGTACATTAAAGATCATGCAGGGCCCAGGTTTTCTTATTTTAGGATGGATCCCTGGTGTGTACTTCTACCTTTCCCTTTTATATAGTGGTAATGAAAGTCCAGAGGAGGTCACCATTCCCCAGTGAAAGCTGGAATACCTTTCTCTCTTCTAGAAGTTCTCTATGAAAGGGAAGTGACCAGCTGACATATACCACTAATAGTAACTGCAACAGCCTCAATAAGTTAATAGCTAAATATTTCTAGAGACATTGGTCATTTAAATAGAAAGTGTGGTAGTATATATGTGGGTAGCTGGGGAAGAGAAGGAAGGGAAATTATAAGGGAAGAAAAGGAAAGTGTGTGCTTGAATCAATTATCTGGATATGAAGAGATTTTCACTGGTCAATCAGGTCCCTTGTCTGGAATATCCAGATGATAGTATCATCCACTCTTGAATTTTCTGTCAGTTTGGAGGCATTGTGAATGGACAAATGGTAATTTGGCTTTTATGTATAGCCACAAGGAAGATAGCAAGACCTGAAATTTTCCCATCAGCCCCCTTCATTTTTATTCTTCTCTTGGATTTCATAAAGTAATTTGATGTTACCTCTCCAGGCACCTGTTCACCCCCTCTTTGATGTATGGGAAATAGTAATGTTCTCGCTTAGTTTTCCAGCATGTGGTGAAGGGATATAATTAGACAAATAGGGTTGAAAGTTCTTGGATGAGAATCGGAGAGAGGAAGAGAAATGGGTAGTATGATTTGTAGCATGGTGGAACAGCCTCTAGATTTGGGAGAAAACATTCATGTTTTATTCATTTCTCTAATATACTCTTTCAAAAACAGTTTACTGTGTGCTTTGTTCTGTGTTCTCTGCTAGGAATTCAGGGATGAGGAAGTCATAGCCCCTGCCCTTGTTGAACTAAACCTATTATTGGGATGACCTAATAACTAATTATTTTGCTACAATGTAAATATATTAATTAGCCCATTTCCCATCTTTTGCATGGAATGTCTAGTCAAACGAGTAATGGCTATTAAGGAGGGGTACCATTAGTGTGTTACTTTAGTGGATTAGACTTGAGTGGGTGAAAAAGCATTAGAAACTTGAGTGCTCTGCTTGCCTCTTCACTGCTAGCAAACCAGGCGCCTGCCCTGTGGAAGGCCTGAGAATTGTATGGTGCTTATTTTCCCTTCTGGTTTCCATTATGCTCCCTTCTGTTACTTCGTTCTTTTCCCTGTTTGGACTTGCTCTTTGTGGATGTTATTGCCCTTAAGCCCTCCGTGATGAGATTTTCTGCCTCAGTCATGCTGTGCTCAGCTTTCAGAATGTTGCTATTATAGAGGAGTTAACTTTTTTTTATTTTTTAAGGTTTCCTTTTTGTCATGCTGTATTTCTCAGATTATCCGGAGGGACTGTAATCCAATTTTAGGGATCCTTCAGGGCTAAGAGCCTAAACTGTTTTAAGCAATAGCATCTGGTTGCCAGAGACTCAACCACTTTGAGTGTGTTAAGGTCTAACAGCAGCCAACTCTCAATTATCTGTGGGAATGGGAGATTGTTGGGACGTTTTCAGTTCACAAAGTGTGTAAAATCACAGAGTGTACAAAAAGCTGATAGTTGTGATCTCATCCCATAACTGCCCTCAAGAGATCTTCACAGGGGCTGTTGTATTTTGTGTGTGTGTGTGTGTTTATTTTTATTTATTTTTTGGCTCCTCACCTCTGACAGTGATATCACACCTCAGACAGGTGTTTTTTGTTTTTTTTTTTTTAAGATTTTATTTATTTATTCATTTATCCCCCCCTTGCTGCTTGCGCTCGCTGGGTCAGCTAACCACGCCATGCAGGCGGGCTTGCCTTCACCAGGAGGCCCCGGGAACCGAACCCAGGGCCTCCCATATGGTAAACGGGAGCCCTACTGATTGAGCCACAGCCGCTTCCCAGACAGGTGTTTTTATATGCTGAATTTTTCTGTACTTGATGTTTTCTTAACCTTTTTTCCACCTCTCCATTTGGATTTCATTATATTTTTATATATAATATATATGTATTAAATATATATTTTAAAGCTGCCTCAATTTTTTTCATTGGGGAACAGTAAAAATTATTTGTGTGTGTGGGTGTTTTTTTCCCCCTTTGCTTTTCTATTAAAGTGCCAAGAAAGGGGATGTGCCCAAATAGTAATCAGGGTACCTAGAAGAAAGGAAAGAAACCCTTGCAAAAAAAAATTAACCTCTAAATATTGAGAATTGACTATTAGAAGTGAAGGGGTAAAAAAGACACAGTCTGAACTCCACCTTGTCACTGAAAATAGTCTGAAGGCTGGGGCACTGCTGAACTGATAGCATTCACATCTGAGTTGTCTCCAACAGAAACTTCATGATCAAACTGTGGGCCAAAGTCAGCCCTCCCAGAGAATTGTCATGCCTTTGTTTCAGGAATCTGAAAGATGAGTTCCTTTGAATGGACACTGAATGTAATGTAGTTGATGCCAGTTGTGTGTGATGGCAAAGGTTGCCATTTTTAAAAACAGCTTTATTGAGATATACTAAATTGTGTGAATTTAATATGTACAATTTGATAAGTTTTGACATAAGTTTACATCGATAAAACCTTCAACATAATCAAGATACTGAACATGCTCACTACTGGGAAACTTTGTGTCCCAGTTAATCTCTTCTTCCTGCTCTTCCCAGATAACTGCTATTCACTAATGATTAGTTTAATTTTCCTAGAATTGGATATTAGTGGCATCACATGGAATATACTCTTTTTTTTTATATCTGATTTCTTTTACTTAGCGTAGTTGTTTTGAGATTCGTTCATGTATAGCATATATCAATAAAGTTATTCCTTTTTATTGCTGAATAGTATTCTATTAAATGGTTATACCACCCTTTGTTTCTACATATAAAGCTCTCTGAACATCATGTACAAGTCTTTGTGTGGACATGTGGTTTTGTTTGTCTTTGAGAAATAAGTAAGAGTAGAATGGTTGGATTATATGGTAGGTGTACGATGAACTTTTAAAGTAACTGCCAAACTGTTTTCCAAAATGGTTGTACCACTTTACAGTCTCACCAGTAGTGTGTGAGAGTTTGTCCACATCCTTGCCTACACAAGGTATGATCATTCATTTTCATTTTAGCTGGTCTAATAGATACATAGTATCTCATTGTGGTTGTAATTTGCATTTCTCTAATGACTACTGATGGTAAGCATCTTTTTTTTTTTTTTAAACAATTTATTGAAGGGTATTATTCATACACGAATATACACAAACCATAAGTGTTCAGTAAACATCATAAACCTACAAAACAATCATGCACAACATCATACAGGGCTCCCACACGTCACACCCCCACAAACACCCTGTGTTGTTGTGAAACATTTGTTAACAAATCACGAAAGAGCATCTTCAAAGTATTACCACTAACTATAGTCCGTATCTTCCTTCCCTATACATTTTTTAAAGGATTTATTTATTTATTTACTTTTGTCCCCCCCCCCCCCCCCCACCGTTTTTGCTGTCTCTGTGTCCATGTCCTGCCCTTTCTTCTCATACTTCTCCTCCTGTCTTCACTGGGATTCGATCCTCGGAATCTCTGATGTGGGAGAGAGGTGTCCTGCTGCCCGTGTCACCGTAGTTCCTGGTTTTTCGGTGTGTCTTGTCTTGGCTCTCCCAAGTGTCACTCTCCTGTTATGTCATCATCTTGCTGCGTAGCTCACAGGGCCTGATGGCGCAGCCACGCACGGGGCCTAGGGGGCTCACCTGCACTTGCGGGGCCTGACGGCACACCCGCGCATGGGGCCTGCTGGCCAACACGCCTTCTATATTTTTCTTTTTTTTTTTTCATTTTCACCGGGAGGTCTCGGGGATCAAACCCAGGCTCCTCCATATGGGAGACGGACGCCCAACCATCCAAGCCACATCCGTCCCCCTGTTACACCTCCCAAAGTCAACCAAAGATACCCAAAGTTACAGTCTTTTCCCATACAGGATGGTCATATAATAAATCAGGCTTAGTTTATCACCAGCACTCTAAAATCCAGACCTAGGGAGAAAAACTAGGTCTGGGGACACATGCATGGTTTCTAATATAGCAAATGTTTAGCCTACCCTGATTATCACAAAATCAGGACAGCGAGAATATTCGCATTAAGCATCTTTTCATATGTTTTTTGCCATCCATATATCTTCTTTAGTGAAATGTCTATTCAAATTTGCCATTTTAAAAACTGGGTTCTTTGTTTTATTTTTATTTAGTTTTGAGAAATCTTTTTATGTTCTAGATATAAAATTTTTATCAGATATATGCTTTGCAAATATTTTTCTCATGCTGTGGCTTGTCTTTTCATTTCCTTCTGCTTTTGAAGAGCAGAAGTTTCATGTTTTGAAGAAGTCCAGTTTGTCAATTTTTTTCTTTTATGGATTGTGCTTTTGGTATCATGTCTAAAAAATCTATGCCTAACCCAAGGTTAGCAAGGTTTTCTGCTATGTTTTCTTCTAGACTCTTATAGTTTCAGGCTTTACATTTAGGTTCACTTTGACTTAATTTTTTTATGTGGAATAAGGTATGCATCAAAATTCTTTTTTTTTTTTTTTTTTTTTTTTTTTGCAATAGATAGCTAATTGTTCTATCACCATCTGTTAAAAAGACTATTGTTTCTCCATAGAATTGTCTTAGCAATTTTGCTGAAATTCCATTGTCCATAAATGTGTGGGTCTATTTGTGGACTCTCTAGTCTGTTCCATTGATCTGCTTTTCTGTATATATGCCAAATAAAGGGCTTTGATTTTAATGTGCCATGAAAGATAGCATCAGGGAGCATCTTAGTTGCTCCTCACCCAACACACTTTAATATTTTATTGATTTACCCCAATTAAGTAGCCTGAGTTCAAGAATCCCTTCCCTTCTTAGTTATTTCTGACAAATGTGGGGTGGCACATAGTAGGTGTTTTGATTTTTGTTTTTTGAAGATGTGAAAATTAGGGATTCATTGTTGAATGCCATACTTCTGGATACTTCGTAAATTCCTACACAGTATTTCCTATACTTAAAAAAAAAGTTAAGTTCCTGAAAGTGTGTTCATAAGACCATTTGTTCATAAATCCAAAGTGGAAGACCAATGTGAACACATAAATATAGAATTAAGTTTTAAAGAGCTGTAATTTTTTCTTTTCAAAAAATTTTCCTTCATATCACTGTAAATTTTCACTTCTTTTGCACTTAAGAGAAATGATGGAATCAATGTTTGTAAAACCATTCTAAAACAACTTGAAATGCAACATGCTAAACCAACAAAAGACTCGACAGACTAAAGGGACATCACATAGTCATTAATGCCACATATGTTGTGCTCGGCTTGTGCACTTACCCCCTCTATTGCCAGCAAATAGTCTAAATCTTTTTATCTCAGAGCCCTCCATTGGGGGCTGGCTAGCTTTCTTGCTTCTTCCATGATTGGTAAATGAATGACTTAGAACATTTTTCCAGATCTCTTCATTATCCTTCTGCCTTCTTCCCCCTTCTCACCCAATGCTTGTTTGCTAAATGCTTCCCTTGCGGAGTATGAGGCATAATCATCTTTTCTAAAAAAGCACTGAAGGTAATTTTGGTGGATGCCTTTTCTTGGGAACCCCTAGCCTAGATCATGGCAGACCAGTGAATCAGCAGACCTTTGAAAATTGTCATTCATTTATCACAATAAATTATTTTATAAACCAGACAGTTTCCCTCACCATATTGTAGCAGTACTACCCAAACTGCCCAGGTGTCTTTAAAGAAATTATTAAAGTAATTGCTTCTGGTTGGTTGGTGATAGGTTAGTGGATGGATATATCTACACACATACAATATATGCAATCATGCACAACTCTTCCGAATGTTGAGAAAGTGAGTAGTTTATAATCAGTTTGTCTTTGATTTCCTTTGCTTTTAGTGGACAGTTTTTGTCTTTCTCCCCAACCTCCAACAATCAGTGAGAAGTTCAATGATTATTTTGCCTTATCTATAGTAAGCAGGCAGTAAATATTTATAGAGGGAATGAACAAACACAGCCTGACTTATTAAGGATTTGTACCAACGGGTCTATGTAGTCATTTATAAGTAAAGCTGTATCTTTGAAGAAATAAAGGTAATCACTAGTCTCTGAAAATATAAACTTTTTACACAATAAAAACTTTAAAAAAAAGCTCTTTCCTCCTACTTCTTAACCATCCCCTCTACCAACACTTTGATCCTCTCCCCCTTTGCCTCTTCCCTGCACATACCCTCAGAGTTGAAAACTTTATTTTAATTGGAGCTAAGATTATTGTACTGCTGCCACTAAGACTTTGGCAGGTCTCTTATGAGCTAATGTCACGGCATGGGGTCCATTTGCTCTCTGTAGCTATTCTGCAGTGCAGTGAGAATGCCTTGATTAATATGCTACATGAAAATAAAATGGATTTGGGAAAAATTGTACTATACTCTAATAAATATTCACATTTGTATGGAATTGCACATAATTTTCAATATACTTTGGAGGCATCTTCAGTGTGAAAGATTTGGTCTCCAAAGAGAATGGCATAATTTTTTAAAAAGCACAGATGATACGTTATTGAATATCATTTGTTTATTAATCTGAAACTCTACATGCATATGATGCAGGGCAGTGGGTGGGTTGTATGACAAAGAAAGGAGATTTTTTTTTTTTACCCTGTGGGGAATTTATGTATTACCCTTAGAAGTAGTACAATTTAATCATATTATACAGAAGCAGCCCTTGATGGAACTCACCTGGTTCCTTCTGCTAGAGTTGCCATTATTCTGGGGATCTTTTTATGATAGCTATTTAAGTTAGATGTTTGGCTAAACAACAGAATATTTTGAGCTGAGCAGATATTTAACGTAGTAGATAATAGTAGTGGACACAGGACAAAGGAATTCAATTCACCAGACATTTATTGAACATTGCACACTATGGTAGGCATAGTGTGCAAACCCTGGGGACTGTGGAATCTATGGCCATGTATACTTGCTTTGCTCTCAGCTTGTCCTCTGAAACACTCCTCTACCACTTCCTCAGTGCCGACAGAGAGCTGCCTCTCCAGTGCAGAGGGTAGTGTCGGCAGTAGTAACAGCTAGGGGTTAGACCAGAAACCATTCCTTTGCCTTACAAGATTGTTCTCTTTGATCTCTTCTTGCTCAAGAATAAAGCCTTTCCCCTTTTCTGGGCTTCTTGCAGTTTGCTGTGATTGTTTTTTTTTTTTTTTTTTTTTTAACCTTCATATTGTACATTTAATAATTGAAAACATAAGCAATTAAAAACTAAAAAGTAAACACAGATAATTAAATATATACATATCTCAATTAAATGTAATGGATACATGTCAATTTTTTTGTTGTTGTTTTGTTTTTTGTTTGTTTTTTTGTTTTTTTGTGTGTGAATCAAACAATATATTACACAATATATTTGGTTCATAGTAATGCATTCATACAGTATTTGTCCTTTTGTGTCTGGCTTGCTTCACTCAACATAATGTCCTCCAGGTTCATCCATGTTGCCATATGCTTTATGACTTCATTTCTTCTTACAGCTGCATAATATTCCATCGTGTGAATAGATCACAGTTTGTTTATCCATTCATCTGTTGATGGACACCTGGGTTGTTTCCAACTTTTGGCAATGGTGAATAATGTGGCTATGAACATCGGTGTGCAGATGTCTGTTCGTGTCACTGCTCTCAGTTCTTCTGGGTATATACCCAGTAGTGGTATTGCAGGGTCACATGGCAAGTCTATATTCAACTTCTTTAGGAACTGCCAAACAGTCCTCCATAGTGGTTGTACCATCCTGCATTCCCACCAACAGTGAAGAAGTGTTCCTATCTCTCCACATCCTCTCCAACACTTGTAGACTTGTAGTTCTCTGTCTTTTTAATAGTGGCCATTCTGATAGGTGTGAAATGGTATCTCATTGTAGTTTTGATTTGCAATTCCCTAATCATGAGTGATGTTGAGCATTTCTTCATGTGTGTTTTTACCATTTGCATTTCTTCTTCGGAGAAATGTCTATTCAAGTCTTTGGCCCATTTTTTAATTGGGTCGTTTGTCTTTTTATTGTTGAGTTGTAACATCTCTTTATATATCCTGGATAGTAAACCCTTATCAAATATGTGATTTCCAAGTATTTTTTCCCATTGAGTTGGCTGCCTTTTCACCCTCCTGACAAATTCCTGTGAGGTGCAAAAGTGTT
This sequence comes from Tolypeutes matacus, assembly GCA_026826555.1. Taxonomy (NCBI): domain Eukaryota; kingdom Metazoa; phylum Chordata; class Mammalia; order Cingulata; family Chlamyphoridae; genus Tolypeutes; species Tolypeutes matacus. The sequence continues at coordinate 6,274,328 of JAKSZT010017954.1, forward strand.
TAATTTTGAGGAGGTCCCATTTATCTACTTTTTCTTTTGTTGCACGTGCTTTGGGGGTGAGGTCCAAGAAACCACCATCTACTACAAGGTCTTGAAGATGTTTCCCTACATTTTCTTCCAGTAGTTTTATGGTTCTGGCTTTTATATTTAGATCTTTGATCCATTTTGAGTTGATTCTTGTATATAAGGGGTAAGATAGGGGTCCTCTTTCATTCTTTTGGTTATAGCTATCCAGTTCTCCCAACACCATTTGTTGAAGAGACTGTTTTTTTTTCCCATCAGCGTGGGCTTGGTAGGTTTGTCAAAAACCAGTTGACTGTATAGGTGAGGGTTTATTTCTGGATTCTCAATTCTATCCCACTGATGGATATGTCTATCTTTATGCCAGTACCATGCAGTTTTGACCACTGTAGCTTTGTAATACGTTTCAAGGTCAGGCTGCAAGATTTCCTCCCACATTGCTCTTCTTTTTTAGAATACTTTTGGCTATTCGGGTGCACTTACCCTTCCAGATGAATTTGGTAATTGCCTTCTCTAATTCTGTAAAGTAAGCTGTTGGGATTTTGATTGGTATTGCATTGAATCTATAAATCAGTTTGGGCAAGACTGACATCTTCACGATATTTATTCTTCCAATCCATGAACATGGAATGCCTTTCCATTTGTTTAGGTCTTTTTAAATTTCTTTTAGCATTGTTTTGTAGTTTTCTGCATATAGGTCCTGTACTTCCTTGGTTAAATTAACTCCTAGGTATTTGAGTCTTTTTGTTGCTATTGAAAATGGAATTTTCCTCCTGATTTCCTCCTCAGATTGTTCAGTACTGGTGTACAAAAACATTATTGATTTTTGTGTGTTGATCTTATATCCTGCCACTTTGCTGAACTCATTTATTAGTTCAATAGGTTTGTTGTGGATACTTCAGGATTTTCTAAATATAGGATCATGTCATCCGCAAACAGTGAGAGTTTTACTTCCTCTTTTCCTATTTGGATGCCTTTAATTTTTTTGTCTTGTCTAATTGCCCTAGCTAGAACTTCTAGTACAATGTTGAATAACAATGGTGACAGTGGGCATCCTTGTGTTGTTCCTGATCTTAGGGGGAAAGCTTTCAACCTTTCCCCATTGAGTATGATATTGGCTGTGGGTTTTTCATATATGCCTTTTATCATATTGAGGAATTTTCCTTTTATTCCTATCTTTTGAAGTATTTTTATCAAGAAAGGATGTTAGATTTTGTCGAATGCGTTTTCTGCATCTATTGAGATGATCATGTGGTTTTTTTCCTTCAATTTGTTAATGTGGTGTATTACAATGATTGATTTTCTTATGTTGAACCAGCCTTGCATGCCAGGAATAAATCCCACTTGGTCGTGATGTATAAGTCTTTTGATATGCTGTTGGATTCGATTTGCAAGTATTTTGTTGAGAATTTTTGCATCTATGTTCATGAGAGAGATTGGTCTGTAATTTTCTTTTCTTGTAGAATCATTTTTTTTTTTTTTCTAAAGATTTTATTTATTTATTCATTTATCCCCCCCTTGCTGCTTGTGCTCGCTGGGTCAGCTAACCACGCCGCGCAGGCGGGCCTGCCCTCACCAGGAGGCCCTGGGAACCGAACCCGGGGCCTCCCATATGGTAAACTGGAGCCCTACTGATTGATCCACAGCCGCTTCCCTCTTTTAGAATCTTTATCTGGCTTTGGTATTAGGGTGATATTGGCTTCATAAAATGTGTTGGGTAATTTTCCCTCCTCTTCAATTTTTTGGAAGAGTTTAAACAGGATTGGTGTTAATTCTTTTAGAAATGCTTGGTAGAACTCACCTGTGAAGCCATCTGGTCCTGGACTTTTTTTTGCTGGGAGATTTTTGATGACGGATTCAATCTCCTTAATTGTGATTGGTTTGTTAAGTTCTTGTATTTCTTGTTGTGTCAGTGTAGGTTGGTTATGAGTTTCTAGAAATTTGTCCATTTCATCCAGGTTGTCTAATTTGTTGGCATATAGTTTCTCATAATATCCTCTTATGATTCTTTTTATTTCTGTGTGGTCATTTGTAATTTCCCCCCTTTCATTTCTGATTGTATTTATTTACATCTTCTCTCTTTTTTTCTTTGTTAGTCTAGCGAGGGGTTTGTCAATTTTATTGATCTTCTCAAAGAACCAGCTTTTGGTTTTTTTGATTTTCTCTCTTTTTTTTTTTTTTAAACCGGAAGGTCCAGGGAACGAACCCGGGTCCCTCCATATGGGAGACAGACACCCAACCAGTTGAGCCACATCCGACCCCCTCTCTTGCTTTTTTGTTCTCATTTTCATTTATTTCCGCTCTAATCTTTATTATTTCTTTCCTTCTTTTTGCTTTGGGATTGGTTTGCTGTTCTTTTTCTAGTTTCTCAAGTTGTACAGTTAAATCTTTGAGTTTAGCTCTTTCTTGTTTCTTAATATAGGCATTTAGGGCTATAAATTTCCCTCTCAAGACAGCCTTTGCTGTATCTCATAAGTTTTGATATGTTGTGTTCTCATTTTCATTTGTCTCAATATATTTACTGATTTCACTTGCAATTTCTTCTTTGACCCACTGAATATTTAGAACTGCTTTGTTCAGTCTCCACACATTTGCAAATTTTTTTTCCTGTCTGTTAATTGATTTCTAGTTTCATTCCATTATGATCTGAGAAGGTGCTTTGTATAATTTCAATCTTTTTATATTTATTAAGAGCTGTATTGTGACCTAACATGTGGTCTATCCTGGAGAAAGATCCGTGGGCACTTGAGAAGAATGTATAACCCGCTGAGTTTGGATGCAGTGTTCTGTATATGTCTATTAGGTCTAACTTGTTTATCATATTGTTCAAGTTCTCTGTTTCCTTGTTGATCTTCTGTCTACTTGTTCTATCTAATGATGTGAGAGAGGTGTTGAAGTCTCCAATGATTATTGTAGAAATGTCTATTTCTCCCTTCAGTTTTGCCAGAATTTGTCTCATATTATGGGCCACCCTGGTTAGGTGCGTAGATATTTATGACTGTTATATCTTCCTGGAGGATCATCCCTTTTATTAATATATAATGGCCTTCCACATCTCTTATCACTTTTTTCATTTAAAGTCTGTTTTGTCTGATATTAGTATAGCTACCCCCGCTCTTTTCTGTTTACTATTCGTGTGGAGTATCTTTTTCCAACCTTTTACTTTCAGCCGGCTTGTATCCTTGTGTCTGAGATGAGTTTCTTTTAAACAGCATATGGATGGCTCATGTTTTTTTATCCATTCTGTCAGCCTGTATCTTTTGATTGGGAAATTTAATCCATTCACATTCAGTGATATTACTGAAAATGCACTATTTATTTCCTCCATTTTATTCTTTGGTTTTCATATGTCATCTTATTTTTGTCTTTCTTTTTACTCTTTTGGTTATCCTTTCTGCTTTTCTTTCTTCTATACTCTCCTCCAAGCCTCTCTCTCCTGTCTTTTTCTTTCAGGTTCTAAGGCTTCCTTGAATATTTCCTGCAAAGGTGGATTCTTTTTTGCAAACTCTCTTAGTTTCTGTTTGTTTGTGAATATTTTATATTCACCTTCATATTTGAAGGACAGTTTTGCTGGATAAAGAATTCTCGGCTGGCAGTTTTTCTCTTTCAGTTTCCCAATTGTATCATACCACTGTCTTCTCGCCTCCATGGTTTCTGAAGAGAAATCTGCACAAAGTCTTACTGGACGTCCTTTGTACGTGATCGGTTGCTTCTCTCTTGCTGCTCTGAGAATTTTCTCTTTATCTTTTACATTTGACATTCTGAATAATATGTGTCTTGGTGTAGGTCTATTTGGATTTATTCTTATTGGGGTACGGTGTGCTTCTTGGACATGTAAGTTCATTTCTTTCGTGAGAGTTGGGAAATTTTCAGCTATTATTTCCTCAAATACTCTTTCTGTCCCTTTTCCTTTCTCTTCCCCTTCTGGAACTCCCATGACACGTATGTTGTTGTGTTTTGTGTTGTCATTCAACTCTCTGAGCCCCTGCTCAATTTTTTCCATTCTTTTCTCTCTCTGTTCTTTTCCCTCTTCAATTTTAGCTGCTCTGTCTTCGGTATCACTTATTCTTTCTTCTATCATTTCGAGTCTGCTGTTGTATGCTTCAAATGTATTTTTGACTTCACCTGTTGTGTCTTTCATTCCCATGAACTCCGCTACTTTTCTGTTCATGATTTCAAATTCTTCTTTACGTTTGCGCAATGACTTCTTGATTTCATTGATCTCTTTAACTATATTCTCTTTCATCTCATTGATTTGATTTTGGAAATGTGTGCCCATCTCACTGATTAGTTCTCTTAAATTCTGCATCTCTTCTGGGACTTTGCTGTATTCCTTTTCTTGGGCCATGTCTTCTATTTTCTTAGTATCGCCCGTAATTTTTTGCTGGTGCTTAGGCATCTGGTTAGTTTGTATTTTACTTAGATGCTATATCTCTTTCTCTTTTTTTTTTTTTAATATTCTATCTCTTTCTCTTTTATGGGGTTTTAGTGGTAGGAGGCTGTGAGTCACGACCGCTCTTTGATTTTTGGCTCAACCTTGATTGTTAGGATTGTTCTGCTGGTTGCTCAGAGCTGGGCACTGGACCTAGTAATTGGTTGTAGAGGCGTTTCCTAGGGCCTTTGGCCCGGAGGCTGTAGAGGCCAGGAAAAGCCTCTCTTACTTATTAATTTTCTTATGTGCACTTCCTTGGTCTGCCAGGAGATGGCGCTTGTTGGCAGCTCTCAATTCAATGCCTGGTCGGAGCGTATTTGTTGTGACACAGGCCAGATCAATGTGATAGAGCTTCCTGTCTGGGGGCTAAGAGCCCTGTGATTCATACTTTCTGAGGCAGTTCTCCAGAGTTCTCTGGTAGCGCCCCCCTTTTCCCAGCAAAGAAATATTTCCACTCCCTTCTGAATCCTCAACAATCAGTCCCTGTTAGTAGAGGAGGAGATTGGGAGGTTTGTATATCTTTAGCCCCTTGCAGGCTCCAAGGCAAACAATGGCGCAGCCCCACCCAGCCTGCAAGGGCTCTTGGGACAGGGCCGACCATACCTGGGAGTCCAAAGCAGGGTCAGCCCCAGGCTCTCTCTCCCCTCTCCATGGTGTCCTCAACAATTAGTCCAGGTTAAAAGAGAGGGAGGTTGCGAGGGTTGGATTTCTCCAGTCTTTTCTAGGCTCCCAGGGCAAACCGCCCTGTGGAAGGGTCCGTGGGGCTCTGCAGCCCAAATTTCAGGTCAGAACCTGAATCAGCCTAAGGCTTTGTCCCTCTCTCTCCCGTTTCTGGGAGTGGCGGATCCCTGAAGCCCCCTGTGTCTGTGGTCACAGGCCCGGGGCCCGAGAATTCTGAAGCGTGTGGGGGAGGGTGCTGGCAGCAGCAGAAGCTGCTACTTGCAACTCACAGTTCTGTAGTCGTGATTTCCCTCTTCTGTCCCTCTCTCCTCTGGGTGGTGTGCAGCCTCTACCTGCTGTCCTAAACCCTAGAAGATCTTTTTCAGGGCTATTTCAGCTTATCCTCTAGCTGTTTTTCTGGAGAAGAGATTCCTGTGTCTTACTAGTCCGCCATCTTCCCGGAAGTCTCTGTGATTGTTGTTTTTTGTTTTTGTTTTTTTTTGTTTTTACCAGGATATCCCAGGGATCGAACCCAGGTCCCTCCAGATGGGAGACGGACACCCAATCATTTGTGCCACATCTGTCCCCCGTGCTGTGATTGTTAATGTGTGCCAGCAGCAGGTCTCACAGTGTGTGAGAGGCAGCTTGGCATATTATTACATCACTATTGTGCTTTATAGGTTTGGCAGCTAGAACTATTTTGTGATGTTGATTTTTGAGCTCTTTGCCTAGTTTTCACATGTATTTATTTCTTTAGCAAGCATATATTGACCACCCTATTATTTGCCTTGCTCTGTGTTTGAAGCACTGGGGTTACTGAGATGAATGATATTTAATCCCTGCCTTTTTTTAACATTCTCTCAAAGGATCATGCTACTATTTGCCTCAGGGCCTTTGCATAAGCCCTGAGCCTTTTCTCAGGCTTTCAGATCTAGGTCAAATGGCAGTAATTTTCTCAGTCCCAAACTCCTCCCCTGGACCAGATAATTTCCCGCAGTTTTAGCATTTTTTTACCTTTCCTTTAGAGCAGTTAGTTCATTTTGTAATTATATATTCCAGGGTATTAATTAGTACTTATCCTCATGAAGTTGGGGATTTTTTCCTATACCATTATAATTCCCAACTGCTAAAAGACAGTCCTACGTATGTACTTGGCACATACTGGGTGCACAAAAACTATTTATTGAGTGAATATCTGGTAACAGAGTGCTTTGCTTTACTGGAAGCAAAAGCACTCTGCACTGGAAAGAGGCCAAGCGTCCTTGAAGTAGAGAGAGTAGATGATGTGGAATGAAGGGCTTTCCAGGCCAAGGCAAAGCAGGTGTAAAAGCCCAAGGTCCTGAATCAATGGCCGTGGCTGATTTGGGGACACATAGAGAGGCCTACTTTGTATGGCAGAGTGGGGAGAGTGCTGGATATTGGGAAACAATATAACAGATAACTGTCTTGAGAATCTTGGATATGAAGGGGAGGAAAGAGACAGTGACTTTGTGGAGGAGCAATTGACAAAAGGAAATTTTTATTTCAGTTTTATTTTTTAATGTGGTTTTAGGACAATAAAAACTGAGAACACAGTCTGTGCTGGGATCAGGCTCCATGAAGGAGCATTGTTAGTATAAAGAGGATCATGGCCACTCATTTACAAATGACTGAGTGTCAAATCAATCTTAATTTTAGCATTTAAGGTATACAGTATTTCTCAGGGTCTAAAAGGCATTCTCACATCAAGCCATTTGCTGTTTTTAAAGTGCAGGTGCCCATTTTGCACCTGGGCTCAGCGTATCAGTGACTTCCCTTAAGTCTCATAAGGAGTAACATCAGTGCAGAGTTTGAACCAAGTCTTCTGGTATCTCTTTGTGTCCTGAGCTGACTGCAGGCACAGGATTCTACTAGGTCCTGAGGCCTGAAATGCTCTCCTGGAGTCTCCATAGATGATGCTCCCCATTCCAGAACATCTATTAATCATCTCCTACCTTTTTGGCCCCGCCCCCCAACTACACACAGGAATAAATGAAATGTTACTGTTGGTCTTGGTGATAATGTTATTACAGTTTGCAAAGAGGTTAAAAAATTAAGCATGCTCAGAGGAACATGTAAAGAGATAATGCATTAAGGAGGCATTTTAATCATGAATTGACAGTTTCTTGCTGGCTCACATCCCCTTGGCTCTGGTATTTTAATCTTGTGCTATTTCTTTTGAATCAGGTGTGCGCTTAGCACTCCTTTTCTGAAATATAATTGATGTACCAGTTTGGGAAATGAATGTATTGCGCCTCCTCAGGGAATATCATTGTGTGCTGGATCTAGTACAGAATCAAACAGAAAGCCCTTATCCGTGGCAACAGGAAAATCACTTTTAATGGACAAATACTTTGTACTTTGTTGCGTTTTCTGCCCAATGAGGATAGAAAGGATATAATTGCAGTGGCATAAGGGATTTAGGAAAATTGAGAGGCATGTTTCTTAGTTTCAGGTATTCTCTTATTCCACTTCCCTCCCTGCAGCCCCCCCCTTTCCTTCTTTTAACCTGATTTACTCTATATTTTTATCCTTCTCGTAAGCTGATTTATCCTATGTTTTGGGTGTGACCCTAAGAACTTAAGTAAGTGCTTTCTTTCCTTCTCTTCCTTTCTACAGAAAGATGTATCACTTAAGCCTCAGGAACGGGTGGAGAAACGCCAGACCCCTCTGACCAAGAAGAAACGAGAAGCACTTACCAATGGCTTATCCTTTCACTCAAAGAAGAGCAGACTCAGCCACCCACACCATTACAGCTCAGATAGAGAAAACGACCGCAACCTCTGCCAGCATCTTGGGAAAAGAAAGAAAATGCCCAAGGGGCTCAGACAGGTGAAGAAGCTTGGGTTTGTCTTTTTCTATCCTGCAAAATCCCTTCTTCAGGTACCTGCTCCTTCCTGGTTCTTCCCAAGAGGTGGAAAAAATAAATATCCTTGGTGGTATGCTGGAGTTGACTATCTGGAGAGCTTGCTTGTACTCTCTGAATATATTGTCCTAAAGAATATAGGGCCACATCGCAATGTTGTTTATTAAGATTTGAAACTTCCAGTGTGGGACTTCTTCAGTCTGCCATGTTCTGTGTAACAGAGTTTTCTGGTGCTAGTGGCTTTTAGGGCAAACTGAAATCTTTATGATTGTCAAGATAGACTGGCTTGTAGGGGAGAGAGCTTCATAATTTAAGCAAATGGAGCAGGCAGATTTGATCACATTCATTGTGCATCTCAAGGTACTGTGATACTAAAAATGGTTGTGTGTGAGCAGTGCCTAAGATTTATATTTTCTGGAGAAGCTCTGTTGTTGTGGTTTGTGGCAAAGAAATGAATTTGCCTTTTGGTTCCTTGGTTGTTCTCCATAGTCCATAATTCAAGACTGTCTTTGTGACCTGATGATTGTATAAAGTCTAGTAGTGGGACTGATTGATCTGCTAATAATTAGGTTTCAGTGATCCACAAAAAAAATAGGGCTCTTGGCATTTGGTGAGCCTGTCTCTGTGGAAATTCCCACATGAGGTGGCTTAATAATGAGAAATGAAGCTGTTTATAGCAATTTTTCTGCACAAATCTGGAGTCTTAAGTGCCTGCTGAGTTACCTATATGTCCTGGGTGTGTTTTGTTTGTTTTTGGCAGGATCATTGGGTGGGATTGACTATCACTTAAAGGAAGTAAAAGAATGGAGTGTAGTTCACAGAGCAGGTGCTGCTAATTAGAAACTGAAAAGATAATTTCTAGTTTGCAGATGTTTCTCTGAAGAGGGGAAAGATCTGGGATCATACAAAAAAGTGGTTTCAAAACATCACAGATCATTAGGATCATATCATAAGCCTTATTAAACACAAATTTCTAGCCCATACCTAGATAACTAATGAACCAGAATCTCTAGGGGTTGAGGCCCAGGAATTTGTAGTTTTGAAAACTTCTATTTGATAATGGTCAGCCTGGTTTGGAAAACACTCTTATAAAACATCAGGAATGTTTATTTGGTGATGAGTTTTAGTTAAAAGACTGGAAGAGCCAAAATCTCAATAAAATCTAATGGGCAGTTTGGTGTCAGAGTTCACTTGATAGGTTATAAAGGGATGTACCCCTGAGAAAACATCTAGTGTGGTGGGCTTCAGCATAGACTCAAAATGATCCCAGGGCAGTGTTCTCTAATCTGACACTCAGGGGAGTGTTTGTAAGGGTGTCCTGAAGTGCCAGATTGGAGCTATAATAGTAACTATTAACATATACCTAACACATATACCATGTTACAGTCATTTGTCAAAGGAATTTGTATTACCTGTAACCTGTACAACAACCTTACCTAGCAGGTAATATTATGGTTATTTTACAGATATGGAAACTGAGAAACAGAGAGTTAAAGTTACTTGTCTGAGTCCACTTAGCAGTGAGGGACAGAGGCAGAGTTTAGACTCAGATCTCTCTGGTCCCAAAGCTTGCTCTCTTTCGCTTGTATATTCTGCCTCCCTTGTTTGAGGTAAGTATTAGACATGAAGAGAGAGAGAGAGCTCCAGATCAAAGGATGGAGAAAATCTACAAGTATTTCTAGAAACTACATGAGCTGTTTGATCAAAGGGAATGATTCTGGTCATATAAATGGTCTATAAAGGCACAAGATGAACTCCTAATCCAGAGAGCAATGAAAGAGCTGGAAAGTTTGTAGCGACCAAATTTGGATGAAAGTATGGGGCAGGGGAGGGGGTGTGTTAAGGGTTGGAAGAAAGGATTGGTTCTAATAAAGGTGGTATTCCTGTGATATTTGTGACTCATAACTCATGCCTCTTTGTATGAGATATGAGAGAAAAGTAATTGTTCTCGGTGGAGAAAGGCTGCAGTGTAACCACCACCTCTCCTGTAGGCCACCTCCAACAGGGTGGGAGGAAGTCTTCTTATCCCTTCACACAAGAAACCAGACTTAGTTAGGAATTAGCAGTAGACTTTGGGGCCTCATCCGTGAATTTCTTTTCTTGCATACCAGATCTGGCTTTTCTTTGTCCTAAAAATCATTTTTTCTACTTTGTGAAAATCTAAGGGTTTTAAAGTCCTTCTTTGATCATAAAAAAGGCTATCACTTCTCTGTCTTGTGTTGGAATAGTTTTTGGTCCTAAGGACCAATCTTCTGGTACTAATGGTATTTGAAATCAAAGCCATCCCTATTTTAGGGAAAATATTTGAAAGGCTAATTATTTTGATATACTCCTATGAATCATGGAGCAGGAAAGAATGCCTTTGGCCTATGTGAGGGTTTTAAAAACTCTGTGTACCTTGGGCCTACGTGTAGTATTTTCTTATCATCCGTTTTGGATGCCAAAATATACTATTCAAATGAAATGCCCTATTTGTAGTAGGAAGGGAAGCAGAAGTTGATATTTGAGATAAGGCCATTCTGTTTTTTATTTGCAATATTTCTAGATCATGTGTACTTTCATGAAACCCTGAATAAAGCACTGCCTGGTACTGCCCATTTGTCAAATGAGGGGTTTGGACTAGAAGATTTTGGACCTGAAAAATCCCTCTGAGTTCCATGATTCTTTAAATTTGTGAAAAGTACAACAAAGTACAGTATTATAGAAGTCTGTAGAGGAAGACCCTATAGTTCAGAAGGTAGTTTTATTTTAGAGCCTGTAATGGATAGGCTCTGTGAAACCCTTTAAAGGCATGAGGGATAAGAGGCCTTAATAGTGGCACGGAGAGGCACGGTCAGTTGTATGTCAGTTCAGGCAAGTGCCATCTGTTATGTGGACCATTGGTAAAAGGCGACAAGCAAATGTTTTTTGTTTTTTTTTTTTTACGATTCTGATTAGTTTATTATCAACAAGCAAATGTTTAATGGCCACAGTTGATGTTCAAAACCTTGTCCTAAGAATGTTTATAATTTGTAATTGGTTTCTTATCATTTTAGACACCTATACATGTCACACTTTTTTCTGCCTTTGTCTATTATTAGATAAGGAAGCTCCATCTGACTGTTTTATCTGGGAGGGGACAATGAGAAGAGAGTGGTCCTTGAGGAGAATTTCTAAATTAATGGTTTGCTGTCTAGTGTCTCTTACTGAAGGAGTTATAATCAGCATAACTATAGCAAAGAGGGCAGTAGAACCTGTGAACTTAGTCTTTATTTCTGACTTTGTGAAAGTGGATTAGGTTTGCATCTTATTAGAAAATGGTACTTCCTGAGCAAGCAACTTTATGTACAGCTTTCCTGTAATTATGGTGAGATGTTACTACTTAGTGGAGAGGATATAATAGGATTTTTTCTTCTGAGAATCTGTTGAAGGCAACTAATCTTTTTACTGTGAGAGTGCAATTATATACTTTTATAAAAGAGAGGTGAAATTCTAAAACCAAACCACTTTTTCCTTCTCTTGACTGATAATAAAACCTCAATTCTAGTGTTGTTGTTTTATACTGTCAAATGGAAGCTTTTTAGCTGGCACTTAACCACCCCAATGGAGCTTATTTGTTGGATTATATTTTTAAGTATAAAAACTTACTGACTTAGAAGATGCTGAGCTAACAACTGTCTTGGGAAATGGTTGCACTTTTTATATGGTAAGTTTGAAAATGCTTCCTAATTCCCAGAGGTGTTTTTTTAAAAAAAAAGATGAAGAAAGGAGCAAGTTATCTGCCATACAAAATAGTGTGCCTTTCTCACCTCCCTAGGCTTATATTTGTCCTACACTGAACTATTTGCTCATGATGTGAGCTCTTAGACATTATATAAAAAGTTTTAGCTTTTACTAATAAAAGTATGGTGAGGCTTTTTGTCCTCTACAGACCCCTTTGACAATCAGGTGAAAACCATGGATCCCTTACTAAGTCCACACTATACTTTGTATTATTTAATAATAATATATCACACCTGCACCAACGTGTCCCCATGAGAATTATGGGTTTTTTTTTGAATTTCAATTCATGCTTATGGACTCCTTGTTAAGAACCCCTGTTCTAGACTATGGCGATTCCTTTAAAAATTTAGTACTATGTAGTTTAAAAAACAGAAAGGGAAAAGGGGTTTTAACAATTGACTACAAGGAAAAGTTGATGAGAATTCAGACAACTTTCAGATATTGGCTCTGACTGGATATTTCTAAGTAGAGATTATAGTTTGTCCTTTGTCTCTCTCATATGAATTGAACCAGTTGAAATAAGCTTAAGTTAACTGGGAGGCATTTTTAAGTTATATGAACTCCTCTAACAGACACCAGAATGGATCATCAAACGAAATCCCAGAATCTGCCTTCTAATTTAGGAGCCATAAAGCCATTCATCTAAGAGAAAAATTTACCAGAAAAAGAGGGAAATCTATTGAGATTACTTCTAGTCATAAGGGAACATCATTTGAGAGAAAATTAAGGAATTTGGAAGTATTTCATGAGACTTTGAACTTGCTAGTGAGAATGGCTTGTGTAGGAGTGCCTTATGTGGTTTAAAAGTCTTTATAAAAATTCATCTGAGTAGGTATTATTTGTAAGGAATAGAAATGTGCTCCTGGCCCTGAATATCCAGTGTGGTGGTGGGGTCAATACTTGGTAGAGGATTTGTAGTTGACATTGTAAATTGTAGATAGCAAGAATATGTACTAATTTCTAGGAAGAAGAGGGATTCCAGAGCGAAGCCTTAAAGTTGGAGCTGTGTTCATGGTGGTTGCCTCTGTTTTGTGTATTGAGTTTGCATATTGACCTTATTTGGAGTAAGTGGTTATGTTGGTATAGACAGGCCCAGATAACTAAGCCACCAGCTTTTTCCACCCAGTCTGATGTGGCAGTGTGTCCCTGCCATTGCTCTTTCCTACCACAGGCTGATTCTTTATTTCAGTGGGACTTAACTATATTATCTGAGAAGCTCTCTGTGACATTTGTTACTCGTGGAAATTAACTTGCAAAGGAGGATTTATAGTGGAAACCTTTGATTAAACAGATTCAGTTTGAATCACATTTCTGAAGCTCTGCTAATTAGTTTTGGGTGGAAATACAGGCAGAAATCACATAGGTATTTAGCCAGCTTGACTCTAGAGCCTACAGGTTTCTAGAGCGTTTGAAACGCTAATGTAATTAGGGATTATTATTTAGGAATGAAACGACATTTGAAATTTGCTGTGTCCTTTAATAAATACATTTGTTATAATGGTTAAATGCCTGAAGGTATCCTGAGTTACTATCAAGAAGATGTGAACTGCAGTTAAATCATTTTTACTTCATACTTAGAAAGTTTAAATTTAATGTGTTTACTTGGTATTTCATTTACTTTTCAAAAAATGTATAGTCTTGTGACGGTTACAAACTCAGATATTAAATAAAATTCTTTATATTTCCTTCGTTTGAATTTAAGTTGCATACCACTTTTTCCCTTTGTCCAAGCTATAGAAATAAGAATAAATGCATATAAGGAAAGGGGGGAAAAATGATTGGCTTATAATCTCCCTGGAATCCTGATTGACCTTAATAAGAATAAGATGCCAGTTTTTTAACATCTGGTTATCAAGGAATCCCCAAAGGCATCTAGTCTGTGTTCAGGATATAGTTCTGTATTATATTGGAGATAGTGGTTGGTAAACCAGGGACTAATAAAATGAGTTATATGTTTTTGGTTTTGTTGTAACCTGGGCATTTGGAAGTAGTGATTGCTTATTTTTGGTGTTCTAGAAGTTTTGGTTTTGTGCCTCCTAATTCCATACATTGTTGTCTGGGATATGTTCCATCAGTCCTGAAAGTTGATAAGAGTGAGCACCAATGTCACAAGACCTCAGCAGTCAGGTGTTGGCAGTGGTATGGCCAGTAGTAAATTTTATCACAAGTGCACGTTGTAATTTTAAATGGAAAAACAGTAAAAATTGATCATAAAAGGATATAACATATTGTCTACTACATCATAAAAAAATAGAGAGTATTGGGAAGCAAAACTATAATGAAAAGAATTAGCGATAACTTAGCTTGGGTTATCATGATATCTATAGACATTGTTCCATACAACAATGACTTTCACTAAATTCCAAATTAAGAGGAAAATAAAGGAATTTGGAAATATTTCAAGAGCCTAGTAGGTAGACTTTAAGTTTACCTGTGCAGAACTTAATTAAGGGCCATATAAATTCCATGTGTTGTTGAAGAAGTAAGAAAGACAAAGTCATATAAATGATTCTCCACTCTAGCTACCATAAATTCCTATACTACTACTGATTGAAGGGCGAGGGAGCATGTTTTTCTCTTAACGAGTCTAGCCAATGCACTTTGGTAGTTGATGAGGGTGGAGCAGAACTCTTTTTCTTTATTGAAAACTGTGCATTTTTATCTTAATTTAATTTTACATTTTTCCCTCTTCTGTTGATATAATGTTATCTGCATGTGGCTAGATCTCAGCTCCAGAACATGAAATAAGCTTCTCTGCGTTCTGCATTCTAATCTCTGTTCACAGAAATCCCATCTCCACACAAGTTTGTACATTACAGGTAATGAGTGGGAGGTGGGAGTGGGTGGGTGGCTGTATGGTTTGCAGTGGTGTTGGTGGGGAGCTGAGCAGATGGTTGTGATAGCCACGTGCTGTGAGAGTCCTGTGGGAGTTGATGGTGGTGACAGGCGACTCACAATGTGCTATTTACAGTTTGGGTTTACAGTCTTTCAGTGACATGTGAATGCTCTTTAGCAACTGCTTTCATTACTGCCTTTCGAGGAGCTGCTAATTGAAAATGAAATTGTGGGTGGGCTTTAAGGCAAGCACAGACAACTCTATAAGGTAAATTTACTTGAGAACTATTGGATGCCTCGTGTCCCAATTTGTCATTTCTTTTTCCAAGGAGGTAAAGCAGGAGGTGCATTTGACTGTTCAGTATGTGCACATAAGGCGATCTAAATGTCATACCCTCCCCTAAAAGCCAACTGTATACTCAATGGTCTGGACATCAACCTAGAGTAATGCTTGGAGGTTTGAGTTACTGCTGAAGACTCACCTGTGTATACCTTTGTATGATTCTCTTTAAACGTGTACAACTTTGTAAGGTTGTTATTTTGAATTTGCCAGTGTGTTGCAGTATTCTTTTATGTAGATCTCTTATTCTTCTTCTAGATGTTCATATAGTTACTGTGCAGGAGATTATAGTTGTTTGATATTTGAACTTTGGAACATTATATTCAAGTTTTTGCATATAACTTTTCTTCCTATAAGCATTTTCAGTGATGCTACTCTGTTGAAGGCAGTTGGGGTATCCAGGCACAATGAGAAAAGAAGGTGGTGGTGGATTTGATTGGACTTTGACAGTAGGTGATATTCTTGATTTTTCAGGCTGTCCCCCAGTCATAAGATTGTGATTTATACCTCATCTTTAGAGCTCTTAGCTAAAACATCAGTAGCATTTCTGAAATGGTAACTTTTATAATGTTTAAGTTTTATTGCCCATCCTTAAAATAGCTTTGCACAGAGAAATCTTGTGCTGGACAAGGAATGACCTCCCTCTTGGAAGTGCTGTTAGCTCTCTTTTTAATTAAATGTGAAGATAAATACAATATTACTGCATTCTTTTTAGCTTTCCCTTAAACATTTCTGTGAATATTATCTGGGACAAAACCATGCTGAATTAGATGCTTTGTTTAACAAGGAGTTCTGTTTGCTTATAGAGAGTCCCTGAGGCTGGGGCTGAGGGGACCTTCATGATGTACCCTTTTCTGTACTTAACCCTCAGTCCCATTAGACTTGCTTTGACACAGGAACCCAACTGTTTTAATCCACTTGAACTACCATTGCATCCTAATGAGGTTTAAAGTAACCTATTTTGGTATTCTGAAGGAATTCTGGAGCATTGCATATTGATACAAATGTTGATAATTTTATATCAAGCAGATTTAACAAAGTTTTTGCAGGAGCTCTACATCTTTTGACACCTACAGGTGTGCCCTCCTCAGTGCTCACAAATACACACAGGGGAAGATACCAAAATGGTTCACAATCCCGGGTGAGCCCTGTCAGGGCCCGCCTGTTGTGTTTCAGGAGACCTGATGAGCCCTGCTGTGTGGCCTGCTGAAACACGTCAACTGCTTTCATTGATCACAGCTCTCCCGCGTGCCTGCCTGTAGTGATGCTGTTGTAATGGGTCATTCTGTAATCACTGTTTGCACCTGTGTTTGTTCAGGAAGCAATTGTGTCATACATCTTGACATCATATATTACAAAGCTGGACAAGTCCTAATTGCTGTTGATGATTCTGAGGGGATGAGATTGGCTCTAATCAGATTGAGAAGCAATACTGCATATTCTGGGTAGGAAACATATAGAAAAATGTTTCTTAAAGGGTGGTTTTTGGATCACCTACATCAGAACAACTCAGGGACTTTTGTTAAAATGGGTAGTCCAAGACATCATCCTTGGCTTACCCAGCCACAGTCCCTTGAGTGGGGTCAGGGTGTAGCAGCAAATTCCTTAGATGGCTCCAATGCAGGTCCTTCAAGAGCCATACTTTTAAATTAACTAAATTCTTCTTCCTTATTATTTTTTAAAAAAGGGAAAGAGAATTACTATGTTGCTAAACTTGTGGCAAATCTTAAATTAAAAAATATTTTGTGTGAAATTAATTTTATCAAAAACAGGACCATATTATTGTCATCAAGAAAGAAATATTTCTACCACATTATAGACATATTGCAAAAATGTTTTAAAATGATAGTCCTTTGTGGTAGGAGTTTATGAGAATGGCTCTGGTAGAATACTTTTGTTGTATTCTTCTCTCCTTAAGCTTTCCCTGTTCCCTCCAATAACACAGCTTTTTATAAATATGCTAACCTGAGTGTTTTCACTATTCTTTGTCTCAGATTTTACTTAAGTCTCTCTTCCTTTCCATCTGTAGACAATGGTGTTCATCTCTTAAGGTTTATAAGTTTTATGAATTCCCCAGATTACAAAAACTGGTGGTATTTGGTGGTAGTATTTGGGGGCAGGTATGAATTTGAGATATGAAAATATTGCCCATGTTAGAATCACTGGTGTCTAAAGACATTGTTTTCTTCCTTACTAAGAAAGCTTCATTGTAAAATATTGTACTTGAATTTCTGGTTTTGGTTCCACCAATTCAAAAGGAAATATTTTCCTTTGCAAAACCAAATGCTAAAAACCCTCAGATGAGTTTTTGTTTAAGTAGCAAATCTACATACATAATTTAGCAATTGCTTGAGGTGTGTTAACAATAGGTAGCCTCCATTTTAATAAATTGCTATGAGACCTGAAATCCTTTCCCCTGAAGATGTATGCAAAATGATCAATGGGACAGTTGTTAATGAAGTTATCACATTGTATGAATATGAATGTTAATGACAATTTAAAAAAAAAAATTCTATACTCAGATTGATCTAAAAAGCAATGGGGGTGATGAGAATAGCCTTTGCCTTTCAGATGATGTGTAAAGCTGTATAATGGACCCAGTGCCCAATTACTGGCAAACTGAATGGCACTTTTTGAAACCCACTTGCAGTAAGTTATAACCTGCCTCCCTGAACTTAAATTCTAAAGCTGTTGTATTAGTCAGCCAAAGAGGTGCTGGTTCAAAGTACCAGAAACCTGTTGGCTTTTATAAAAGTTATTTATTTGGGGTAAAAGCTTACAGTTATAAGGCCCAAAAGAGTCCAACTCAAGGTACCGTAAGAGGTACTTTCTCACCAAAGTCAGCTGCCATGTGTTGAAGCAAGATGGTGGGCAATCTCTGCCTGGTCTCTCCTTCCTTCCTCCTCTTAAGGCTCTATGGACCCAGCTTCTTCTTATCTCAGCTGTAGGCTGGCATAGGGCTTATCTCTCAGGGCTTTCTATATCAGTCTGGCATAGGGCTCATTTCTTTCCAGGCCTTTTAAGCTGCAAATTGTCAGGCAAATGACTCCTCTCTCCCAGGATCAAAACTGACAAAGTTCTCTTTCTTTTCTTCTATGTGTCTTCTTGAGTGATTGCCCATTTATATCATCCCACCATGGGGTGGGGTCTTAACCCTGAGTCACTCCCTACTGACTTAGTGGAATCAAAGCCCTAATCTTAACAGGTAATTTAGTCAAGACATATGACCTGAATCTAATGCATTCAAAGTGTGTCAGACCCAGAGGAACAGACCAGTTTACAAACATAATCTCTCTTTTGGGGATTCATAAATAATCTCAAACTGCCACACTCTCCTCTGAATCCCCAAAAGACATTACAATATTAAAAAAAAAAAAAAAAAAAAAAAAGAAAGAAAGCATAAATCACTAAGATTGCTAAGTACAAAATCATATCACAATCAGTTTATAGAAATACAGTTTGTCTTGGGGAAAAATCTCCTCTGGCTGTAGACCTGTGAACCTTACAAAACAATTTATCTGCTTCCAAGATACAAAGGGACAGACATAGGATAAACATTTGCATTACCACAAGGAGAATGTGAGAGGGAAACATGCTTCGCTATCCCCAACAGTTCTGAAAACTGTAGGGCATACTTCATTAGATTTCAAACTCTGAGAGCCATTCTTAAGATGATAGTTTTTTCTTGGGTCTTCATGGAGGCCCACTCTTTCCACAGGCTTGCCCAATGGCTGTTTTCTTGGTTCCACCCTTATCAAGCATCTGGGTGGTGACTGAACTTCAGACCTCACCCTCCTAGAACATTGGGGTGATGGCCACACTTTCCCCAATCTCTGGGGTAGAGTCTCAACCCTCTTAGTACAGTGAGGCAGAGGCAACATTCTCCCTAATTTCTGGCATACAGGCCCAATCGCCTCAGAACAGTGAGGTGTAGTGACCTGGCCTTCCCTAATCCATGGGGAACAGGTCCACCCCTCTCAGAGCACTAGGGTAGAGACTTAACTCTCCCCAGCCCTTGGGGAATGTGCTCCACCCTCTCTGTAGCCTGGGGCAGCAAAACTCTCCCTGAACAGCAGGCTGGAACATCCACCCTCTTCAAATGCCAGGGTAAACTCACCTTCTCCATATACATGGGTGGGGTTCCTCTCTTGGCCCCAGGAGATGTCGTAATTTGAGACCTCAGCTTCCATGATTTTCCTCCTAAAGCTGTTTTCCCTTCCATCTCTCCCCTCCATGTGTCTTTTAGTCCAGGCTGACAGTTGTTTTGTTCATACTGCTCTTGCAAAAAGCTTATTGGTTTAGCATGCAGGAAGCAGGGGTCCAAGCTAAATTCAGACAGTAAGAATTTCCACAAGTCTTTCCTGGATAACTGCATTTTCAATCCTGATTTACAAGTTCTAAGTCCTCAAATAGGGCACTATTGTCTGGAGGCTTGATTTCCAGAGGCTTGGAATTTCCAGAATGAGTTTCTGTTTTCTTTGTTCCCAACAATTCAGTTATCAACGTAACTCTTTCCTCTAACATTTTGCTATAAGTGGCAAGGAGAAGCTAGGCTGCATTTTCCACGTTTAGTTTAGAAATCTCCTTGGCTAAATGTCCAAGCTCATAATTTTCAAATTCTACCTTCCATAAAACATCAGGAGTTAACCTTGCTAAGTTCTCTGCAACTTTAAAACACGGATCACCTTTTCTCCAGTCTCCAATAATAGTTTCATTATTTTGTTCCAAGGCCTTATCAGAAATAACTTTAGGCTCCATATTCCTATCAACAATCTCTTAAGAGCAATCTAGGCCTTTTCTATCAAGCTTCTCACAATTCCTCCCAAAAATACCCCTTGTGCATTTATAAAACCCTTCCAGCATTTTTGCTAACTGCATCAAACTGTACCCCACTCTTGTTACCAAATTCTTTATTGGTCAGCCAAAGTGATGTTGATGCAAAGTACCAGAAATCTGTTTGGTTTTATAAAGGCTATTTATTTGGGGTAAAAACTTACAGTTACAAGGCCCAAAAGAGTCCAGCTCAAGGTACCATAAGAGGTACTTTCTCACCAAAATCAGCTGCCACGTTTTGAAGCAAGATGGTGGACAATCTCTGCCTGGTCTCTCCTTCCTTCTTCCTCTTCAGGCTCTGTGGGCCCAGCTTCTTCCTATCTCAGCTGTAGGCTGGCATAGGGCTTGTCTCTCAGGGCTTCCTATATCATTCTGGCATAGGGCTTGTTTCTTTCCATGATTTCTCAGCTGCTCAGCTGCAGACTATCAGGTGAATGGCTCATCTCTCCCTGGGCTCCAGGATCAAAACTGACAAAGTTCTCTCTCTCTTCCTCTTGTGTCTTCTCCAGTGTGAGTGCCCTTTTACATCAGCTCACCAAGGGAGCGGGGGCTTAACCTGAGTCATGACTTGCTGACATGGTCGAATCAAAGGCCCTAAATTGATTTAATCAAGCAAACTTAAAACCTTTGAATTTAATACAATCAAGCTGTATCACACCCAGAGGAACAGACCAGTTTACAAACATAATCCTTATCTTTTTTGGGGTTCATAAATAATCTCAAACTGTCACAGCTGTATTTCTCAGTTGAATGTGGGAATTGGGTGGGGAGGGAAGGAGGAGGTGTCAAGGGGTGAGGTTGTATAGTTGTATGTGAAGAGGAATATATTGGAATCACTTAGGGAATATTGTGGACTGCCTCTAAGCTTCTCCAGGTGGAGTGAGAAGGGAAATTGATGTAACAATATTGAAAAGAATAGATAGGGAGTTTCAAAAACATTTCCTAGGTGATTCTGACCCTGATCTTTTCTGTTCCCTCTTCAAACCTGGAGGCCCATTTTTCTCTTTCCCTTTCTATCGTTGTGCCCTGCCTTCAAGCTACACCTCCAACTCATGAGTTGTCATCTTACTCTGTTCTTCCATCCCATGCCTCTTGCTGGCCTCTCTACACAGCCAGGATTTCATGGGAAACCACTTAGATTTGCTCTTAAAGTTACTAAATGCCTTTGTCTTCTGGTGTCTTTCTCAGTTGAGCACGCTGGCTCTTTTCACTAAATATTTATACTTATCATCTTATCTGGGTTCTTAGTACAGTTCCTCATTATTTTCAGTCATTGCTGATGTACCCTCTTGTTTAAAAAATTTCAGTGGCTTTCCACAGCCAACTTAAAAAAAAAAATCAAAGCCCCAGAGTATGGCATTTTAGATCTTAACTAATCTTGGTCCCCAACATACCTTCCAGCTGCCTCTCCTACTTCCTGCTGTCCATAAACACCGGGCTGTAGCTATAGTTGCTGTTACTTGGGCAAGCCCCTGTACTCTCCACACTGCTTTGCCTGTGCTTATGATAGTTCCTTTCCTCAGAATGTCCTCCTTCAATAGCCATATTTCCTTTAGGGACTAATTCAGATTCACTTCTTCCTTGAAGCTTTTATGATCTTTTTCCTCAGAATTGCATTTTTTTAGAACTCCCCTGATCTTATAATTAGGACAACCATATAATTTATCATCTAATCCAGGACATTTCTGAGAGGGATAGAGAGCACTATTAATAATTACCTTGGAGCAATAACCATAAATCAAGACTTCCTGGAAAACTGGGGTATACGGCCACTTGATTGATAATTCAGTTTTGGCCCTTTTCATATCAACCCTGTTTTGAATTGGCTGTGTATTTGTCCTTCTTGCTCCCTGGGGACTGATCTTCCTACTCTGCGACATACCAAGAGGCCTAGGCTTGTGTGGCATATGGGGACATAAAACCCTTAAGACCCACTGCTGTCCCTCCCTTGAAGAACTATGATATCTTTCTCAGGTTTTCCATTTCCACTCCTGTCCTTCTTCTATCTATTCTCCATTCCGCAGCCAGGGTGATCTTTAAAAAAAACATACTTTTGATCTTATTATTCCAAGATAGAAATCCTCTCTGTGGCTTTTCAGTATCTTCAGTATAAGATTTATTTTTTATTTTATTATTATTTTTTTTTTAAAGATTTTATTTATTTATTCATTTATCTCCCACTTGCTGCTTGTGCTCGCTGGGTCAGCTAACCACGCTGTGCGGGCGGGCTTGCCTTCACCAGGAGGCCCCGGGAACCGAACCTGGGGCCTCCCATATGGTAAACGGGGGCCCTACTGATTGAGCCACAGCCGCTTCCCTCAGTATAAGATTTAGACTCTGATCTGTTATGCTCAGTTGATCAATGCCCTATTTCTCCATTTCCATCTTCATCTTATGCTACTCTCTTTTGCTCACTGCTCCATCCTCCTGCCCTTCCTTCATTTCTTCAAACATGTTAAGTTCTTTTCTTCCTTGGGCCCTTTACACATACTCTTCTCTCTTCCTGAAATCACTCTCCCTCTGCTCTCTGAATGATGGGCTCCTTCTCGTCAATTTAGGCCTGAGCTGAAATGTCATCTTTTCAGAGGTTTTACCTGACCATATTATTTAACCCAGGATCTTCCTGTAGTCCTCTTTCTTTTGCATCTATCTTCTTTACTTCCTAACACTTAGCAAAGTTTATAGATTTTTCTTTTTTGTATACTTCCTTAAATGTCTGCCTCTTCTGCTAGACTCTGAGCTCTCCTGAGGGAAGGTACCATGTCCATTTTCTCTACCACGATATTTGTAACACATTGCCTGGAATATAGAAGAAGGTGCTCAGTAATTAAAATTGAATGAAGGTTTGACTGATATTTTTCTAATTGATGACATTGTAAATCCCACACTCTTGTTGCGACTTTAATTGCCTACGGGGGGTGGGGGGGGTGGGGGCGGACACACGACCCTAATACAATAGACCTTTGTTTTCCTTTTCTCTGAATATGAAATGTAAAATGAGATATTGGTCAGCACATACACACCAGGCACAAATTTATTCCAAGAAATCCCTGCCTCATTGGTGGATGGCATCTGCTGTTCTCCTGTGCCAGCTATGTCTTCCCAGGGTTCTAGCCTATCAGGATAACAGGATTGCTGGTGCAGCCAGGAAAAGCTGGCCTAGGGAAACAGCTGCCTTCCATTTTTCAGAGATAATAGGAAGGAGAGCAAATAGTAGAGACAATGAGGAAAGGTAGGTGGCAGTGAGGTGGAATTTACTGAGTACTCTTTCACATACAGATGTTTGTGTGGGGCTCTTAATTTTTCACCGTAAAAGTACAAATGACTTTTTTGTGTCAGAGTATGAATAGCATGTCTTTGCACTATAAAATTATTGTCCAGTGAGCTCTCTAAACTGTTTGGGCCTTAGAAAAAATTTTAATTTTATTTCATTTTGGAGTGGCCTAATTAATTCATCTTCCCCATATTTGCACATTCAGCAAACATTTATTGAGCATCCTTTCTATGCAAACCCTATATGAGACTCTGACATACCAGAAAGGACAAATACAGTGATAACTGTACCAAGTGTAACTACAGCTTGGTAGTCTTGACCTTGTGGAAAACTGTTAACATAAGGGAGGCTGAGGCTGGAGGATTAAGTGCAGTTCAGAGGTAGACACAGTTGAACATCTCTTAGAAAATGAATAGCTTCAGATCGATACATGTGCTGAGTTCTTTAAAATTGTTTCTTTTCTAAGATGCTAAGTGAAATCTCTATCAGATGACTGTTTTCCTGGCTAATATTTCCATTTTTCTTGAACTTCCCCATCCCCCCGCTTAAAAAGAAAAAAACAACCTTTTGAGAATAATGCTTTCTGTTACTGAAGCCATCAGTAACTGTTAGAAATAGTGTTGCTTTGTTTTTCAGTCCTCTTGGGTTCTTATTTTTTAAAAATAAGGGCTTTACATTTTTCGTATTTTTACCTCACATGCAATTTACTGGAAATTACCTGGTCCAGTAATTTTATGTGTGCTATTTTGCAGATTATTGAAAACTCAATGGCTTCCCAGTGTTACCAGAAACTGCCATTTCTTGAACATGGACCATGACCTACCTATTTTCTGGAAATGGTTTTACTTAAGGTCACTGACCCAATTGTAACATCTCACACCTGGAACTCTTGGTATCACAAGGTTTTATAATTATATTTAGATATGGAGCCTTTTATGCTAATTTGCCTAAAGTGGAAACCAGAAATATCGTATCCCTTTCTGATTTCTAATTACTAGGAAGTAGAGGATTAATTTCAATGCAGGTAAATTTAGAAATAGGGATAATTGGATCAAAATTTAGCCCTCAAGTTTATTGATTTAACAATTATGAAACCTCAGGAATATAGAGAGCAGTTCCCAATTTACTTGCAAGTTTGTTTTTTCAAAAGCTGCTTCTTTTTGATTTAAGAAATCCTGAGTTTCATAAAAACAATGTTATAAATTGTGGTTTCCCAGTGAACTTCTTGAAAAGCTGTTTAATCCTTTAGGCTCGCTTCTCCTCTCACACTATTTACTCTCCTTTGATGTTCATTTATTCAAATACTTATTCACCATGGACTACTACGTGCAGACATGTAGTTTTAGGTGTTTGGGATACATTAGCAAGCAAAACAACAAAACTTTCTGCCCTGGTGGAATTTATATTCTGGTAGATTTAGTTGTTTTAAGAATTCCAGCTTCCATTTAAATGTCCAAACTAGGCCTTTCTTCTTAGCTTCCAGAGTCTTAGACCCAACTGCTTATCAGACTTTTTTCATCTGGTTCATTCATAAGCATTTCAATCTCACGTGTCTCACATTGAGTTCTAGAGCTGTTGTCCCAAATTTACTCTTCCTTTTCAGTTTCTTCTCCTAGTTAATGTCTACACCATCTGTTAGGCATCCGGGCCATAAATCTGCTCTGCCAGAAACATGGAAATCATACTCTTCTTCCCCTCACTCCTCATATTCATACATCCTCTCAATTTATTTCTTATCTTTCCTTCTCTGTCCACTGCTTTCCACACTTTTGGCCACAATGTTCCTTCTCTTGACTAGATTTTGACCATATCTTCTTACCTGGCTTGCCAGCCTCCAGTCTCACTATTCTTCAATCCATTCTCCAAATTCCTTCTGCTATAATCTTGACAAAATGCAAATTGAATCATGGTACATGCTTGAAGAATTTTCATTGACTTGACTTACAGTTCAACACTTCAATTTCTTTTTCTTTTTCTTTTTTTTTTATGTCAATTTCTTTATATGGTGTAGATGCCCATACATTTTACTTATTTATTTTTTTTTTTATTTTACCGGGAGGTCCTGGGGAATCGAACCCAGGTCCCTCCATATGGCAGATGGACGCCCAACCATTTGAGTCACATCCGCCTCCCTGCATACATTTTTTTAATGCTTGTAGGAACCCTCCCGTCTTCTTGGTGTTCCCTGAATCCAGTTGCCCCTATCACATCAGGCTTAATCTGTTTTCTAAAATGTATTCCTGTATGTACCCCTACAGGTCTTAGTTCCCTTAATCTTAGTGAGTCTGATCTTTTCATGTGAGAAAGACAGTCCTACTAACTCATAAATTGATTATGCCATCTTATAGGATAACATATTTTGAAAAGGGTGCTTTATTAACCCAGAAAAATTTCATTTTATTAGAATTTAATGTGGTACAAGAAGTAAAATGAAAAAGTTTGGAGGATATGGGTACAAATTTGGGAGAAATGGACCAAAAGCATTAAAAATTACCAGATTTTTTCATGATGGTTTTTGTTGGGTGTCTGTATTGGGGTGGATTTGCAATTAGAGAAGGTTTTTTTATAAATGGAAGTATTATTCAGGTTTACAAATTGTAGATCAGAAACTGTGAGTACTGAGCTCTTTGGGGTCTTTTCAAATCTCTATAAGGGGGATAAACTTTGCTTCTGTGTGAATTATGGCTTAGGGGTTCAAACAAGAACAACTAGACATGATCTGAACCTTATAATTATACTAAGTTAATATAGAAATGAAAATTTTTATTGATGCAAGGGTATTTGTGTTACCAATCTGTTGTATAAATTTGTGAGGATTTTGAAGTGGGATTTATACTGGCTTCTTTTTTAATAAGCTGCCTGCAAAAATGACTACGAATGTGCTAAAAGGTTTATTTGAAGTAAGCACAGTATTATAGCTCTCCTGGCACAATTATTCCATATTTTGTCTTGGTGAGTCAAGGCACAAAGCAAGGATAATCATAATGTTTGTAGAAAACAGCACTTACCGCTGGGATCCTGGGATTTTAATGTTGGGCTCTTTTACTTGCTCCAGCTTCCACAACCAGTTTGTAAAGCTTTAGTGGAAAATGCCATTTTTGTGGACAAATAGTGTCTTCATTATTTCTTAGCAAAGATGTAGTATTCCAGGTCAAAATGCTTTTTTTTTTTTTTAAATATATTTTCTTATGGCACAAGTGACTTGTTTTAGCAGAATGAAGCAATACTTTAAGAAAATCTAGATCATCTTTCCTTTTCTGGCAGTCAGGTAAGAGACAAGATATAAGGTTGATTGAAGCTGTGATTCAGTGCGTGAGAAGTAACTGAAAAATATATTGAACACTTGTACGTTGGTCAGGCCCCCTTTACATGCAATCTGTTTTGCTTTAGACTATCTGAAACACTGTGTTGATTTTGTAGGTATTTGAGGACAAATTGTGGTTATTGATATTGAGAAATGCTGTTTAGGTTCTTCTTTCAACAATTATGGGGGTTTTCATTCAGGACAGGAAATTATTCCTCCTGAATGTCTTATATTGTCAGCCCAAAGAAGAGGAAGCCGTTTTCATGTTGTTTATGGCCATAACTCTGAGCCCACTTACAGAGAAGTCTTAAGCACTGCACATAGACAGAAAGGGGACAATTTTGTCGTGAATTTGCTCATTGAGGAAAGGATGTTAATATTTGCCACTGTATTTTTCAGGCTATGTGAATAGTCTATCAGTGAAAAAAACTGAGTCTTAGGTTTCTGGTTCTGCTTTGCTACTGGCATGCTGCCTATCCTAACCAAGTTATTACTCCTCTTTGACCCTGACTTGCTGTGGTTGAACTAGAATGAGGTTGTATGCCTTCTAACATTGGGGCCTGTGATACGTGTGAAGAAGTTATAAGTGCTATTTAATATGAAAATATTAAAGAGTAGATTGTTTTCTTTAAACTTTTAATTTTGAAATAATACTAAACTTACAGGACAATTGTAAAAATAATACAAATCCTATACAGAGAACTCAAATATACCTCTTAATCCCCCCAGATACCCTGATCCAACAGTTTTAACATTTTGCCACATTTAAAAAGTAGATTTTTAAAACATGAATTACTTGGGCTTTGGTGATACTAATATTTTCAATGAATTTAAACTTAAATATGTAATAAATGCAAAGTACAGCATCTCAGTGTTTCTCCTTTGCAGTGATGTCTCATTTTGGTAAAATTATGTGTGTATGGCGATTAGACTACTGTAGATTGCAGTGGTACATTAGCTTGAAAAACTTAAGTGGGCTCATGCATAATGATTTTAGCAGATGATAAAAGCCTTTTGCTGAGAAGAGATTAATATGAGATGGTAAGACCTCTTTGGAGACAATATCTATGTCCATTGGTCTGAGGACTGTGATTTTAGATTTTTCAAATTGAAATCATAGAAATTTGTTTCTTATGAATAATTCATGGTTAAGGAACTTAATGAAATTATATCTAAATGTAATTATGAATCACTAACCCATGTTCCTGGACCCTGGTGACATTAATTTTTAATTTAGTTTTGATTTCTAGTTTTGCCAAAAGTAAAATTTTGGACATGTGAATTGATCCTATACAAAGGATTCATCTAGTTTTGGAAAATCATTCCCTGTACCCTATTTATATAAGTAAATGAAATTTATGAGAAACCACCTCATTGGGGCTGCTCAACAGTCATTTGGGTGAATTGGTCCCTGTACTCAGTTTTCTGTTTTCTTCCACCCACAAACTCTCTTCCTTCAGTAAATTTGTTATGTGTGTTTCACATGCCCCAAACTGTTGCTAATATGGGAGACAAGAGAGGAATATGGAATATAAGAAATGGTCCCAATTTTTCAGGGCCTCATCCTTTGGACTACCTAATTACTTTGGAATAGCTTAAAGTAAATGAACTGTGAAAAATACTCTTTTGAAAACTTGTTGAATGATAGGTGTGTTCTTAATTTCTTACTAATCTCCATTGCAGTTTTTATAATGTCATATATTTTTCTTAGGAGTGTTTCCTTACAGCTGTATTTGTGATCTTGGGCTAGGATTTTAGACTGCGCTATTAAGGTTTCCCTCTGGCTTTGTAGTCAGAGGTGGAGGGTTGTGTCTGGTTTGTTTTTTTATTGTTGACAATGTGAAGATTTTTCCTAATCAAAATAAGTGCATAAGTTGTTTTTCTTGACTTTGTCTTTCTTGGATTGACTTATTTAGAGAAATGTGTGTGAGTTGTGGAAATTTCTTCCTGAGATTTTAAGGAAAAAAATTTCAAGATGGGATGCATTGCAATTATTGATGAAATGTATTTCTTCTAGTTTTGTTGTTCTTTTAAATCTTATTGCGATACCATATAAAATAAAATTTGCCATTTTAAAACTTTCACAGTGTATAACTCAGTGACAGAGTTAGAATTTTTATAGATTCCCTTATTGGGTTCCATAATTTTCTTAGTTTGCTAAGAGTTTTTTTAAAAATCAAGAATGGATGCTGGATTTTGGCAAATGCTTTCTTTGTGTCTATCAAGATGATCATATGGTTTTTCTTTCCCAGTTTGTTAATATGGTGAATTACATTGATTTTTGAATGTTAAACCAACCTTACATTCCCAGGTTAAACCCCTCTTTTACTTTCATAATATATTACTTGTAAAATATATTCTTGTATTTGATCTTCTATAATATTTTGTTAGAATCTTTGTATCTGAGTTCATGAAAGAAGTTGGTTTGTAGTTTTCTTTTCTTGTAATGTCTTTGCCTACCTAGTTTTAGTATCTGGGTAATGCTGGCATCAGAGGATAAGTAGGGAAATAATTTTTTGTCTTCAATTTTTCGGAAGAATTTGTGTAGAATTATTATTATTTCTGCCTTAAATGCTAGGTAGCATTTATCAGTGAAGCTATCTGGGGGTGAAGTTTTCTTTGTGGGAAGGTTTCTAATTAAATGTTCAATTTTTAAAATAAAGTATATGACTATTAAATTTATTTCTTTTTGAGTATGCTTTGGTAGTTTGTCTTTTCAAGGAATTTGTCCATTTAATTAATCTAAGTTGTTGAATTTATTGACCTAAATTTGTTCATACAACCATTCCCTTATTATATGTTAAATATCTCTTGAATCTATAGTGATCCTACATCCCTTACCATCTCTCTGTCTCTCTCTCTCTGTTTCCATTATAACTGGAGGTTTATCCATTTATTGGCCTTTTCAAAGAATCAGTGTTTGTTTTCATTGATTTTCCTCTACTGTTTTTCTGTTTTCTCTTTCATTGATATCCTCTTTTCCTGTTTATTTTGGGTTTAATTTGATTGTTTTTCTAGTTTTTTTTTTTTTTAACATGGCAGCAGTGGTCATTGATTTGAGACCTTCCTTCATTTTTAATATATGTTTAATTGTATAAATTTCCCCTAAATACTACTTTAGCAGCTCCCCACAAATTCTGATATGTTGAGTTTTTCATTTTTATTCAATACTGAATACTTTCTAATTTTCCTTATGATTTCTTCTTTGATTCATGTCTTATATAGAAGTATGTTCTTTACTTTCCAAATATTGGGAATATATTTAAAGATGTTTCTGGTATTGATTTCATATCGTTTTGATTAGAAAACATTCTCTGTATAACTTTAGTCCTTCAAAATTTATTAGGACTTGTTTTATGGCCCAGAGTATGATCTATATTTATAAATATTCCCAGAAAACTTGAGAATAAAAAAATGTTCTCTGCTGTAGTTGGATGGCAGTGTTCGATATATATCAATCAAGTGAAGCTGGCTATAATATGGTTCTTGCTGATTTTTGGTCCACTTATTCTATCAAGAGAAGGATTTTGAAATCTCTGACTGTAAATGTAGTTTTATCTATTTCTTCTTGTTCTGTCAGTATTTTGAAATTCTGTTATTATTATGTTGTCTTGATTGATTGTTCCTTTTATTAGTACAAAATCACCTTCTCCATCCCTAGTAATAGTCTTTGTTCTGAAACCTACTTTGTCTGATATTAATATATGTACTCCAGTTTGCTTTTTAGTGTTTGGATGTTTTATCTTTTTTCCATCTGTTTACATTTAATGTATTTGTGATTTTATACTCAACATGCCTTTCTCTTAGGTCACATATAGATGGGTCTTGTGCTTTAAAATCCAATCTGGTAGTCTCTGCCTTTTAATTGGAATATTGAAATATTTAAACCATCTATGTTTAATAAGATTATTGATACAGGTACTT
Organism: Tolypeutes matacus; assembly: GCA_026826555.1. Taxonomy (NCBI): domain Eukaryota; kingdom Metazoa; phylum Chordata; class Mammalia; order Cingulata; family Chlamyphoridae; genus Tolypeutes; species Tolypeutes matacus. The sequence continues at coordinate 6,304,597 of JAKSZT010017954.1, forward strand.
TTTTGTCCATCATGTTACTATTTTCTATTTGTCACATCTGTTTTTTTGTTTCCTTTTTCCCTCTTTTTATGCCTTCTTTTGGACTTATTAAAGACTATCTTCAAGTGATATTACCTCTCTTCATATATAAGTATGCTACAATAGTATACATCATTTCTCCCTTCTTACCTTTATGCTAACATCATTAATTTTACTTTGTTATAAATTCCATAATACATTATTATTTTTGTTTTAAAAATGAAAAAAGTTAATTATCTTTTACAGAGATTTAAATAATAAGAAAAATGTATATGTCCCAATTTGGTTACCATTTCTAGTGCCCATCATTTCTTTGTATAGATCCGATTTATATCTGTTATATTTCTCTTGCCTCTCTTTTTTTTTTTTTTTAAACATTTCTTCTTCATGGAGTCTGCTGGTGATTAAATATTTCAGCTCTTATATGTCTAAGAGTGCTAGTTGGACAGCCCCCTCTCTTGCTTTTTTTTCCCCTGGTATTTTAAAGTATTGCTCTTCTCTCTTCTCTTGTTGTTTCTCAAGAGAAATTTCATGTCATTCCTAACTTAGTTCTTCTTAACATGTCTTTTCTTTGGCTAGTTTTAAGATTTCCTCTTTATCATTGATTTTGAGCATTTGATTATATTGTGCTGTGGTGCCATGGTGTAGTTTCATCACGTTTCTTTTTCTTGGAGTTTGCTGGCTTTGTGGGTTCATAGTTTCCATCAAGCTTGGAAATTTTTGGTAATTTCTTCAAGATACTCTTTCTGCTTCCACTGTTTCAGGGACTCCAGTTACTCAAATATTAGATTGATCATCATTGCCCACAGTTCCCTGATACTCTCATTTTTCTTCATTGTTTTTTCCCTAATATTTTCATCTGTTATTTCTCATTTGTTATTAATCCCGTCTGCTGTATTTTTCATCTCAGATGTTGTAGTTTCATTTCTAGAAGATGAATTTGAATGTTTTTTTGTAGCTTTCATATCTCTAGTTAATTGAACATGCAGAATACAAATATAATAATTGTTTCAAGATCCTTGTTTGCTAATTCTAATCTCTGCCAGTTCTGGGATGATATCAGTTTATTGATTTATTTATCTCATTCGGGTCATGTTTTCCTGCTTCTTTGGATGCCTAGAAATCTTTGGTTGGATGACAGTCATTGTTGATTTTTACCTTTTTGGATGGTATATATTTTTGTGTTACTGTAAGTCTTTTTTTAGCTTTCTTCTGGTATGCTGTTAAGGTACTTGAAAATAGTTTGATTCTTTTGAGTCTTTCTTTTTTGATTTGTTAGGTGGATTTGGAGCAGAACACTGTTTAGGGGTAATTATTCCCCATTACTCTTGCAAGACCTTCGTGAGTATTCTGTCTAATACCCCGTGAATTATGAGTTTTCCATTCTTACCAGTGGGAACATATACTGGTCACAGCTCTGTGTGAACTCCAGGCAATTTTCCTTTTAATCCTTTTGGGTTGAAAGGATTCTTTCTTCTCCCTTGGTAGTTTCCCCCTGTTCATGTGTTGATTTGTACTCTGCTGATTACTCAAGGTGGGGTTCTCTGCAGATCTCTGGGGTTCTTGCTCTGTACAGTTCCCTTTTCTCTAGCTGCTCTAGTCTCCTTAGGCTCTAACTCTGTCTCCTCAACTCAGGGGTTCCTCCTAGCTCTACCTCAGATTCCCTTCCTTATGCTGTATGCTGGAAACTCTCTCCAGACAGTAACTTGAGGTAGTCATAGGACTTTCCTCATTTGTTTTCTGTATCTTATGGGTCACTTGTTCTTAGTTACCTCATGCACAATCTCTTAAAAATTGTTGTTTCATACATTTTATTGTGATTGTGTTATAATAATTGTGTTTTTGATTGTTTTGGGTGGGAGTGTTCGGCTAATCCCTGTTACTCCATCTTAACCATGTTTTAATGATGTTACTGTTCCTCCTGTTTCAGCCAAGCTCAAGATCATAATTCCTTCTTCCTTGCCTTCTCTTTTGGGCCACTGAGTCCAAAGACTCTTTCTCCAAGTCCTGTTACTTCTAGCTTCCTAATATATTTGACTTTTTTTTTTTCTACCCGACACTAACAGTCTTCAGAGAAACATCATTAACTTATAACAAAAAATAATAAACATCACTGAAATGTAGGGAATATTGTCAGAATAGTCAGAAGATGCCCTAGCACTGCCTTCTGTAATTACTCAGAGAATATTTCTTGACATGTTTCATTTCAGTGTAAAATTTAGATGTCCTGTATATTGACAGAGCAGAGTTATTTCATGATGTGAATATATTTGCATATTTTAAAGAAAATAAATTTTTTTTCGTTGTTTTTTGATGGTAGATTTTTTTTTTCCTCTTCTCACCTTTTCTTTTTTTCTGACTTAGCCTTGATGGTCCTATTGCATTTTGATTCTAATACTATCTTATCACCAACCTCACCTTTTTTTGTTGTTTGTTTTTTGCTTTCCTGTCCCACCACTGCTTTGTGTACTGCTTGAAACCAGACTTACTGCTGTATCTCCAAAACCTAGTATAGTGCCTGGCGTAGGGTCCTAAATGTTTGATGATTTAGACTGGAGTTTTATGCTCCATGTATTGTTAAGGCTTTGCCTAGATTTTCTGCATTAGAAAGAATCTTAACTCTCTCTACATTATAGCACAATCTACATCTACATCATTGTAGCTTGTTATTATGTGACTTTGGTGTGTTGTGTAAGAGCTGTCAGTGAATGAGCTCTTTATTGCTTGGAATTGCTGGTTTACTGATGTTCTGCCATTGATCAGAATATCTGGCTTTTCCATTCTGTATTTATCACAATATTTTCCTGTAAAAAGAGATTATCTTAGAGGTACAAGGCTTATTGGATAGCTCCCTTTGTGACTTTGTGTTGACAACACTGACCTGGTGGGGTTTAACCAGGGGTTCCTTCCTTCTCTTTGTCTTGCCAGTATTGTTTTTCCAAAACAATTTGATATCCACTCTGACTTTACCTCCTCCTGACATAGAGGTCAGTTTTTCTTAAACTCTGTTCTGCAAAAACTGTATAAAGAGCTCTTACTGATAAATGACTTCTCCTTTGTCAGATGACCAACCAATTTGAACAGAGTTGACTTCTTACCTAGACTGGGGAATCTTAGAATTGATGACTCCCTTTTTAACTCATCACCTTTTCACTTAATAGTACAAAATGGCTTTGTTTTCCTTTTAGTGCTCTTCTCAGAATAAATTTTGTGGTATTTCCACTTTGAACACACAAAGTATTTTTCATAATCTCTCCAACCCTGAGATCTGGATGAACTCTGTGTAGGCAGGTATCTGTGATGCATGTTTATTTATATTTTTTACTAGTGCTGGATTCATGCAATTGTAGAGCGACGTATAACTTAATCACATTGCATGGTTCTGGCTCCCTCTGCAGCCTCAAATGGAAAAGTGCTTTGTTGTCTTTTTTTTTTTTTTTTTTTGCTGAAAAAATCCAGCTCTCAGGCTTCTTTTTTTGAGTAGAGCATCCCTGCTGGTACACAAGTAAAGGTTTGGGATTTCAGACTTAGGAATGTATTTTTTGGCAATGCTTATTGAAGACAAATCACATTTCAGGAGAGCTCCAAGAGGTGAGGAGGTGGAGAGAAGGATAGGGAGAAAAGGCAGAAGAGGCAAGCACAACGGCAAAATATATTTGGTAAATCAGAAGGTTGGTTTACTTATAGGCATTTGCTGTAAAATATACAAATATATATATACAAATATACAAATAAATATACAAAAATATATTTAATTTTGTTAAAATATAGGAGAGTTGCAGATTAGAAGCCTAGATCTATTTTAGAATCTCCAGGGCTATTTTATTGGGTCGAACACCTAGAACCTAACACATTGCTCATGTTAAGGAGTAGTGTGAGTTGACCTTCAGTTTGGCCTGTCTGTTGAGCACTCAGGGTGACTTTGTCTAGGCTTGACATCTTTTGGACTTCAGTTTCTACTTAAGTAAAATGAATAAGTTAGACAAATGATTGTTAAATTTTAATCCTGATTTATGAGTCAATGATAGCATCTTAAATTATTGGTTTTAAAGTACTCTTGAGAATTTAGTTCTGTCCAAAAATCTAGAGCTGCTGTTCTAGCAGAATTTCTTGACACATTCAGTCAGTGATATATAATCGTGTACATTCTGCCCACTAGAGAGTGTGTGCTTCCTTGCTGTCCAAAGGTGCATTGGGACCCCGTGTACAGCAGCCCTTGTTCATGAAGTATGAATGATAAACTTCAATTTAAAAAGTTAAAAAAAAAAAAAAAACATTAAAAAAATTGTGTACATTCAAGGGTGGCTTCTGGGTTGCTGGTATGTTCTGTTTCTTAATCTGGATACTGATTATATAAGCGTGTTCAGTCATGCATTTTTCTATTTATATGCTGTACTTCAATAAAAAGTTTACATAAAAAATCTCATATGTTACTTATATGCTTCTTTAGAGCATTAATCAAAGTACTGCTTATGTAAGTAAGCAGTGGCATGTGTATGTACACAGATGTCTGCTCTGTGAAGTAGTGCCTGTTTCAAGTGACACCACATTAAATGTTGTCTTCTTTAAAGTACATGTTCATATTGAGATTTATAAGATCACTTTTATTTAATAAGTAATTAGAATGTTTATATAATCAGTTCATGCTTTCAGAGTTATTTCATCTTGGTAAAGTAAGCTTTTGATGCTTAATACAAGGCCTTTCTTAGGTAAGAGGTCAGCTTTTTGTATAACCATTTACAGGACTTAGGGTCTCTATGAATTGTTAACCTATGTTTTTTCTGGATCCAAATAATATGTATTAACTTTCTTGGAAGGTCTCTGACAATGTTGATTCTGTTTGAAAGAAGTATTTATAAATTTTTATAATAAAAAAAATAGGCAAGTCTCATGAGCATTTTTATTTCCTATTTCTCACTTTCCTCTTCCATCTCCTTTTTTTTTTTTTTTTTTTTTACCGGGAGGTACCGGGGCTCGAACCCCAGTCTCTCCATATGGTAGACGGATGCCGAATCTCTTGAGCCACATCCGTTTCCTGATCCATCTCCTTTGTTTTACTTGTATAAATCTCATCTGCATTTTCTTGAAACCTTTGTCCTGTCCCCTTTGTACTGTCACAAAACCTTTTCCATAATTACAAGAATAAAACCAGAAATTATGTGAAAAAGTAGTGAATAATTGTTAGAGATTTATTATTTTTGCTATTTATACTTAATAAGAAAACAATTAACTGTACATTTTAATTTTTATCTTGAAGTGAAACTCAGGCAGCTCTGTTGATTTCAGTGGGGATTAGCGAGCTCAAACTGTTCTCCAAAAGTTTTCCCAAACTGTTTCCACGACTTTATGTTGAAAAGACTGTAATCCATGGAAGCAGATATGACACTGAGAAGGGCAGGAGGTCCTCTTCCCAGAGGACATTTAGCTAGCTGACTAAGAGCTCTATAGAGCGTGCAAGATTTTCATGGTAGCATGTTTCTACCATTGTTCATGTGTTACAGTCATAGACTCCGACCCTGAGAACTTCATTTTTGTTTAGAGTATACATTGATATCTCTTTCTGGGCGGAAAACAGTCAAATGTATCAGTTTTGGTAGCTTGGGTTATAAGAAACCTAAATTAGTTTGAAGTGGAATTATCCTGATGAAAGGGTATTTGAAAGCCCTTGACACTGGACAGAGGATTGTCTAGTGTCTAATCTTGGCTCGAAATGCACCAGACATAATGAGATTCATTATGAACTGTTGATCTCCTACCCCTCCCCTCAGCACACCCTATTAGACTTAAAAAAATAGCAAACACTGTGTGTGCTTGGCATGGTGCCCACTGTGTACTAGAGGAAGAAAGCCTACCTTGTTTGCACTCTAACCAGATACTGGTGCATCATGTTACAGCTCTGCTTGGTTCTGAGCTCCTCTGTTCAATCTCGTCTTGACAGATGCTGTCATTGCCGCCCCTTAGCAAGACGAATACAGCCACTCTGTGGGAGCTGGCTTTTGCCCAGCTGTGCTTAACAGTGCCCTAAACTGATGTACTCGTGTACCTGTGGAAAGGTAACAGCCTCTGGGCCTGTTATCCGATGTCATTTTGTGGATTAACTTTTGAGTTTTGGGGTTTTGGCCATTTCTGAAGGAGAAGCAGAACTTCCTGCGTTTTCAAAATCAGATGTTTGTTAAGCACCCACTAAAGATGCCCAAGAAGTTCCTTGCCCTCTAGAAACTCACTGTTTCTATAGCTAGAAATAGATGCAACCACACAATTATGACCTTTATAATTATGTGCATAAAGGGCTCTGAGTACAAAAAGGAAGGAGGGGATCTCTGGGGATGTATGTCAGGGAGACAGTCCTCTTATGGGGCATGAAGATTAAGTAGAGCCTGAAAGGGGTGACATATGTTTTATTGCTGGGTCTAAGGTAAAAGAGGAGAAGTGGCTTGATATGAGTGTAGAGAACCTAGATTGGGTCTTGTCTGAATGCTGCAGGCAGTAGGGAATTATTACCATTTTTTTTTTTTTTTACAATTTAGATGATACAGTTTAATAATTTTGATGATATTTACCATGTCCTGTGTCCATTACTGTAAGGTAATGAAAAACCTTCCCCATGACCACCAAACAAGATGAGTAGCCTCTTCAAATGTGCTTTTAAGAAGCATTCCTCTGGCAGCACCCTGGAGAATGGGAATATATGGAAACTGGTGAAAGTCATGTCAGTGCTAGGCTATTAAGGGAAGATAGGAGACATGAAAGGTTTTTGGACTTAAAAATACGAGGTCCTGAGCTGTGTTAGAGTAGTTAGGGGCAGAAAGGGATTGAGAGGGAGATTTAGGAATCATAAACATAGGTCTTGGCTAACATATATATATTAAGGCAGGGGGGAGGAGAAAATAAAGGAAAGTAATGAAAGAATGTCTGAGGTTTCTAGCTAAGACTCCTGAGAGACAGTATTTACAAATGAAATAGGGAAGGTAGGGCAAGTTTGAGGGATACATTATGACTTAATTTTGGGCAAGCTGAGTTTAAAGTTTCTTTGGAGTATGTTGGTATCAGTGGGTAAAATGAAGTGTGAAGTTTGGGCCCAGACTTCAGAGGAGATCATGACTGGACACACAGATTTCCGAGATAACTTGAGTGTTATGGGTTTTACTCAGGATTAGCCATTTGGTATTGAGACCCTGTAATTGAAGTTTGGGTAAGTCCATGTCCCGTGATAGTATTGTTGGGGATAGGACCAACATCACAGACCAACTGTTACCTGCTAAAAAAAAGCCATTTACTGTGTTTAGCTCTTATGTCTAGAAGGGCATTTAACAATAATCCATCTGAATTTTTGCAGCAGGGAATAATATAACAATGAGTTCTGCATGTTTGTCATTTGGGAAACAATACCACAGGACCACAGATTGGAAATTCCCGACCTCTACTGGGACTGGGCCTTTCTGGAAAGAACTTCTCCTGGATTTTCTTCATCTTAATAAATGAAATAGTATATCTACTCTACATTCAGCTATAAGCATAAATTTTGCAGAAAGCAACTAAAGTTTCTTCTACAGTTCTCTTCTCTTTTGGTTCCTCTCTGTAGACTTCTGGCCCATCTTGGTCAGTCTGCTGTCTTTTTCCACTTTCATCTGCTCATTTGAACCCACAAATATTTCTTGGCTGCTTGCTCTTTTTTGTTTCCCTAGTGTAGGGGTTCTTAACAAGGGGTCCATGAGCTTGAATTTAAATTCAAAAAAATCATTTTTCTTGTGGGGACTTGTTGGTACAGGTGTGATATATTTATTAAATAATATACAGTATAGTATGGACCTAGTAAGTAGTCCATGGTTTTCACCTAACTGGCAAAGGGGTCTGTGAAACAAAAAAGGTTAAGAACCCCTGCCCTTGGGGACTTCTGTGTCAATTCGAGTATGATTATAACCTACAGTGAATTAACAATCTATAGAGTAGGATTCAGTATTAGAAACACTAATGTGAGAGTCTAGGATATAAACCAAATTTCTGCTTAAAGTACATCTGTATGGATTATTTTATTAAACTCAGTACTTGCTAATCATTGTTCTCTCTCTCTCTCTCTCCCGCTCCCTCTCCCTCTCCCTCTACCCCTCCCTCTCTTCCTTTCTCTTTCTCCCTTTCTCTCACTTCCTTCTTCCCGCCTTCTCTCCCTCCATTTTCCCCTCTCTTTCTTTCTTTGCTCACCTTGTTCCCCGCCCCCCCCCCCTAATGAGCGGGATTATGAGACTCCAGAAGATTTGTTGCTCTTAGGAGCCATGTGTGAGGTAGAGTGACCCAATGACTTCACATGAGAAAGCATGAGAGAGTGTGAGAGGGCTCTCAAAAGGCCAGTCTCCTTCTAGGTTTTTTCTGACCCTGGAGAGGCTATTTCTTCTCATCTTATACTGCCACAAAATGGGGGGAGAAGTTAGCAAGCTGGAAATTGAAGCCAGCTCATTAAACCATTTTGTACACAGATAAGACTGTTCCAGATCAAAATTAACAAGTAGATATATCTGGGGGAGGAGTTCGGTCAGATTCAGAGCCCTGTTTTCATGCTACTGGAAACCAAAAGATTTCCTTGTTCCCATGGTGCTGATCCATGGACTGGTGTGGCTTAGCTGTCTTCCACATCTTTCTAAGCAAGGATGTTTGAATGGGGTATATAATAAGGTCTAACTGGAGGGACTGGAAAAGAGAGTACATGTTAAATCTAGTTACTTTAAACTAAATCATAGTTTATATACCCTCAAATTTTGAAGAAACTCGTGAGGCCACTTGGAAGGAAGGATTCTGGAAGTTCTGTCTCTGGACAACCTGGGAGTAAGGACTTTTTCCACACTGAAAAGGAGAGAAGGGCTCAGTCATTCCTTTTCATATCCCTGAATACAATGTAGGCTTTATATTACTACTATTATTTTACTGAGAGCAATGTTTCCAGCAGGAAACGTCAATACTGCTATGCCAACTGCATTTGAAATGCTTCAGGGCCTTCTCCTTCCTGCTGTTTCAGTGCCCTTTTTCCCTGTCTTGGTAAATTCCCCATCTCTCCAGCCACAGGCCTTTTTCTTTGTCAGCACTTCTCATATTTAGGAACTGAGTTTGGAATGTGACAAGGACTTTGAGACAGTGGGCATTAAAGAGAATTCTGGCACCATAAGAAGATGGGTGGGAGGGCAGATGATATGATGTTTTGGGATAGGAAGTCCATGTTGCGCATCTGAAATACTTCAAAAACTTAATAAATATAGTTTTCATCACTTGAAAAATAATCCTCTTAAATCCCTTTCTTGAACACATGAAGTTGAAAGGACTGCCCTTTACTTATTGGACCGAAATCTGGAATGTGAGACCAAATTAAAGATGAAAGACCCTTTCGTCTTGTCAAATAAGACCCCCCTTTTATCCCCCACATCCTTCTTCCTAAGTGTGCCCATCTTCCCACTGCTCTTGTTACTCTTCTGTAAAACTCCAAATTCAACATACTCTTCAGCACTGTGCCACACCTTGGCACTTTGTAGGAAGTTTCCTTGACTCTTCTGGGCCACATAATTTTCTCCTTATTTTTGTTTCTTTTGTTTCAGATGGGAAGTATGTTTCTGTTGCTTTTTTTGTAAACAATCATTCCTTTGTACTTTTCTAGAAATAAGTATTAGTGAGTCATACATTTAATACATGATATACTCAGCATTGTGGGAATATAAAATAATCTTAAGACATGACCTTGCCTTGAAAGAGTCTGCAGTATAATTAGGAAGGCAAAGCGAAACATGAATGAGACTGGGAATAACTGACTAACCTCTGATATAGATTAAAGAGTAGTACAGTTACCTCATGGAAGTGCAGTGAACGTGGAGCGTGGATGGTGAAGGAGGCTAAGTGTGGGCAATAGGAAGGCCCCCCAGAATGGAGGGAGTATGAAGGTGGAGTAATGGGGGAGTGTCTTAGATAGATGGAGTGGCAGCAGATTGTTAGGGTGTGGAAGTCAGGCAAAGAGGTTTAGGTTAAGAAATGGGGATCAATTATAAGTAGGTGGTGAGTAGGTGAATGAGACAGAAATGCATGAAGTAGTGTATTAGTCAGCCAAAGGGGTGCTAATGTGAAATACCAAAAATGGGTTGGTCTTTATAAAGGGTATTTATTGGGGGTAGAAGTCCACAGATACCAGGCTATAAAGCATTAAGTTTCTTCTCTCACCACAGTCCATTGCCACATGTTAGAGCAAGACAGCTGCTGACATTTGCCAGGGTTCAGGCTTCTGGGGTTCCTCTCTTCCCGGGGCTGCATTTCTCTCCGGGCTTAGCTCCTGTTTCCTCCACAAGGTCAGCTGCAGACTATCAGACGAACGGCTTGCTTCTCTTCTCCTGGGGCCTTCTTTCCAACATCAAACTGCTTCTCAAAAGACTGCTTCAACTGTCCTTTGCCTTGCCTTTTATATTCAATTCCCCACCCACCAAGGGGTGGGGCTCAACGCCCTAATCCTAACCTAATCATGCCCAGATTAACAGATCAGTTTACAAGCATGATTCAATTATATTTTTGGAATTCATAATTACATCAAATTCCCCAACGGTTACAAGTAGTTAGAAGGTCAAGAAACCTGAGTTAATAAAACCAACCAAACGAGGTGACTGAGATAAGTTAGCCATTCTCACAGTGGGAATGATGAGGAGTGATGACTTGGGAAAATGTATCAAAGAAAAGAATGACAGTGACTGCTGACAGATTAGTGCAAGGCTATGGGAACTGCTGATCATCTTTTAAACTGGAACACTATAATGTTAGAGGTATATCTGATTTAAGTCAATCCATTTTGTAAAGATCTATATTTCAGTGTGATATACAGCACATGGAACTTTTAATACACCAGTATTATTGTCACGGCATTTTATCTCCAACATCTGTATCATCTTTCTTACCTAAAAATGGAGGTGACACCTACTAACTCTTAGACTTAAGTAATTTGCTGAAGGCTCATGATGAATCTGGTAGACGATTCAACAAGTAAAATCCAAACTACTTTTTTCCCCATTCAATTTGAAGGACAAGAATCTTTGCTTTACAGAAATATTTTAAAAGGAACTCCCTTAAATGTCAAGCTCCCTTATGGCTTAAACTATTCTTGTTTCCAAAAAAATCTATGTAACACCACACTTTAGGAACTCTTCCTACCTAGTCAAATCCACTGTGCCCCCCAAACACCTCCCCCCTTCTTTGTCTGAGTCTTCGCAGTCTTGCTGCCATGGCTGTGGCAGGTTCAGCCCACTTTCATCCTGCCAGGGGATAAACCTGATACTTTTTCCTGTCAAAAACACTATCTGTGTGAAGTGAACCCTTTGATCCACAGTCTTCCCTGCAAAACTAAGGGAAGATTAACTAACACCTCTGTGTAGATGAATATTGGCTGAGGTTTATATATTTTAAACTTACACTCATGTTAACCCTTTCATTCAATGGAGAGACAGGAGAAACTTGTACAGTCATGGTTCCCATTTAGGTGTGAGGTGCTGTGCACATCCTTCTCATCTACATAAGACACTGGGAATTAAAAAAATGTTAATTGATGATTGTTGTTCCCATATAATGTTTCCCATTATAACCATATGTAATGAAATATGCTGAAATGGAATTGGGATCAGTTAGTAAATGTGTATTAGGCATTGGGGTTGTACTGGTGAACAAGAGAGATATTCCACTTGTCATAACGTAAACAGCAGTAATAATAATACCACCAGCTAGCATTCATTGAGCACTTGCTATGGTCCAGGTTTTATTCTGCACATGTTTCAAATACTTTAATTCTCATAAAAACTTATGCTGTAGTTTCTATTTTTATCTCCACTTTACAGATTAACTGAGGCACAGAGAGGTTATATAACTTGTCCAAGTTCTCACAGCATAAGTAATAGAGCCAGGATTTGATTCCAGGAAGGATGCCCCAGAGCCGGGCTCCTAATTTCTGTGCTATAATATCTATGGTGAGAAAGGCAGGCAGTTAATGAATCTTTTTAAGTGTGATGAATGTTATATGGGGGAGTCTGTAAGATGATGAATTATCCTAGGGAAGGGGAAGGCTGGGAAGGTTTGCTGAGGAAATGTCCTTTAGGTTGATGTATGAAGAATAAGTAGGAACCTTCTTGGTAAAGAGTAGTGGACAAGAATATTCTAACATCTGTGGTGGTCTTGAGCCTGGGTAGTATTTGGCTATTTTGAAAAACAACTGAAAGGAACCTACTAGAATGGTTGGAGAGAATGAGGGGGAGTGTGTCAGAGAGTGGGCTGTCAGGAGCCAGATCACCAAGGACTCTAGAGGTCCTTCTTCAAGGATATGGGACATAGAACTGTTAAGGGTTAAGAGCAAGGGGAGCATTGAAGGGGCCAAACCATGAGGGTGACAGGATAAGATGAGAATCTTTGAAAGATGTTTCTGACTGCTGGCATGTCTGATGAATTCTAGTTGGCAAGAGTGGATATAGAGAGTGCAGTCAGAAGGCGGTTGCACTGAGGATGTAGCAGCGAGGCTGGAGAGATGCTCAGGGGGGCTTCTGGGCAAGCAGAGAATAAGTGGTTTAGATGTGGGAAATGAGGGTGAGGAAGGTACCCATGACATTGCCCAAGTGAAGAAAGAAGAAACTTGCAGACTAGCTATGTTGCACTCTGAAAAAAATATCTATAATGGATCTTATTTGGTCAAGAGAAGGATTGTACAAGAGAAAATGGATGGCCTGTGTCATAACCCATTTAGAGAATTATTCCTGCTGAGGGAGTGGATCAACTTTACGTATGTATCCCTGATCTTGTTATTGTTGAGGGTCAGGCTTCCCAAGTTAAAATAATTTCAGAACTGAGGTTGTCTGGTTCTTGCCTCAGCCTTCTGGGTGTGATAAGCATCAGCACCATGGTTCAGCTGCTAATGCTGACTTTGCCTTGAGTCACAGCACTAAATGATTTTCCAGTGTTTGCAGCCCTGGCACAGCAGTGTGAGAGGCAGAGATGAATGCCACATCTATACAGAATTGCCGACTGGATTCAAAAGGTAAAAGGGTGGTTATCCACATGGGTATCAATTCCAGTTTTATCTCTCCCTTGACCTACTGCCATTTACCCTAAAACATCTTCCTGTCTCTGTTTAGAGTACCTCTGAAAGTTTCATTTTGGTTGTTAACCATTTGAGAGGCTTTTTCTCCTGAATATTTAGAACTGGGTAGGATGAGATAAATTCCAAGCTGATGGGAAATTAATTATATTATAATCTATAGGATAACAGCAACTCCAATCTGCCCTTCAGATTTTCCAGGAAATTTCTCTTCTGCATTGCAGATGTGTGAGGAGTCTGTTTTGATATTTCATTAAGCTTTTCAAACCTTGGTTTGTAGCCACCATTTTAGAAGTCATGCTTGAGAGTAGTACTTGTCAGTGGTGTGGGGTAAACCTCAGTTAAAGGGGGAATTATTTCGTCAAGAGTGTAATGTGGTGCTGAACAACTAGGTAATGAAAGTCTTCTGTAGTCCTGGAGTTTCTGAAGGAAAAAAATTACAGTTGGGTCAGACTGGATTGATTTGATTAACTGCTGTGTCTTGCTTCTGAGAAAGAGTATAGCATATATATATATATTTTTTCAGGATTGTTAATTTTGGTTGCTTCTTTGATTTTTATTGTTAAAATATTTCATTTAATGTTCTACACTGTGCTAATGACAGTGCAAGGCATTTGGGAGAAGACATAAAGCAAACAGGAAGCATGAGTCCTTGCATCTGTGACCTGAGTAATGGATGGTAAACATATTGAGGGTACATAGAAACCTAATATTTGATAATCATATTGTGCTTCACATTTTGCAGAATATCCCGTAATGCTGAAACTTACTTTATTCTCGTTTCTTCAGGTCATTTTCTACAGTTGCTTACTTTACCTGTCTGTGGTCTGTCTCTGCCAGTGGAACATAAGGTCTGTGAGAACAGGCACTTGTTCCCTACTGTATCTGCAGCATCTGGATTAACACCTGACATATAGTAGGCACTCAATACATTTTAGTTGAAAAATTTTAATCTTCTAAACATTAGTAATAACTCTATAGAACAGTCTTGAATGCTACTATTTACATACATCTGAATTTGCTTCGTGCCACATTTTTATCCAGGATTTATTGTAGTTGGTGGTCCTGGGAGAAGTTTTTAGACTCTTTTTCTTTTTAAAGAAAGTGAGTGTCGCCATAGTTAAGTTTAAACTGTAGGAGCACTGGCATACTTGTCCTGCATCTATGGTAACTTTGTCTTTTAGAAAGAAAGTCCTCTAGTAGATAATTATTATTCCCAGTTTGAGGGAGACTCCCCAGCACCTGCCAGGGGTTTGGTTGGGACCCTGGGCCCATGTTTTTAAAAGGGCTTTGTTGCTCCCCTGAGCTGCAGTCCCATCAGTAGAGCAAGATAGTAGCAAGCTGTCTTGGCAGTGACAAGTATAATATGTTTCAACTGGCGATTTCTGCATAATTTGTATGAATTTCTGTATGACCACAGTCACAACAAAACTGTTACGTGACTTGTGTCTAAAGCTATCAGTCAGTTGGAGCTGTGAAAGTCAGTTTGCATATGTCAACAATTTAATCTTTTAATATACTTGCCAATGGAAAACTGACACTAAAATTATTTTTTCTGTATTTACTGACTAGAAAGATGCGGTTATCTAGTGCACTGATAGAAAAATCTTTAAAGTCCCAATCTTTAAATTGAGAACGTATGTACATTTTCTTCCCCTAGCCAAATCTGTTTGTACATGTCTCCACACATGTGTATACACACAAGCAGAGTACAATTACATAGTTCCATATCTATGTAATAAAACCATGTATTCTCACTGAGTACGCATATACTTTATGTAAATGCATAAGCTTTTTGTGTGCTTTCAGATAGAAATGGAAGACTGTGGGGAAAGTTTTCTCAACTGGTAACTGAGAATGATATGATTACCTACCTCCCAGGCTCCTAGTGCACGTGCCAAGTTCTTAGAACAGTGCCTAGAACATAGTAAGTGCTGCAATAATATTAGCATCCATTGTTTTAGAGTATGTCTTCACTCTGTCATCCTCCAGGTAGGATTATTTGTCCATCATCTCTTTTTATAAAATTTAGCTTTAGAGGCAAGCTGGCCTACCCTCCAAATTACTAGGTAATTAGGAGGAACATTTGGTGAATTCATTGTTACTCTAAATGCCTACAACCAATTTTTATGCCATATAGGAAATATTTGCAATTTTAAATCAAAGCCAATTAATTTATTAACTACTTTAGAAATATTTGTCCCTGTTGTAGTAAATTTTTTATCTTTCTAAGTCATCATCCATGAATGGAAAAGGAGTCATGGAGTCTATCACAAAGGTGTTTTTAGTGAGTGTGTCATTACAGTAGTTAAACCAACACCAACTTCATTAAGAATCTTAATTATGGTTTTGAAACAGAACAAACTGTTCATTCATTAAGAAAAAAATAAGTGAGATTTCTTTCATATTTTTGTTTTTGAAATCTGTACAGTGTTTTTTTAATTGTGGTAAAATGTATAATGTAAAATTTTCCATTTTAGCCATTTTTAAGTATACAGTTCAGTGACATTAATTACATTCACAGTGTTGTGCAACTATCTCCACTCTCTGTTTCCAAATGTTTTCATCACCCCAAGCAGAAACTCTGTACCCATTAAGTAATAACTCCGCATTTCTCCTTTCCCCAGTCCCTGGTAATCCCTAATTTAGTTTCAGCTTCTATGAATTTGTCTATTCTAGATATTTCATATAAGTGGAGTCATATAATATTTGTCCTTTTGTGTCTGGCTTATTTCATTTAGCATAATATTTTCAGGGTTCATTCATGGTGTAACATTTTCCAGCACTTCATTGCTTTTTATGGCTGACAAATATTCCATTGTATGTATATATCACATTTTGTTTAGCCATTCATCTCTTGATGGACATTGGGTTGTTTCCAACTTTTGGTGATTGTGAATGTTGCCACTATGAACATTGGTGTTCTGTTTGACTCTCCATTTTCAGGTATTTTGGATATATAACTAGGAGTGGAATTGCTGGAGCATGTGATAGTTTTATGTTTAACTTTTTGAGGAACCTCCAAACTTTTTCCACAGTGGCTGCACCATTTTACATTCCCACCAGCAATTTATGAGGGTTTCAGTTTCTCCACATCCTTGCCAATACTTATTTTCCATTTATTTTGGTTTGGGATTTTTATTGTAGCTATCCTAGCAAGTGTGAAGTGGCATCTTATTGGAGTTTTGACTTGAATTTCCCGAATTAGTAATGATGTTGAACATCTTTTCTTGTGCTTATTGGCCATTTGTATATTTTCTTTGGAGAAATATTTATTCAAGTCCTTTGCCCACATTTCAATTGGGTTGTCCTTTGTTGTTGACTTGTAGGAGTTCTTTATGTATTCTACATATTGACCTTTTATCAAATAGATGATTTGCAACTATTTTCTCCAATTCTATAGGTTTTCTTTTCACTCTCTTGATAGTGTCCACTTTTTATGTATGAAAGGTTTTTAATTTAAATGAAGTCCAGTTTATCCATTTTTTCTTTTGTTGACTGTGCTTTTTATGTTAGATGACATACTTAAGTGACCAGGTGGTGAGAAAACAATGCAGAGGAACATAGAAGAACTTGGGACTATAGGCATGTTAACCTATAGGTACATATGCTCATACCTAGAAAGATAGTGGCAAGGACATATCTTATTTTGAGACAATGATCAGTAAGTAATGGTGGTATTAACCAGGGGAAAAAGGGATGAATGATTAGTCAAACTTAATCTGTAACTGGTGATATGTAAGTCTGCCTACCAATTATTTTGAATACTTAGATTTTTCTTGGAATAAATAATGAGCTTATTCTGGATAAAAGTACAAGGAATTCTACAGCTTGTCTAATTTTCTAGATAAAGTGAAGTCAAAGCACAGACCACAGAGCTGGTTGGTAGAACCAAAACCAGACTCCACAGCAGGGGAAATAATCTCCCCCTTAACAAATTTTTAGCAGAAATGGCATGGAATCTAAACATAGGAAATTGAAATGGTAAGCTCAACTCTGTAAGAAAAATTCCATCCCAGAACCACACTGTATAGAGAGTCTACAAACTATACTTTCTCATTTTATTATAGATGAAGAAACTCAACTAGCATATCTACTTTGGGTCAATTTTGGTAGAGTTGATGTCTTAGAAAAGATTGTGTGTTCTTAGATCCAGACTATTGGAGTGTATTCTGTTTTTTTTTTTTTAAGTATGGCTGCTTTTGTGGTATGTCTCATGTGCATTTGTTTATTTATTTTCCCATATAAAAACTTTTTTATTGAAGTATATCATACATACATGAACATACATAAATAGTAAGTTTATAGTAAAAGTTGTGAACTTACAAAACAAATATGATAACATACAGGGCTCCCAGGCATCACCCCACCACTACCACCACCACCACCACCACCACCACCACCACCACCACCACCACCACCACCACCACCACC
>JAKSZT010017954.1:6322148-6348543 GCA_026826555.1 Tolypeutes matacus
CCACCACCACCACCACCACCACCACCACCACCACCACCACCACCACCTTGCATTTGCTTTTAAACAATTTATTGAAGTGTATCGTTCATACATGAACAGCCATAAACTATAAGTGTTCAGTAAACATTGTGAACTTACAAAACAAACATGCATAACATCATACTGGGCTCCCACACATCACCCCACCACAAATACTTTGCATTGTTGTGAAACATTTGTTAACAAATTATGAAAGAGCATCGTCAAAGTATTACTACTAACTATAGTTCGTATCTTACTCCCCTATACATTTTTTTAAAGGATTTACTTATTTATTTACTTACTTTTATCCATTTCCCGCTCTCACCCTGTTTTTGCTGTTTTTGTGTCCATTCGCTGGGCAACTCTCTGAGTCTATTTCCTGCCCTGTCTTCTCATCCTGTCTTCACTGGGATTGGATCCTCAGAACCTCCGATGTAGGAGAGAGGCGTCCTCCCACCTGCGCCACCTTAGTTCCTGGTTTTTCAGCACGTCTCGTTGCCTCTCCCTTGTGTCACTCTCTTGTTATGTCATCATCTTGCTGCATGGCTCGCGGGTCCTGGCGGCACAACTGCTCACAGGGCCAGGTGGCTCACCCGTGCACCTGGCGGGACTTGGTGCACGGTCTCGCTCGCGGGGCCGGGGGTGCTCATGCGCACGGGCCTGACGGCACACCTGTGCATGGGGCCTGGTGGCCCACGCACCTTCTGTGTATTTCTTTTTTAAATTTTTACTGGGAGGTCCCAGGGATCAAACCCAGGTCCTTCCATATGGGAGACAGATGCCCAACCATTTAAGCCACATCCGTCCCCCGGCTATATGTCTTAAGGTTGACCAAAGATACCTAGAGTTACAGTCTTTTCCCATACAGGATAGTCATATAATAAATCAGGCTTAGTTTATCACCAGCATTCTAAAAACCAGACCTAGAGAGAAAAACTAGGTCTGGGGACACATGCATGGTTTCTAATATAGCAAATGTTTAGCCTACCCTGATTATCATAAAATCAGGTCAGCGAGAATATTCGCATTGCCTCATGTGCATTTATAAGCAAAAATAACTTTTATTTCTCTAGATGGCTGAGAGTCAGGTTTTGGCTGACCTGGTGCCATGTATAACATTGAGTGAGTCCTGTCCCTTTTCTGGGCTTCAATGCCTTTAATCATGAAATGAAGACCTTGACCTAGATCAGTAGTTCCCAGCAGTAATGATATCACCTCCAAGGGGATACATTTGAAATTTAGGGACATTTTTTGCTGCCACAATGGTTGGGTGACCAAGCCATCGGAATGTAGAGGTTGGGCCTGCTAGGTATCATATAGGGCCCAGTCCAAATGGCTTTCTGCTATCCTCCTCGGCATTCATGAATATGAAAAATTTGGTTATAATGATCTGAACTTTAAATCTAATATAAATGAAATTTTACAGGAATGCCACTCTTGTGTAAATTGAGGAAAAGTTGGCCTTTATTGTGTTCAATACTTTTTTTAAGACTTTTTCATTTTGAAGTAATTTCAAACTTATAAGACAGTTGCAAACATAATTCAAAACCAATACAGAAAACTCCAATACACCCACTAGTTTTGTTCACCATTTCAGAAAATCACACCAATGCCTGTTGTGGTATTTGGTTTACCAAAACAGCTCCCCTCAATTAGTCTGCATTTGTTGATGTTATAATCATGTAGGTTGTATTAGTCAGCCAAAGGGGTGCTGATGCAAAATACCAGAAACCAGCTGGTTTTTATAAAGGGTATTTATTTGGGGTAGAAGTCCACAATTACCAGGCCACAAATCTTAAGTTTCTTCCCTCACCAAAGTCCATTGCCACGTGTTGGAGCAAGATAGCTGCTGACGTTTACCAGGGTTCAGGCTTCTTGGGTTCCTCTCTTCTCGGGGCTGCGTTTCTCTTCGGGCTCAGCACCTCTGGTTCCTCCACAAGGTCAGCTGTAGACTATGAGGATCTCTAGGCTTTGCCTCTCTCCACAAAGCCAGCTGTAGACTCTTAGGTGAACTGCTTGTCTCTTTTCCCGGGGCCTTCTCTCCTTCCTCACGACCAGCTCTCTTACTTCCCAGGGCTCCAGCTCAAGACTCCAACATCAGAACTCCAACTCAAAACCCTTGCCATGTCTTTTTATCTTTGAGATCCCACTCACCAAGGGGTGGGGCTCAATGCCCTACTGACATGGCCCAGTCAATGCCCTAATCATAACTTAATCATGCCCAGATTAGCAGACCAGTTTACAAGCATAATCTAATATCTATTTTTGGAATTTATAACTATATCAAACTGCCAAACTGCTACACAGGTTATCCAGACTCTATGATATTTTATTACTTTGTTATGTTTTCTAATGCAGCACTATGTAGCAGATATCTCATGTGTCATGTGTACAAATTTTAATTTTCTAATAGCTATATTTTAAAAGTAAAAATGAGAACAGCAAAATTAATTTTAATTACATATTTAATTTACTATATCCAAAATGTTATCATTTCATCATCCAATCAATATAAAAAGATTTTATTGAGCTAGTTTACATTCTTTTGTCTGTACTAATACTTCAAGATCTGATGTGTATTTTATACTGACAGGATTTCTCAATTTGGGCTAACCACATTTTTTAAAAAGATTTTTTTTAAAACTAAAGAACGAGTTTACAAAACAATCGTGCATAAAATACAGGATTCCCATACATCTCCCCTCAATACCTTGCATTGTTGTAGAACGCCATTATCATTGATGATAGCACTTTTTTTTTTAACTTTATTTTGTACATTTAATAATTGAAAACATAAACAATTAACTAAAAAGTAAACACAGATGAATAAATATATACATTTCTCAATTAAATGTAATGGATACATGTAAATTTTTTTTTTTTTTTAATCAAACAATATATTACACAATATATTTGGTTCATAGTAATGCATTCATACAGTATTTGTCCTTTTGTGTCTGGCTTGCTTCACTCAACATAATGTCCTCCAGGTTCATCCATGTTGCCATATGCTTTATGACTTCATTTCTTCTTACAGTTGCATATGCATAATATTCCATCGTGTGATAGCACTTTAAAAATAATTGTACTATTTTTTTTTAAACAGTATTTACCTTTGTAACAATTGATGAAAGATTATTATAATAGTTCCATCTATTGTCCATTATTTACATTAGGAGTATTTTCTCCCCAATACTACCCTAGTATTACCACCTTGTATTAGTATCATACATGTGTTATAATTCATAAAAGAACATCCTTATACTTGTACTATATTGTAGTCCTTCGGCTACAGTAGAGTTTACTGTGTTGTGTTGTCCTATGTTTTTATTCTAGTAACATCTACATCCTAAAGTGTCCCCTTTTAAGTGCTCAATAGACACATGTGGTTAGTGGCTACCGTGTTGGACCTTGCAATTCTACTTTATTCGTGCCTGAGCAATTATACATTGAAGGAAATATTATTTTATGATAAATGTTTTTATTTTTCTTTTATAATATGTAGGGCATTTATTTTTGAAACTATGTGTTTAAGAAGGATACATTGCCTTTGAGTTTAAGAAGAGTAAACTGAGTTATAAAAAAAAAGACACTGGGTCTGTTGGGGTTGAGAACCACTGAACTGTATAGTCACAGATTTTTTTTCATGCTGCATATTTTCTTTCTTTTTAAACAATTGGGGGAAAGATAATCTTTTGGTAGTTTTTTAGACTTTGACATTGAGTTTCAAAGAAACAATGTTTTGTTGAGTATAACATTTGCTATGGAAAGCATACTTTTATGGTTTATAAGTGTGTTGTTTTTTGAATCTTACAGATCAGATTTCTTCTTATCCAATTAGAAATACATATTGGGCAATTGATAGGATCGGGGGAGCTTGAAAACCACTTACTTTTATGAAAGGGTCAGATGAACTTTTAGGATCTACACCCTTTCTTAGCATCCTGAGTATTCTAAGAAGCAGTAGAATGTAGTTAAAAAACAAAAATAAAAACCTTGGTATTTGGAGTCAGCAGGTGTAGTATTCTGAATCTCTCCTCTACTAGTTTGTCTCTGAGGCATTCTTCTCTCTGAGGCGAGCCTCATAGACGTTCCCCTCACCCAAGCCTTATTAAGATATATTTCAGATAGTATAAAATTGACCAATGTGTGAAATGTACAGTTTAGTGGTTTCTAGTATATGCACAGTTATGCAACCATCATTTAGAAAACTTTAATCGCCTAAAAAGAAATTCCATACCCATTTGCAGTCACTTCCCATTTGCTCCCCAACTTCCTCAGCTCTAGGTAACCGATAATATATGTTCTGTCTCTGGACTTACCTATTCTGGACATTTCACATAAATGGAATCAAACAATATGTGGTCTTTTGTGACTGACTTCTTTGAGTTAGCATGTTTTCAAGGTTTATACATTATATGTTGTAGCATATATCAGTAGTTCATTCTTATTTTTTTTGCCAAATTATGCTCGTGTCTATGGATAATACCATTTTGTTTGCCCATTCATTAGTTGGTGGACACAATGTTTTTGTGCTAACTTATTAAGAGAGCTAATATGTTGTGTACTTAATAGTGTCTTGCAAATATAAACAATATAAACATATTTGTCATTTCTTTTCATCTGGTTTGGATGGACTTCTCACATGAATTATGAGTGGCCTCTCTTGTCTCATGAGGCAAGGAAAACAGATTTTTTTTTTTTTTTTTAAATAGACCATCTGTCTGCCAGTTCTCTCACTATTGTTCTAGACGAGACTCCTTGAAGATCCTGGGTGGGTACTTGTTTGGTAGTGGAATTCACACTGCATTTCTCAGCAGCCAGAAGTGTTCAAGTGTTACCAGTTGTGCCTATTGTCTTTATAAACTCTCTCCATAACTGTAAATGTTGCATGTGAAGGGATTGAATCAGGGAGCCATTGCAGTTTATATAGATGTCAGCTAATCTAGTGTTGCTCCTCATTCTGAACCTGAGCATTGACACCGATATCAAACTGAGGTAGTTAGGTTGTGGGTAAGGAATGGAGGGAAATAAGGCTTTGGCAGTGGAAGGCTTGCAGACTTTACAGAATCCAGAAAATTGCTGAGGGTTTACATGGCATCAGAAAATTCATGTTACACATACGGGCATCTTGACAAGAAAAGCCACTGATTGTCTCAGTTTAAGGATTTGAGATTATAAAATTCTAAGGGCTTATTAAATGACAAGTAAAATTCTGATTAAAGGAGATTGTTGCTAAAAGCCAAAGAGATTATCTAAGGAAGCATTGATTTCCACTTGGCTGGCTGTGGAAATACCACACAACTCAATTATTCAAAGTAATATTTCTAAATTTCTACTTAAGATACTATACTATAAAAACAAAATTCTAAAAAGGCCCAATTGCTTGATACTTTATTCTCTACACAAATATTCTTTTAGTGGTCACTGTATGCCCACCACTGCTAATATATAGTAAAACAGAATAAATGTCTCTGACTGTAATAATAACTCTTCTGCCAGTGTTTCCATTTGAGGACATGAAACAAGTTGTTAAAATTAAAATCTCTGGTGGTTGCCTTTTTAAAGGTGAATTTGTTGTGCAGAGTTTCTAGGCTTATTTGCTTTACTCTGTAAAGACAAAACTTTAATAATAGCATGCCTGTATTGAGCAGTTAAATTATGCTAAGTCCCATGCTAACTAGTTTATATGGATTGTCTCATTGATCTGAGGTAGGTACAGTTATTTTTCCTATTTTATAGATGAGGAAACTGAGACTCATTAAATGAGACTCATTACATTACACAGCTTTAAGTGGTACTTATCTTCATAACTTCCTGCTATCTGTTTTTCAATTTTGATGTTATTAAAAGTGCTTTAGAATTTCAAGCTTTGCTCTGATACTCTTTATCCATGTCCCACATCTACCTACAAATCAAAGCAATTTTGTGGTTTATTTCTTAGGGGATTGCATACAAATAAAATAATTAATGTAATTGCATTATGAATGGCATCTTTTAATAGTGACCAGCAGCAGCTTAGCTGTTAATCTTTGTCACTTGAGTCAAGTGGATTAAAAAGTAGGTGAGTAAGTAGAGTGGTAGCCACTTAAGCAAACCTCCACCAGAATAATTATAAATGTCTTCTCAGAGTAAATTCTGTCACTCAATTGTACTTCACCAGATATCATTGCTCAAAAGAAGTTCTTTTACTTCTTCTTTCTCCTGCTGGCAAGCATCCGTAAGAGAGCTTATGCCTATGGACTATGGATCAAATGTATTTTCTCAAAATACGAGGAATTTTACCGCCAGTTAGAATTAAGCAAAAAGTAAAAATAAATAAGCCTCCAGAATGTATGCAAACCAGTTAAAAATTCCCTTGTTGTAGTTATCTGTGCTTTTAAAACTTTCCCCAATGGGGGATGCATGTGGCTCAAATAGTTGGGCGTCCGTCTCCCATATAGAGGGACCTGGGTTTGATCCCCAGGACCTCCTGGTTAAAAAAAAAAGGAGAAAAATATAGAAGGCGTGTGGGCTGCCAGGCACCATGAGCAGGTGCGCCGCCAGGCCCTGTGAGCCACGCAGCAAGATGATGACATAACAGGAGAGTGACACAAGGGAGAGCCAAGATGAGACTTGCTGAAAAACAAGGAACTAAGGTGGCGCTGGTGGTAGGACGCCTCTCTCCCACATCCGAGGTCCTGAGGATTGAATCCCAGTGAAGCCAGGAGGAGAAGGATGAGAAGAGAGGACAGGAAACGGACACAGAGAGTTGCCAGCAAATGGACACAAAAACAGCATAACCGGGGGTGGTGGTGGGGAAAATGGATAAAAGTAAGTAAATAAATAAATCCTTAAAAAAAAAACAAAAAAAAAAAACTTTCCCCAAGAAATCTCATTAATCATAGACATTTTGACAAACAGGAAAGAACAGAATCTTATTTTTCATGTCTTATGAGTGGCCAGGCCCTTTCACCTTTGTTGTTCACCTGTTCTGTCTCATGTCCTAATATCTATTCAACCCCTCTCTCCTATTATTTCCATTTAAAAACAAGGAAATTGAGACTCAGTGAGATGAACTAGTTTACATCACTGTACATTGTGATGATGTTATTTGAAAAGGAAGAGTCAAAATCTTCTATTATTTGATGATTTTATCTTTTTACTGGTCACCTAGCCTTTCTGTAATTTGAACTTCTCTACCATTAGAAAATCACAAGTCACGTTAGAAGCAGAACAGCTGTAATCTAATATATGCATGTAATGTATGTAAAGTAATGCATGTTAGATGAATGAAAAATGCCTGCAAGGTTGTTTCCCTGTTGTCCAGTGCTTTACCAGTAATAAAATATACCAAGTACTCACTGTGATCCTTTTACTGTATGAAATGGTCTTCATTCTCACAGTCATCCTGTTAGGTAGATGCTATTGTTCTCCATATTTTTATAGGTAAGATAGGAGAGACTTAAAAATGTTAAATAACTTGCCTGTGGTCATATCCCCAGCAATGAGCAAGGCCATTGTTTTTATAACCACTCTGCTATTTGCCTTGCCCACTAAACTTCACAAAAGGGTTTGCTTAATTTTTTTCCCTCCCAATTCAAGTCACCACCAGACATACATTCCTAAACTCAATTTGATTCTGTTTAAAAACATTCATTGGCTCCCCTTGGTATTAGGAAAGTTGCTCTTCATTTTACAAGACCTGTGTCTGACGTTACATTCTCTGTGAACCTTCCTTGATACTATTCCTTTGTATGTCCCTGTCACACCTTAGCCCATAGGATTTCTCCTGACTGTCCTTTGGACCTCTTTAGAAGCAAGCTATTTCGTTCAGTTATTAGCCTTTGTTTGCACTGCTAGCACCTTGCTTAGTGCTTGGCACATGGTACATGGTTAATGAATGTTTGTTGAACTGAATTGGATGATTAATAAATGTTTGAATTTAATTATAATATTTACTCTCTGGCATGTACTTTATGTGCTTCAGAAAGGTCATTGCAGAAATAGGTGTCTGTGGAGTTCCTAAATTTTTCAGGTTGGCAATTAATGATTCCCATTCCTATAATAGATGAATTGAAGGCATGATTGTGGTTGATTTTTTTTAAAAAATATTGCTTAGAACACATGGTATTATTTTTCTCTTTAAAGAGTGCCAATGATACTGCTACATTTAACCAAACAAACTAGAACTGTGAAATACACATACACACACACAGTTTTAATTTGGCACAAATTTTCTCAGGCATACTTTTTGAGCAACTTGGTTAAAAGCTACATTTTCTTGATTTGTATCCTTTTGGAACAGCATGAGCAAATGGATGGAAAGAACATGGATTTTGGACTTAGGTAACTGTTTTAGTTTGCCAAAGGGCTTTTGTTGCAAAGTACTAGAAATGGGATGGCTTTTATAAAGGATATTTATTTGGGGTAAAAGCTTACAGTTCCAAGACTTGAAAAGTCCAAACCAAGGCACCATCAGAGATGCTTTCTCACCAAAGTCAGCTACTGTTGATTCTGGCATGTTGCCACATGGGCGAGATGGCTGCCCATCTCTCTTGAGATCTCTGCATTCCCCTCTTGGTCTTTTTCTGGGCCTCCTATATCAGTCTCAACTGTTTTTTTCTATTCCAAAGTTCATCTGGTTTACTGGTCTCCTCTTGAGCTGCTCCATGGGCCCAGCCTCTTAGGGGCTTTGTGCTTAAGCGGCATTCTCTCTCACATTGCAGAATCAAATATTCTACATTCCATTTTCCTCTTGTCTGTCCATGTGAGTCCATTTATATCAAATCCAGCAAGGGGGCAGGGACTCAACCTGAGTCCTCCTTACTGATGTAGTCCAATAAAAAGTCCTACAGTGGGAGCAGATGTGGCTCAAGCAGTTTGGCATCTGCCTCCCACAGGGGAGGTCCCGGGTTCGGTTCCCAGTGCCTCCTAAAGAAGACGAGCAGACATCACAACGAGCAGACCCCGCAACCAGCAATACGTCGCAGTAAGCAGATGCTGCAACCAGCAGACGACGCCACCGCTGCAACCAGCAGATGACGCAACCAGCAGGGAGAGGAAGTGGCTCAAGTGGTTGGGCTGTCGCCTCCTGCATGGGTTTGGTTTCTGGTGCCTCATGAAGAAGATGAGCAGACAGATGAGGGAGCCATCTCAGGGGTCGGGTGGAATTAAAAAATAAATTAAAAAATTAAAAACCCTACAGCAGTCTTAATCAGTAATTTAATAAAAGGCCCCACAAACTGAATTTCATGCAATCAAAGGGTATCACACTCCAAGGAATAGATTAGTTTACAAACATAATATTTCTCTTTTTAGGATTCATAAAATATTTTCAGACTGCCACAATACCTAAATCAAGCCATGACTCACACTTCCTAGTTGGGACTTTGGGCAGGTTTTTAAACTTTTTGCAACTTAGTTTTCATATTTTTAAAAAGGGAAAGGTACACATTGTCAGATTTTTGGGATGAAATATTTTAGGAGGAAATAATGTATTAAGTTGCTTCTCAAAAAGATCTATGATTTATATTTATAGAAAAATTACACTGAAGGTATGAGTTCTCTGTGATAATTTTTGGTAAATTTTCATTTTGATTGAATAAGGTTTTATTCTCATTTTATTCTTTAAAACATTGTAAGCATATTGAGAATCATCTCACCTGTCACCTTATAATATGTAAGAATCAAAATCACATGACTTCAGTTCCATGTTCCCAGTGAAGGCCCAGTAACGTCAAGGTAACCTGCAAAGATTTTCTAGGAGTTTCAGTAACAAAGAGGGATGAGGTTATCCATAGGTGGCAAAAACATACCATAGTATTAAGTACTATATTCACACATTTAGCACAAATCCCACCTTACAAAGGGCATATTTGCAGCAGATTCTAGCAGTTGAAGATGCTAGTAAATTTTCAAGGAATAAGTTTTCTCAGTTCCAATAGTAATTGATTTAGATACCTATTTTAGTGCATATTTCATTACTGTTGCATTTCTACTTGCCTTCAACTCGGCAAAAACAGTTTTTCAAAATTGCCAAAGGAACCTCCTTAAAAATGATATACTATCTTAACAAACACCGTTAGTTTTAGCTAACTTTGAGTCCTGATTATCTCAGCCCCATCCAATCACTGGTCCACTCAGGTGTACTTATTGAATTACTCAGAATTGTGTGTTTAGGTTAATTTGGGGTTCTGTGAGCCGCTACCATGGAATCAGAGTTCCAAGAGCCTCTTAGTATTTGGTGTGAATTTAGGGTTTATCCTAGGACATCTTGATTTTTGAGAGCTTCGATAATATTAATGTCAGATATTTCTCAGTGAAGCTAAGTTAGCTGCTGAAATATACAATACAGTTGCTTTCCTTGAGCGTTCAGGCCTTTTATTTCTAACGTAATATTAATGTTTCAGTCTTTAGAAAATAGGGAGAAATTG
Organism: Tolypeutes matacus; assembly: GCA_026826555.1. Lineage (NCBI taxonomy): Eukaryota > Metazoa > Chordata > Mammalia > Cingulata > Chlamyphoridae > Tolypeutes > Tolypeutes matacus. The sequence continues at coordinate 6,332,585 of JAKSZT010017954.1, forward strand.
TAGTTTCTGAGCTCTTCACTTTCTGATTAAGATTACATTTTCATTTCATCAATTAGGGCTCTCAAGTTGCAGAACCATATCTATCTGGTCATATATCTGGAGCCATTGAGAGCTGAGGGTAAGTGTCATGAGCCTCTCTGATAATGTAGAGTGGACCATAGACATCCATTTTGCATTTGGTTCCTTTGAGGACCCAGTAAAGCCACACACTGAATTAACTAAGACTGTTTGTGAGAAACAGCTGTGGGATAATGAATACTTTTATGCTTTGTAAAATGACTATGGGGAGTCTCTGGTCAGAAGAGGCGATTCCAAAATGGCAGCTCGGTTTTCATTTTTCATTAGAGACTTGGATTGAGAAACATTCTTTTAGCTGATCTTTTCCTTTAATGGAAATTCATTAGGAATATCCATTAGCCAATGAACTATATAAGAAAAAGAGGGCAGTTTGCTTACTTAGAGAGAAAAATGTGACTTTAACTCTTAGTTCTTTATGTGCGAGGTGGATTTGAAGAATTTTCTCCCCTATTTGGGAAATTGATTCTAAAGACCTTAGATTTTACTTGGAAAGAGGGAAAAACATATGATTTCAGTTACTTTAAATTTTGTGTCTTTATTATATTTATCCAAAGGGAAAATGCTCAGATTTTAATTTTCAGGTACCTAATTTGAAAATTAGTTTTTTTAGCACTTTTATGACAATTTCTTATTTCTAAAGATTACAATTATTTATGTAATCCCCCCTCCCCCTATGGAATAGCATTTATATGATTTTCCTCTTCCAAAAACTGTTAAAGAAAATGTAAAAATGTAAATTTATATTTGTAGTGCTTATTTTAACTTTTAAATATTTTTGTGCTACCCATATAGTTCTTTGCATAAAGATAGAAAAATGATACTTAATTGCACAAATGAAAATAATAAATGCAGAGCCCTTGCTAAATTTTTAAGGTCTTTATGTGATTTCAACTGCATGGGTATCATGGTCCGAGTGGGTGTAGTGGAACTCCCCCTTCAAACATCAAGCAGCAAGATTTGGACCATTGGGGGGTATGTGTGTTAATTCTTGAGCAGTATGCTTTTTCACTTGCCTATATTATTTTAAACCTAAGAATGGAGAGGCATTGTAAATCAGTGAAAAGTGCATTGCACTGAACCAAGGGTTATAAAGTTAGATTCAGTATCTAGCTTCTGTTACCTTGAGCAAAATTTTTTTCTTCTCTGGGTCTTAGTTTGCTGATCATTGAAATTAGAGCATTGGACTGGATCATGGGGTGTGGTTCTCAGCTGTGTGTTATCTCAGCAAATGTGGCAGTGTGCTAGGTGCTGTATGAAGTCATAGTATAGACACAGTAAGCAGATCTTCCTGTCTTTTATAGATCTATTTTACCTGAGGTTTTTGGCAAAACATTAGTTTTATTCTTAAACACATGTCAAGAAATGAAGAGAATTTATATTGTGTTAAAAATGTAACAGCAAAACTGAAAGAAAAATTGTGCTTATAGTAGGCTACAGAAAGAATCCTCTTGTAGGAATTCCTGTTTTATATTCACTTTTTTTCCTGGTATTAAGGACACTTTGGTGGACACATTTGAGGATCACTGCATTGGATGAAAATTAAAGTCTTTCTTCCTACTAAAGTCATGTGACTTTGAGAACCTTTACATTTTTAATTTCCTTCCTCCCTCTTCTAAATCAGTGGCATTTCCTAAATGTATTTTATTTCTAAGAAATCTAGCTCAATGTTGTTTGATAAGAAAGAACTGTTAAAAGATCTTATCCTGCAAAGAAGACTCTTGCCATTGGAACTGGAGGGTGGGGAGTGAGGAGTTAAGAACGATGCCCTAAGTTCACTAGGCACATTTGATGCCCGTCAAGCCCCTTGGCATCTAGATGGTAGTTCAGTTTCTAGTACCCTTTAGTGTTGTGTTCCATTTTAAAATTTTTATCCTTGATTCTGGCAAAATGGAAATCATATTTCTGAATTTAGTATGATTTTTCTATCTTTCTTCCTGCAGCAATGGTATAAGTACTCTTAATGGGCAACTGCTGTATTAAGCCTAAGAGCTTAAAAGATTAAAGAAACAACTAACAGCAGTCAGAAGGAAGTTTAAGGGCCAGTTTTTTGAAGGATTGAGTTTTCATTCTGCTGGTTGAATAGAAAATTGTGAACAGGTTGTGTTTAGCAGCTAGAATGCTCTCCAACATCTGGGAAAGACTGAGCCTTCTGTTCATTCCCATTCATTGGAAAGATAGCCAGCCTGCAGGCAGAAATATTAGAGCTTTTTGTATGTATCAGTAATTAGAATTTCTTTTTTGTAGATATTTTTTCGTAGGAAAATATCAACTTGTCTTCCATTCTTTCACTAGTTTTCCTGAGCACTTAGCTTTAGATCAACTGTTGCCTGGAGAGGCCTGAATAAGATAATATATGTACCTCCGGAAGACTTGATCCTCCCCCTCAACAAGAATTGTTTTAGCCCTTAGTGAATTCACACCTTGGAGTAAAGGTGATAGCCTACCCATAGATATCTGCCTGCAAAAATTTCACAGGCTTGTCAGCCTTGGGGATTTAGTGTGTAGTTGCTAGAGCCCAGGAGACCCTGTTTCAATTCTGTATAAGATAATAGAGAGAGGTGGGGCCTATGGCACACTGCAGAGTGCTTGTCCCTTCTTAAGGCAATGTATTTTTAAAAAAATATTGTACTGGCCAAAGAAAACAGGACTGCCAGCTCAATTGCTATTCTTGGACAACTTCCTTATTTTGTAGGTGGAGAAAGAGAAACTCAGAGAAGTTTTGTTTAACCCAAGGTCATATAGCTCTGGTCAGTGGCTCAGCCAGTTCTAGAACTTGCTCCAATTGGGCTATTTTAGAAAATCAAGCCATCAAAATTCAATTATTACTGGCACATGTGGTCTAAGTATGAGCTAAGGACAGGTTTCATGTTTGGTATCTAGTATTTTAGGATTATGAAAGCTAATCCAGCCTTGGGATGTGCCAGGTGGATTTGGGGAGTTGTCTGTAAAAACCCACTGTGATGGCTGGAACAGTTCTTTGGTGGAATTCCAAGACAGATCAATTTGCAGTTGTTCTGTGACACCATATGGATTTTCCTGGATTTCCATGTAAATACATTTTGCATATTGCTTACTAATTGCTTAGATCGTCTTCATGAATAATGAAAGCTGTGCTTTGGGAAGCTAGAGATTATGAGTGACTATGTTTTAACTGTATTCATGTCTTTGTTTCTTTTGCTTATTTTCAGTAGTCTCAAGGGTAGGTATCTATATTGGGGGTGATTGGGATGGAAGGTGCTGTTTTAGTTTGCTAGGGGTGCTGTAACAAAGTACCACTAACTTGATAGCATAAAACAACAGAAATTTAATATCTCACAGTCCTGTAGGCTGTTAAGTCCATAATAAGGTTGTTGGCAGGGCCATGCTCCCTCTAATCTTCGTGGGAGACTCCTTCCTTGCTTCTTCTAGCTTCTGTTATTTGGCTACAATCACTAGTGTTCCTTGACTGTAGATGCATCATTCTAAAACATGGCCTTCTCTTTGGTGTCCACATTTCCCTCTTCTTATAAGGACACCACCCATATCATGTGTGATTAGGACCCGTCCTTATCAGTTTAGCCTCATCTGACCTTACTTCATGGAACAGGGGGTTAAGACCTGAACATAAAATTTTTTTTTCTTTTTGGTGAGGGTCACAATTAAACCCATAACTGCTGCTCTACAGGTTTCTCAACATCTGTGTTCCTTTACAGAACATTATCTCTTATGTTACCAAAGAGAGCAGAATATACTATATACTTTTTTTTTTGGAGGTACTGGGGCTGGGGATTGAACCTTGGACCTTGTATGTGGGAAGCTGGCACTCAACCACTGAGCCACATCAGCTCTCCTGAGTTGGTTTCTTCTTTTTGTTTTGCTTTTTTTTTTAGGAGGCACCAGGAACCAAACCTGGGATCTCCCATGTGGGAAGCAGGCACTCAACCCCTTGAACACCATCTGCTCCCTGCTATATGCTTTGTTGTGTATCTAAGCTTCCTTAACAAGAACCTGCTTCTCTAATTTAAAAGGAAATCATTCTCAGCCTTTGATACCTACTATGTGTCAAGCACTCTCTAGGTGCCTTCATAACTTCCAGTAGCTTGCATAGCAATCATGTTAAGATCAGCATTGTTGCTAGCAAACTGAATCCAACAGCACATCAAAAGAAATACATCATGATCAAGTGGGATTCATCCCAGGTATACAAAGGTAGTTCAACATAAGAAAATCAATAAATGTAATATATATCATATTAAGAGAAGGAAAAAAAAAAACCCTCCATGATGATCTCAATGGATGCAGAAAAAAGGCATGTTACAAAATCCAGCATCCCTTTGTGATAAAATACTTAGAAAACTAGGAATAGAAGGAAACTTCTCAACATGATAAAGAGCATCCATGAAAAACCCATAGGTAACACCATATTCAATAGTGAAAGACTGACAGTTTTCCCTCTAAGATCAAAAACAAGGCAAGGATGCCCACTGTCACCACTGTTATTCAACATTGTACTGGAAGTTCTAGCTAGAGCAGTTAGGCAAGAGAAGGAAATAAAAGGCATCCAAACTGGAAAGTAAAGCTTTCCTTATTTGCAGATCACACATATCCTATATACAGAAAATTCTGAAAAATCCTCAATGAAGCTACTGGAACTAATAAATGAATTCAGCAACGTGGTGGGGTACAAGATCCACATGCAAAAATCAGTAGTGTTTCTATTTATTAGTAATAATCTGAGGAAGAAATAAAAAATTCCATCTACTATAGCAATTAAAAGAATGAAACACCTAGGAATAAAACTAACCAAGAATGTTAAGGACTTGTACAAAGAAAACTGCAAGACACTTCTAAAAAAGATCAAAGAAGACCTAAATAAAGGGAAAGACATTTCTGGTTCATGTATTAGAAGACTAAATATTGCTAAGATAGCAATTCTACCCAAAGCAATTTTACAGATTCAACACAATCCCAATAAAAATTTCAACGTATATCCTTCTTTGGAGAAATGGAAAAACCAATTATCAAACTTTTATTCAAGGGTATGGGGCTCCAAATAGCCAAAGCCATCTAGAAAAAGAAGAAAGAGTTGGAAGACTCATATTGTCTGATATGAGTTTGTATTTCTATTACAAAGCCATAGAAATCAAAACAGCATGGTTCTGGCACAAGGACAGACATATAGACCAGTGGAATGGAATTGAAAATTCTGAAATCAACCCTTGTATTTATGACTAACTGATTTTCTGCAAGGGTTTCTAAGTCTACTCTATGAGAAAAGAAGATTTCTTCAACAAATGGTGCTGGAAAATCTAGATGTCCTTGTGCAAAAGAATGAAGGCAGACCCTACCTTACACCATATACAACAATCAACTCAAATCAACTCAAAATGGATCATTGACCTACATATAAGAAAATGTAGAGAAGCATTTTGGGGACCTTGTGTTAGGCAATGGTTTCTTATACTTTACACTCAAAGCATAAACTAAAAAGAAAAAAATGGATAAATGGGACCTCATCAAATATAAAGACATTTGTGCATAAAAGGATGTTATAATGAAGGTAAAATGACAACCTACTCAATGGGAGAAAATATTTAGAAACCACACATCTGATAAGGGTTTAATATCCAAAATATATAAAGAAATCCTACAAATAAAAAGACAACCAATTAAAAAATATGCAAAAGACTTTAATAGACATTTCTCCAAAGAAGATATACAAATGACCAAAAAGCACATGAAAAGATGCTCAACTTCACTTGCTATTAGGGAAATGAAATCAAAACCACAATGAGATACCATTTCACACCCACTAAAATGTCTACTAGTATAAAAACAGAAAATTCCAAGTGTTGGAGACAATGCGGAGAAATAGAGGCACTCGTAAAATGGTGCAGCCATGGTGGTTCCTCAGCAACTTAGTACAGAATGACCATATGATCTAGCAATCCCACTTATAGGTATATACTCAAAAGATTTGAAAGCAGGGACATGAACAGATACTTGTATACCACTATTCATAGTAGCATTATTCACAATTGTCCAAACATGGCAGCAACCCAAAGCCCATCAACTGATGAATGGGTACAAAAAAATTGGTTTATACGTACAGTGGAATATTACTCAGCCATAAAAAGGAATGAAGTTCTGATAAATGTGACAACCCAGAAGAACCATGAAGACAAGTTGAGTGAAGTAAGCCAGACAAAAAAGAACAAATATTGTATGCTTTCAGTGATATTAAATAATTAGAATAAGCCATCTCTTAGAGTTAGGCTCTAGAATATAGGTTTCCAAGGGATGGGGTGGAGGTAGGGAATGAGGAGTTAATGCTTAAATTGTAGAGTTTCTGTTTGGATTGTTTGTGAAGGTTTGCTAATGAATGGTGGTGATGAGAGCACAATATTTTGAACGCAATTAACAGCACTGAATTATATATGTGAGGGTGGTTAAAAGAGGAAATTTTGGATTGTATATATGTTACTAGAATAAAAATAAAATACGATTTAGGACTGTACAACACAGATAACCCATTGTAAAATAGTACAATTATAAAAATGTTTATTTCATGAATTGTATCTAATGTACCACACTAATGCAGGGTGTTAATAATAGAGTGGTATATGGGGGCTGTACTTTATGCATGGTTTTTCTGTAAATCTACAACTTCTGTAATAAAAAATTAATTAAAAATTTAAAAGATAGTCAGTTATCTCCACTTTAAGCAAAGACTTAGAAATTTACCTTCCCTATCCTTCACCTAGTGTTTTGACCATACCAATTGTACTGGTATCTCATTCCAAGGAGTTGCCAAATTCTTTCTTCTAGAATGTGGCTTTCAAAATATTTTTATTCCAGCCCATATGGTTATAACTACAATTTACATCATTATCAAGTACACATACTCATATATATACACATGCACAAGTGCACATGCATGCGTATGATGCACTTACCTATACAGATATAAAACTGAAACAGTTTCATTTAACAACACCCTTAACACATACCATGCATTCTGATACTTCCTTTCTCATTCTACTCTTTGAACACACACACACATGCATACATACATAAATGATAGTTATTACCTATGTAATTAATTTTATGGCCAAAGTCACACTGATCTGGATTGGAGGCCTCTAAGGTTATGTGCCCTCTGTCCTAATAGGACATTTAGGATAATGCATTGGCACACATGGACAAAATAGTTGAAATTATGTGTAGATTTATTTTTATCTTTAAGGAAGACATATTAAACTTTTTTGATGTTTATTACCTAAGTTGACAGTGAACTATCGCTGTTTGTGAGACAGTCATTCCTGTGCTCTTTGGGTGTGTCCATGTGTCCTGAAGGAAGAGTGGGAGTTTCACAAAATGGCAGGATCCTCCAGCCTTTTGCTTGCAGTGTTGTGGTGTATGTTCCGGTTTGTGTGGCTGATAAAGTGGTTTATCAGTTATATTACTTACTTTAAACTGATCCTCTCAAAAAGGGCAAGTGATTTAAAACTTTTTCTTAAAAGAAACTGTGGAATAAGATAACAAGGGAACAGTGGGAAAAAGGCAGAGTTGACACTTTTTATTTCTTTTATGAGTTCCTTACATTACTATGTACAGACAAGGGCTATATAGTCATATATAGCAAGAAGTTGGCCAAAAAAAAAATTGAAAAGAAAATTGGCAATTCAGGTTTATGTGCATGATCACTAATAATTTATCTTGCCCTAAGTGGCTGTTGTGCCTTGAGATATTAACTAATGCTAAAATCTAACATTAGTTAATAGTAATCTAGTCTAATACTAATTTAACAAATGCTAATCTAACCAATCTAACATTAGTTAACAAATATTTGATAAAATGTTAAGAATTGTGTTTACTTCATATCACCCTTTAATTTATTTTCATTTGTATTTTTTATAATAAACACAATACATTGACATATAAATAGCTACATATATTTGAAGAAGGTGTTCTTCAGGTACTGGTGATTGAACCTGGGACCTTGTATGTGGGAAGCCAGCACTAAACCACTGAGCTTCATCGGTGACCCTGAGTTTTTGTTTGTTTGCTTGTTTTTTGTTGTTGTTTGGTTTTTTTTTGTGGGTTTTTTGTTGTTGTTTTCAGGAGGCACTGGGAACCAGACTCAGGACTTTCCATGTGGAAAGCAAGCGCTCAACCGCTTGTGCCACATCTGCTCCCTCAATTTTTTTTTTAAATTCGAGAAATCATACTTTTGCTGCAGCAAAAGAAGCCAGATCACTTGTAAGAGTGAAATTGCTTCAGGCTTCTCAAAATGACAAAATATTTTTGTAGACATAAAAAGGAAGTTGGCTTGACTCCTATTGATCAGACCAGGGTTTGCCCATTTTATGGGGTGAGTTTAGAGAAGGTGAACTTTATTTTTGTATGGGTCAAGTGTAATGAACTAGGTGATTGGCTGTCTGGATCAGCTGACTTAGTGGGGATGAAAAATTTTTGTGCTGATTAGGGTTCATAATCAAAAACATCTGGAGACCATTCCTGGTCTGAACTACTTGTAGAAGTGTCAAGTAATTGTTAATGGTTATCTTGGGGTCTAGAAAAGGAGAGTGGAATGATGAGTACGAAGAAAGAGAGTATGAGATTCAGCGAGCTTGTATTTATACAAATTAGGGAACATCTCTCCCTGGGTGGATTCAGTTCCAAGGACAAATGGTTTGGTGAGGAGTTGATGCCTTTGTGCAGATTACAAAAGACCCCCTTCTCCTGGAAAATGCAGCCCTGTGATACAGGGCATATGGTTTGGCAAGGGGATTGTGGGTTGGATTTCAGCCTGGGAAGTCAGAAAAAGAAGAGTAAAGGATGATGAGACATTGATGAATATAGTAAGCATCAGCAAGTGGTCCCCACTCCTCCCTTCATGTATTCATTCAAGAATATATTTATAAAACACCTACTCTATTCCAGGCATCTTCTAGAGTTGGGTTTGGCAAACTGTAGCCTGCTGGCCAAACTCAACCTGCTGCTTTTATAAGTAAAGTTTTATTTGGAACATAGCCATGCCTCTTTGTTTACAAATTTTCTGTCACTGCTTCCAAGCTACATTGCCAGAGTTTAGGAATTGTGACAAAGATTGTATGGCCTGCAAAGCTTTTTTTAGGTCTCTGCACAGGCAATTTCTAAATAATCATTTTCTTGATTATAATAAAATACTAATCCTTCAAGAGCTATTGGAAATCTTTCGGTTTCAGAAATTATACACATTGCTTGCAGAATAACCTTAATCAGTCCTCTCAAAAAATCCTTGGAGATATTTTAATTTCCTCATATTCCAGTTAGGAGTAATTACAAATCAGGAGTCCAAGAGGCTAAGTGATGTGCAACCTGGACAACTTCAATATCCATGCAGATGTCCTTTGAAAACCAAGCTCTCCACATCTTTGGCCTCCTTCTCTCTGGCCCACACCTCCATTAATTGTCCACTCTCATGTTTGGATCCTAGATTTAGTTATCACCTAGGACTACATCTTGGAAATCAAGAAAACTCCAACACCATTCTTTGACCACAGCTCAGGGGTCTATGCCTTGGTCAAGCTCTGTCTTATTCCCTTTCTTTGCCAACAAAAATAATTCTCTTTTCTACATATTTGTGTCTTTAAAATCTCTTCATATGCTTGCTTTGTACTGAATTGAATTGAGTTATCCTTTTAGTTCTCTTCTTACATAAGTAACCTTCCTGAGAAAAATTTTGTCTTACTCATTACGTTTCCAGACATCCCAGTACTGTGTCTGGTATATAGTAGGGATTTAATAAATAACTGTTTAACTGAGCTAGGGAAAGGTAAGACAAGGATTTGTGTCCCGGTCCGTGTCGCTTCATGGTATGGCTGCTGTATTCAAGCCTCCTCCTGCCCATGGCTTATTCCTCTCTAATCTGATTGAATGAGGAAAGAACTATTAAGTAGGTCATGCCATTTGGGAGAATCTTTGTCTATTTCTCTATATCCAGTATGCTATTAGTGATGATTTTTCATTTTGTCAAACTGCATTTTCTCTTTTCAACTATAGTTCAAACAAAATAATTTTAGACAATATCTAAGAACATTTGGCAACATGACATTTCAGTTCTATTTTCCCCTTTTGCTTTAAATAAAGTATATACAGCTATAATTACTAATTGCTGCACTTTAAGTAGAGACAGATGATACATATGTTTGTGACAATTTTCCAGAGGGAGAGCTAAGTAACCAGGCTCATTTTTCCATAATGTGAATGTTATTCACCAACTATTACCATAATTGATGCACCAAGCCACTGTAGGGTAAATAATGTGTTGTGTGTGGGAAGCAAGCTAGTAGTCAATGAATATTAAAGAACAAAACCTCATTTTAAAAGAGAATCTGTAATTACAATCATTCTGAATTCATATTGCAAAACCAGTTAACTTTGCTGCCATTTATCTATGTAATTCTGTGCATAAAGGGATTTAGGTAAATGAGTAGAATTGTATAGAAATATATATATATACACATATATATACTTTTCATAAAAAGACACAATACTGAGCTTTAGAATCAGTCATTTTCCAAAGGCATTTAATGCAGAGATTAGGTGAATATGAACAAAGTTAATCTGTGAAATACATATTGATGGAAAAGGGTGCAATTTACCTTTTCTAACCCTTTGCTTCTGTAGGTGTTTTATGTCTCTACCTGGAATGTCTCGTCCCTTCCCTTGACAGTATCAGTTTCTTTTTTTCTCCAGAGCTCCCTTTTCATAGGAAGTCTTTCTCATCCACCTCTAATTCCTCTCTTATTGCCTTCTAGATGTTCATCACACTTCACTGTGCGGTGTATTGATTTGCACTTTTGGGATTTATTGTTTTATAATAGGAGTCCGTAAGTCATTGCTTGTAGGTATCATTAGGCTCCCCAGCCAGACTGTCAAGTCATTACAGGCTGGGGTTGTTCTGTTTTTGTGTGTGTATATATAGCGCCTCTCAAATTCCTTGTGGAGTATGTTTAATGCTGTCCTTGTACTTGCTAACTTCTCAGTACTTGTTGGCTAGCTGCTTTTGTATATTAGACTCTGCATTATTTTTGTAAAATCTTATGTTTTATGTTTGTTGATTAGCATTATCTCTAAAAAGTGCTCTAATAAAACTGGAAGGGATCAGATCCTGTTGATACAGAGTTTTTGATGCTATCTGCAGGATGGCTGATGTGAAATATTTAACCCCCTCCATCTCTGCCTAGTTCTGGAACCAAACATAAAGGTGCTGTCCTTGTCTGTTGGTAATGAATATGTTTGATACATACATTTTAGATATAAACAAGGTGATTGTGTCAGAGCATAGCTATGATTATTTAAAATAGTTCATAGTGTATCTATTCTTGGGCACCTTTCATAAAAATCTCTTTAATGTTAATCCTGTTTTTAGTTGTAATCTCAATATATTCTGATAATTTCCTTTTAATGTATACCTGTTCCTTCTATACTTCTTTTCTTTTTATAGCAATGAAAATATGGATGGCTTCTGATACACTTTCAGAAATTTCAAATTTCCCTGGCCCTTTATGCCAGACAGAGGCAATTTATTCAGCTAATTTATCCAACTGGATACATTTCTTTAATAGAATGTTCCTTAACATATGGCTTAGAGAGAGCCTAATATTGTAAGGCTGTTTAACTCTTCCTCTCAAAAGAGGATTGTTGGCTTTAGCATGTTTTCTTCCCTTTAACCTAATCTCAAACAATTTAATCTTTCTATGGGCTCTTTGGGAAATTCTGAGGAAACAGACAAAATAACAAAACTCTTACGAACCTCAAGGAATTCTGTGTATCAAAGATCACCTTTATGAAGGTAATTGATTCAATAATTTGCCATACTTCAGTACGTGGTAGGGCATTGTTCATGTATCGAACTCTATAATAGCTTGTGTTAACTTGTTCTGATAATAATTATGATCCAGAAGTGTCTTTTTTTTTTTTTTAACTTTATTTTGTACATTTAATAATTGAAAACATAAACAATTAAAAACTAAAAAAGTAAACACAGATGAATAAATATATACATTTCTCAATTAAATGTAATGGATACATGTAAATATTTTTTTGAATCAAACAATATATTACACAATATATTTGGATCATAGTAATGTATTCATACAGTATTTGTCCTTTTGTGTCTGGCTTGCTTCACTCAACATAATGTCCTCCAGGTTGATGGAATATTATGCAGCTGTAAGAAGAAATGAAGTCATAAAGCATATGGCAACATGGAAGTATACTTTTTAGAGGGTTAAGGAGCACTGGAAATGACCCTTGCTGAGGCTGTTCTCATCCTGTCTATGTCCCTTGAGACCCTTTTCCTCGCTTGAGAATCTTAGATGGGCGTTTGGCCTGGTTTCCTCAAGGACTTTGGAAACTCACTTGACTTTGGAGCTGGTGCTGTTTCATTCTGTTCTTGGCAGTGGGCCCTGGCTTCTTTCCTGCTGGGCCCCATGTCTCTTAGGAGAAGAGGGGAAGGTCAGAAGCAGATAACACAGGCTTGATTTCTGCCTCTTGAAATGCTCTACTGATGTGCACTTCTCCCTTCCTCTACGGGTTTAAAGAACCTATTTATCCTAGAGTGTAATGAGTAGGAAAGACATGTGGCTCTTTTTTTTCTCTGATGAATGGCTGACTGTAGAATGAAAACCTTCCTGTTTACAATTTAGCTGTACCTATTTGTAGTTTGTGTTCACATCATTTTAAGCTTTACTGTTTAAAGCCGAACTCCTGAACATTTTTATTTACAAACTCTTGGAGAGTTAGTGGTCTTTCAGAAAGAGTTGAAATCCAAGATGAGAATTTGAGAACGAATAATTGAGCAAAAGTAGTGGTGTATATATGTGTGTTTGTATGCATATGTGTGTGTGTTAATGTATGTTTATATGCATAGCTCGTGCATGAATCCATGTATTTGGTTGGGTAGGGACTGGATTGGTTGAAGAAGACAGGCAAAGTCACTTGCAGGAGAGGAAACTTCATGGACAAAGATAAAGGTTCCTACACTTTTCAATAGATCAGTGAATCCTTCTGAGGCTTTGTAGGAGCTGTAACTAGCCCTATTTGCGGAGAAAAGGGAAAGTCCTTGAACTCCCATCATACCTCTTCATCCTCTCTTAACAAGTGTTCAGATGCTCTGCCAGAGGAAATGTTGTGTTCCAAGTGCAGCTGCAGTGGAAAAAGAGTTTTATTCAGTGCAGCTGAAGCAATTCCTCCACATAGATCATCCCATTTTGACAGTAAACTATCTGTTTAAAACATATCAAAAAGACGGGTGGGTGTTGGAAGACAGAGATTGTGCCAGGAAATGAAAATGAGTTGCTAAAGAATCCTGTCTTGGTTGTGGTTTCAGAGTTTTTAAAAGGGTTCAATTGCCAGTTTGTTATATCTCAATGTTTTTTGAACTTCTAATTCTCCAGAAAACATTAAGGATAAAATAGACCTCAGATTTTTATTAGAAAACACATCCCTATTAGAGGAAATGACTGTAGCTCATGAGCTGTGGCATCTTTTACCAGTTATGTCCACCAAAGAGGTGGGTGGACTTTTGGTGACACCACTGGTCTTCTCCCTCCCCTCATTATGGCACATCAGACTTCAAACCTAATCAGAGGTTGAGTTTAATTAAGTTTTCTGTTAACAGCAGGTGGAGTTTCTAACTTGAAGTCCAATAAGTGATACTTCCATATTGTTCCGGTTCCTGTTGACTGTTTCCACTAAGCAAAGGTTAGGAGGATGTGATATAATTTAAGGTGACCCTGCCTTTATTTTTTATCAAGCTAGAATGTTAGTTTAGCACTATGTTAATTGCTTTACTGCCTTGAACTCACTTAATTTTCACAGAAATCCTCATTTTAAGGCAGGTTTGATTATCCCTAGTTTACAAATGGGGAATATGAGAGTGAGAGAGTTAAGTGGTGAGTTTGTGATTATACCCAGCGTTGTGGCATGCCTGGGACTGGAACTGAGGTCTTCCCATCTCCAAAGCTCTTGCATGTTACTTAGAGACTCCTGCATTATACTATCTCCCCAAAAATAGCCTTTCCTCTATTCATCCACCAATTCTTGTCTTCCCCCTCTTTTAAGACAGCTTAAACAAAACAACCAAAATTCTGCTTCTTGAATTTAGTTTCATCTGTCCTTCCTTTCCTCCCATTAAGCAATGCCCTATATTCATGCAAATGCTAGCTATTTGGGGGATAAAATAAATAGAATATCTCTCCTCTCTCTCTCATTGCCTCCAAGAGAATTTGTTTGCTGTTAATAATTCCCAGTGTTCCATGATCACATTATATAACACATATTTCTTGTGGAACTCTTGACATCTCATTATTCTGTCAGTTCACGAGCTCCTCTGGCTTCACTGCTTTCCTTACACATACTATATTACATATGTAATCCTCTTACCAGCACCCTCATTTCCTTGAAGCCCATTTCTTTCTTCTGCCCATTGCTTCCCAGGAGCGTGTATGCTGTCTGCTCTTTCTTGTGTTTTGGTGTTCCAATGGAGAGAATCAAAATTCAGACTGGACTGCTATCATTATAGAATCAAAGTACCTCAACACCTGCTAGCCTTTTCAGGGATGCCCATGAATGCATTTACCCAGTTGCTTTCTCTGCCGTCTTGGTGGTATTTCCAGCCACTCCCTACTCTCCTCAAGGCTACAAGGATAGCCAACATTTACCAAGAATTTACAATCTAGAGTAGAGGTTCTTAACAAGGGCTCCGTTAGCATGAATTGAAATAAAAAACAAAACAAGACATTATTCTTGGGGGGACGTGTTGGTGCGGTTGTGATATATTTATTAAATAATACATAGTATAGTGTGGACTTAGTAAGGGGTCTGTGGTTTTCACCTGACTGGCAAAGGGGTCCATGGAACGAAAAAGGTTAAGAACCCCTGATCTAGAGAAAATGTACTAAGGACTTTACATTTGTTGTCTCATTCCCATTCTTGGCATATGACCTAACTTTTCCTCCCTCTCATCCATCCAACCATTCAACAAATTCTTGTTAAGCGTCAACTGTGTCCCTCTTGTCAAGAGCTATAATTGTGACTGAGGCAGACTTGTTCTCAAGAGAACTTCAATTCAGAGGGATAAGTGGAGAACTTTATAGACAAAAATAACAATTTTGTATAGTGATTGCTAAGAAAGGGAAACATTCAGCATGCTACAGAAAGACCCAGTCCAGGCTTGGGGATGGGGATAAGGAAGGCTTCTTGGAGGAAATGAGAGCCAAGTGACAGTCTAAAGGATAAGAGAATATGATTGAGGTTGAGATAGTAGAGTAATCTAAGGGTATTCTAGACAAGAACCCTGGATGCTGGAAAGATTTCAGGGTAGTGAAAGGTGCCAGTAAGAATAGAAGCATCATTTTCAGAGAAATTAGATGCCTTTAGGTGAGAATTCCATTGACTCTTTTTTTCTACCTCCTAAATGATCTATATCCTACTCAGTCATTAACTTGAATTAGAATTTACTGGGTGCTATGTTGTACACAGGGATCTTAGGAAATTAATTTTGACATTATTTCTGTCAATCTCAATGTGAACTTAGTTACTATGTATTTGTATATGTGCTCTACTGAAATAGTATTGGAATTTTAGGCTGTGTGTAAAGGGAAATGCTCCTTCAAAAATATAGTCAGGAGGTTTATAATTACTGTGACTAAGTATTTTTTTTTAACTTTTAAAAATTTAGAAATAATTTCAAAACAGTTACAAAAATAATACAAAACCCATACAGTGCACTCTAACATCCCCCCCACCCATATACCCAGACCCCATCAACAGTTAACATTTTGCTGTATTTACCTGTATCATTCCATCCATCCATCCATCCATCCATCCATCCATCCATCCATCCATCC
>JAKSZT010017954.1:6348553-6461543 GCA_026826555.1 Tolypeutes matacus
TCCATCCATCCATCCATCCATCCATCCATCCATCCATCCATCCATCCATCCATCCATCATTCCATCCACCCATCTATCTTCTAAACATTCTAAACATGAAACATACATATTTCATGTTTCTTGAACACCTAATACTTCCATGTACAATTCCTAAGAAAAAGGATATTCACTTATATAACCACTTTAAGTAGGGCTAACAAGTTCAAGAAATTTAACATTGATATAAAGCTTACAGTCTGTATTCCAATTTTTTCATATGTACTGTGACTGATTTTTGATGGTATGGTAAGGTTTGTCAGGAGGGCTTTTCAGTGACAATCATTCAGAAAATTTCGAATGCTGAAGTGAAGCTGCTGCTGAGCCTGATGGTATGTAATAGCAACTTAAAAAATAGTATCTTATTCCTTTTCCGTAAAGGCATCTAGTAAGATGACATTTTAGGCCTCAGCGAATGTCATCAGCTTGACTGAGGAAAGAGTGATGTACCTCCAATGAAGGGTTTACAGGTCACGGAGATGGAGAAATGAAGCAGTGGTCCACTCATGCTCCTAGGCATTTGCAGATGTGAAGTAGGGACGAAGCCCCCTGTAGATTTTGACCTTTCAGAGCACCATTGAGGCTGCTTATCCAAGTAATAAGGGTGTGCACAGAGCAACTTAGTGGTAGAAGATTTCAGATAGTTGTTTCAGACCATTTTGGATAGCATCATATATCCAGATTCATTTGTTTCCCCTCTTTTTGGAGTTGAGGGTAGTTTAGAGCAGTCTGTGGAATCCACTTTTAAATCCAGATGAATCTTAATTTGTATTTGATAAATTAATGTTTATTACTTGGAGTCAGGGATGTGGGAAGTGGGAAGAAGATAGATGCCATCATATATTCAGTATTTTGAGGATCACTGTTTTCCCTGGGCCTACTGGTTGCTAGCATATTATCCTTTGTGTAGCGGTGCATAGGTACCTCGCAGCTGCATATGTTAAAGTCCCAGCCCCAGATTTCACCACTTCTTTCTCCATTTCTTTCATTTCTTCCATCTTGTAAAACGGATGCTAGTGCTATTTCATAATTTTTCTTGAACTCTTGAGAAGTTTGGTGATTTAATAATAATAAAATAAAAAATTTAAATACTCTTTACATTTTTGAGGGAAAAAATCATCTATTTATAAAGTGTCAATCATTTTTCCAAGCTGTTAGTTCCCGTAGCTGGATACCTGGATCCG
This sequence comes from Tolypeutes matacus, assembly GCA_026826555.1. Lineage (NCBI taxonomy): Eukaryota > Metazoa > Chordata > Mammalia > Cingulata > Chlamyphoridae > Tolypeutes > Tolypeutes matacus. The sequence continues at coordinate 6,349,774 of JAKSZT010017954.1, forward strand.
TTTTGGCAGCTAGTCAAAGTAAAAGGTTATAGCAAGAGAAAACTGTCCCAGTTTCTCTTTCTCTGGCTAAAAGAGAATGGAAGTTGTTGCAGCTGGAGAATTAAAATGGATTCTTATTCATTTTCTGCTAAAGAGACTGGACTGTTTTTAGTGTTGTAATCTTTTGTAGGTGTGGAGAAAGGTCACCTCCTGATCTTGTCATGATCATAGGGTTAAAGCTGTGACAGAGTTCATTTCCTAGATACAGGCTTTGGTCCTAATAATGTTTAGCCTGGTGTTAATATGTGTACTGAGGGGGAATGCTGGAATTCATTATTAATCCCAGGGGATTGTTGCTGTCCTTTTGGGAGGGTACCAGGGCCAGGGCCTGCCTCCTGCCTTTACTGACATGTGCCATTTGTGGTGAAGTCAGCTGAAGTCCATTTGAGGAATTCTCTTGTCAGCCAGCCAAGAGAGAACATAGAGGGAGGCGGGGGAGGGAGAGGCAGGCAGCTCAGCAAGGCAGTCCTGGTGTGCAGTTGGAGGAGCAGGATCACACACAGTGTTTTAGGCGCTCAGGGAAGGAGGCCAGGTTTGAAATAGCACATTTTTCTATCCCCCCCCCCCCCCTTTTGCTTGTCTTGCCTTGAATACACGACATCCTTTGGAAAACTTAGCATCTGAAAGAAGCCTTTGCTGACACACTGCTTTTCCTTCAGCACTACAGTGTGTATGTGTTTTTTTTTCTTTTTCTTTTTTTTTTTTTTTTCCATCTTCTTTTCCTCTGAGAGCAGGAGGTGAGACAATGATCAAGTCAAGCTGGTTCTATGTCAAGTTCAAGTATGCAGAGAAGGTAAGTCAATATGTTTTCTATTCTAAGGGAAACCTGCCATTTCCCTCCAGTCTTCTCATGTTGACTGGGCTCCTCTGGCCACTGGGGAAAGCGAATGGAGCCTAAAAGTTTTATTTGTGAATGTGTTTCCTCTGTCTTAATGATTCTTTGATGAAACATAGGCTCTGTGCTTGCAATCTGACATTGCCACATTGCCGTTGACCAAGAGAAAGGAATCTTCAGATTCTGTTCAGGAGCCGTTATTTGGAGTTGAAAGAGGTAAAAATAGTGGAGCCACACTAACAGGAAAGAAAGGTTAAGCTTCTTTGCGTTGGATAAAGAATTTTACAAGAGGAATATTTGTAAGAAAATTTTATGCATATTTGGTTCTGAACAAATTGACAATTAAGTCCTTTTACCCATGTTTAGTCAGAAGTTTTATTTATTTTTTCTTTCAGTTAACTGACTTTGCTCATTCTTGTATAGAGGAAGAACTTTGTAATATAATTTGGGAATAGAAAGAATCCCTATCATTTTGGCTAACCACATATAAGACTATTTCTTTACTTCCTTGGAGTTTTATTTAAAAAATAGGGAGAGATTAGGTTTTGATTGTATTTGAAATTTTGATGTTAAACAATTTACTGTGTTTTGACATACCATTATGAGGCCTTTAGGAAAAAAGTGCAATTCTTAACACATCTTCAATTACATGGGGTTGTTTGCCATCTTTTTGGTTCCAGATCCATATGTGTCACTTATCCTGTTGGGGACTTTAGAAAATTAGTAATTAGGTTACCAGGAGGGTTCTAAAATGCCTCCCATTTGAAATCCTTCCTTCCCTGATTTGCTTTTGAAAACATTTGCATACAGACTGTAGGTTTAAAATGAGGATCCAGAGAATAAAATTTTGATGTTGGCAAGGTGGAAAATTGTGATGACTTTCTTTATATTTGCAAAAATTCATGGAAAGTCCCTCCTCCATTCACCTACTTTAAAAAAATAGATTAGCCCACTCTAGGCTCTATTTTCCTGCATTGTGTTTGCAATGTGAATTTGTTTGTGCTGTATTTTCATGGCAATAAAATTACTTGTTCTTTACCCATAAAGAAATTATAGAATTTTTATTTAACAGATCCAGCCTCCATTTTTAACCTATTTGCATTCTCAGCTATGAAAGTTGTTATAATAAAATATTATCTCTCTGTGTACAGGGTCAGGAGAATATTATCATTATAGTTTGGGATTTTTTTCCTCAGTGGATTATTTTCCTTTGAGAAGCCTACCACCCATTGTTTGCTGTTATGAACTTTGATATCTTAAAACCCTGGATGGGTTACCATTAAGAACTGAAACTAATGTCAAAAATAGGAAAAGCATTTCAAGAAATGAAGTAAAGAAAAATATAAAGAAGTAGGGCATTAAATTAATTGCTTCATTTGAATTGCTGCATTACTTTTCCTTTAACAACCAAACAAGGAGAAAATACATTCATATACCAAGGCACTGGTATAATATAAAGATAAATAATGTAAGGCTCCATACCTAAGTGAAGAATATCCTCTTTGCTTGTATTGGGATAAGGTGAAAAAAGAGAAACAGGAAACTCAGTCTTGTTTTTGGCATACTTATAGTACTCTAGATCACTGTGATTCTCATCAGTTTTGTTCTTTCACAATGATTTATTTTTTAGATTTACATTAGTTTTTTTTTTTTCTCCCAAAACTCATTAAAATGATTTGAGTTTCATCTTGAGAAATTAAAAGGCTTAGTGTAAACACAGGGTCAGGAATGTTTAAAAAACAAATTTAAATCCTTTCTTTACATATTGTTCCAAAAAGTCATATTTTAAAAGGTTCCTAATTTTGAATTTCCCCTTCTGTCTTAAAAGGGAAGTAGAAAAGGAACCTTTACATATTCAAGATTGGCCATTTTGATTTGATATAAACTTGTGATTGTTGCAAAGGTATTTCTTATGCAAAATTCATCCACAACTATAAGAAAATAGATTATATAACATTCTTAGTAACTATTCAGGAAAATGGTTTTATTAGAATTAAATACAGAGCAAGAAAAATTAAGAAAGTCAAGTAATGCATTACCAAAAATATTAGCACAAAAGAACACTGTTCCCTTGTGATCATTAGGATTCTGATCTCTTTCCATAATTAAAAAAGTATATGTGGTAAAGTAAAGAACTCTTTCACCATCACCACCACACACATACACACTCCTCTGTATAAAGAATTTCCATCTTAATTATTTTTGAGATGTCTCTTTCTCACATTAGGTTGATACCCACTCATTATCATTCCTTCTAAAAGACTTGCTTCCTTAAATTAAGCTCATTGTATCCCTTCTTTTACCTTTCTCATTCTATGTTTTCTCCCAGAACAATTTCCCATTTCCATGTGTTGTACTAAGTCCTATAACTGATGACTCCAAAATCTCTGTAATTAGTCTAATTTTTTTGGAGCTCCAGAATCATATATTTATTAGTTAGATATCTGTCTTGAAATTCACAGGTGCCTCAAGAACAGTATCTCTGAAATGCAGTAAATGTTTTCTTCCTTTATCAAAGATTTCCTTCTTTTTGTATTTTTTATCCTAGGTAAGGCATCACTATCTAGCCAGGTCTCAGCATTCCCAATGGTGCCATTTTAGTTTTGGGCTTACCATCTCCCTCCTGCCTATTAGAGCAGTCTTCTAACTGATCTTCCTACTGCTATTCCTGGTGCCTTCCAGTGTTCCAAGACACTGTCACTAGAGGGATCTTGTTGAAAGGTCAGTCTGAGTCTCTTGTTCCTCTGTTTGTTAATGGGTGCCCTGTCCCACCTAAGAATCCTCACCTGATCTCCCAAAACAGTACTAGCACTTGGCCTTGTATATGCGTAGTGAATTTTATTTTACTTATTTACCAGTCTCTGTTCTCTATTGAGCCATAAGATTCTAGATACATAACTATGTTGTCACTTTTTTTGTATCTATAATATCAGGCACATAATAGATGTGCAGTTATTCCCTAAATGCTGTTGAGCAAATCTGTGCCTTTTTTCAGGAGTCTGGCAGACCTAAGTTTGAATTCTCCTTCTATCATATATCAAGGTAATATATGACCTTGGGCAATATATTGAAAGTAGATAAAATTATTTCCTTGCTTATTAAATGGGGGAGAATTATTACCTAATATACTTTTTTTAAAAAAGTAAACTTTTATTTTGAGATAATTGTAGATTTACATGCAGTTGTAAGAAAAAGTACAGAGATCCCATATAACCTTGACTCAATTTCTCTTAATGGTAACATTTTTTTTTTTTAAACTTTCTTTTGTACATTTAATAATTGAAAATATAAACAATTAAAAACTAAAAAGTAGGGAAGCGGCTGTGGCTCAATCAGTAGGGCTCCCGTTTGCCATGTGGGGGGCCCCGGGTTCGGTTCCCGGGGCTTCCTGGTGGGGGCGGGCCCGCCCGCATGGCGTGGTTGGCTGGCCCGGCGAGCACAGGCAGCAAGGGGGGGGGATAAATGAATAAATAAATAAAAATCTTTATTAAAAAAAAAAAAAAAAACTAAAAAGTAAACACAGATGAATAAATATATACATTTCTCAATTAAATGTAATGGATACATGTAAATTTTTTTAGTTTTGAATCAAACAAAATATTACACAATATATTTGGTTTATAGTAACGCATTCATACAGTATTTGTCCTTTTGTGTCTGGCTTGCTTCACTCAACATAATGTCCTCCAGGTTCATCCATGTTGCCATATGCTTTATGACTTCATTTCTTCTTACAGCTGCATAATATTCCATCATGTGAATAGACCACAGTTTGTTTATCCATTCGACTGTTGATGGACACCTGGGTTGTTTCCAACTTTTGGCAATGGTGAATAATGTGGCTATGAACATCGGTGTGCAGATGTCTGTTCGTGTCACTGCTCTCAGTTCTTGGTATATACCCAGTAGTGGTATTGCAGGGTCACGTGGCAAGTCTATATTCAACTTCTTTAGGAACTGCCAAACAGTCCTTCATAGTGATTGTACCATTCTGCATTCCCACCAACAGTAAAGAAGCATTCCTATCTCTCCACATCCTCTCCATCACTTGTAGTTCTCTGTCTTTTTAATAGTGACCATTCTGATAGGTGTGAAATGATATCTCTTTGTAGTTTTGATTTGCATTTCCCTAATCATGAGTGATGTTGAGCATTTCTTCATGTGTTTTTTTGCCATTTCTATTTCTTCTTCTGAGAAATGTCTATTCAAGTCTATCGCTCATTTTTCAATTGGATCATTTGTGTTTTTATTGTTGAGTTGTAACATCTCTTTATATATCCTGGATAGTAAACCCTTATCAGATATGTGATTTCCAAATATTTTTTCCCATTGAGTTGGCTGCCTTTTCACCCTTCTGACAAAGTCCTGTGAGGTGCAAAAGTGTTTAATTTTGAAGAGGTCCCATTTCTCTACTTTTTCTTTTGTTGCACGTGCTTTGGGTGTACGATCCAAGAAACCACCACCTACTACAAGGTCTTGAGGATGTTTCCCTACATTTTCTTCTAGTAGTTTTATTGTCTTGGCTTTTATATTTAGATCTTTGATCCATTTTGAGTTGATTCTTGTATAGGGGGTAAGATAGGGGTCCTCTTTCATTCTTTTGGTTATACATATTCAGTTCTCCAAACACCATTTGTTGATGAGACTGTTTTCTCCCACTAGCGTGGGCTTGGTAGGTTTGTCAAAAACCAGTTGACTGTATAAGTGAGGGTATATTTCTGAGTTCTCAATTCTATTCCACTGATCGATATGTCTGTCTTTATGCCAGTACCATGCTGTTTTTGACCACTGTAGCTTTGTAATATGTTTCAAGGTCAGGCAGTGAAATTCCTTCCACATTGCTCTTCTTTTTTTAGAATACTTTTGGCTATTCGGGTGCACTTACCCTTCCAGATGAATTTGGTAATTGCCTTCTCTAATTCTGTAAAGTAAGCTGTTGGAATTTTGATTGGTATTGCATTGAATCTATAAATCAGTTTGGGCAAGATTGACATCTTCACAATATTTATTCTTCCAATCCATGAACATGGAATGTTTTTCCATTTGTTTAGGTCTTTTAAAATTTTCTTTTAGCAGTGTATTGTAGTTTTCTGCATAAGGTCTTGTACTTCTTTGGTTAAATTAACTCCTAGGTATTTGAGTCTTTTTGTTGCTATTGAAAATGGAATTTTCCTCCTGATTTCCTCCTCAGATTGTTCAGTACTGGTGTACAAAAACATTATTGATTTTTGTGTGTTGATCTTATATCCTGCCACTTTGCTGAACTCATTTATTAGTTCAATAGGTTTGTTGTGGATACTTCAGGATTTTCTAAATATAGGATCATGTCATCCGCAAACAGTGAGAGTTTTACTTCCTCTTTTCCTATTTGGATGCCTTTAATTTTTTTGTCTTGTCTAATTGCCCTAGCTAGAACTTCTAGTACAATGTTGAATAACAATGGTGACAGTGGGCATCCTTGTGTTGTTCCTGATCTTAGGGGGAAAGCTTTCAACCTTTCCCCATTGAGTATGATATTGGCTGTGGGTTTTTCATATATGCCTTTTATCATATTGAGGAATTTTCCTTTTATTCCTATCTTTTGAAGTATTTTTATCAAGAAAGGATGTTAGATTTTGTCGAATGCGTTTTCTGCATCTATTGAGATGATCATGTGGTTTTTTTCCTTCAATTTGTTAATGTGGTGTATTACAATGATTGATTTTCTTATGTTGAACCAGCCTTGCATGCCAGGAATAAATCCCACTTGGTCGTGATGTATAAGTCTTTTGATATGCTGTTGGATTCGATTTGCAAGTATTTTGTTGAGAATTTTTGCATCTATGTTCATGAGAGAGATTGGTCTGTAATTTTCTTTTCTTGTAGAATCATTTTTTTTTTTTCTAAAGATTTTATTTATTTATTCATTTATCCCCCCCTTGCTGCTTGTGCTCGCTGGGTCAGCTAACCACGCCGCGCAGGCGGGCCTGCCCTCACCAGGAGGCCCTGGGAACCGAACCCGGGGCCTCCCATATGGTAAACTGGAGCCCTACTGATTGATCCACAGCCGCTTCCCTCTTTTAGAATCTTTATCTGGCTTTGGTATTAGGGTGATATTGGCTTCATAAAATGTGTTGGGTAATTTTCCCTCCTCTTCAATTTTTTGGAAGAGTTTAAACAGGATTGGTGTTAATTCTTTTAGAAATGCTTGGTAGAACTCACCTGTGAAGCCATCTGGTCTGGACTTTTTGCTGGGAGATTTTTGATGACGGATTCAATCTCCTTAATTGTGATTGGTTTGTTAAGTTCTTGTATTTCTTGTTGTGTCAGTGTAGGTTGGTTATGAGTTTCTAGAAATTTGTCCATTTCATCCAGGTTGTCTAATTTGTTGGCATATAGTTTCTCATAATATCCTCTTATGATTCTTTTTATTTCTGTGTGGTCATTTGTAATTTCCCCCCTTTCATTTCTGATTGTATTTATTTACATCTTCTCTCTTTTTTTCTTTGTTAGTCTAGCGAGGGGTTTGTCAATTTTATTGATCTTCTCAAAGAACCAGCTTTTGGTTTTTTTGATTTTCTCTCTCTTTTTTTTTTTTTAAACCGGAAGGTCCAGGGAACGAACCCGGGTCCCTCCATATGGGAGACAGACACCCAACCAGTTGAGCCACATCCGACCCCCTCTCTTGCTTTTTTGTTCTCATTTTCATTTATTTCCGCTCTAATCTTTATTATTTCTTTCCTTCTTTTTGCTTTGGGATTGGTTTGCTGTTCTTTTTCTAGTTTCTCAAGTTGTACAGTTAAATCTTTGAGTTTAGCTCTTTCTTGTTTCTTAATATAGGCATTTAGGGCTATAAATTTCCCTCTCAAGACAGCCTTTGCTGTATCTCATAAGTTTTGATATGTTGTGTTCTCATTTTCATTTGTCTCAATATATTTACTGATTTCACTTGCAATTTCTTCTTTGACCCACTGAATATTTAGAACTGCTTTGTTCAGTCTCCACACATTTGCAAATTTTTTTTCCTGTCTGTTAATTGATTTCTAGTTTCATTCCATTATGATCTGAGAAGGTGCTTTGTATAATTTCAATCTTTTTATATTTATTAAGAGCTGTATTGTGACCTAACATGTGGTCTATCCTGGAGAAAGATCCGTGGGCACTTGAGAAGAATGTATAACCCGCTGAGTTTGGATGCAGTGTTCTGTATATGTCTATTAGGTCTAACTTGTTTATCATATTGTTCAAGTTCTCTGTTTCCTTGTTGATCTTCTGTCTACTTGTTCTATCTAATGATGTGAGAGAGGTGTTGAAGTCTCCAATGATTATTGTAGAAATGTCTATTTCTCCCTTCAGTTTTGCCAGAATTTGTCTCATATTATGGGCCACCCTGGTTAGGTGCGTAGATATTTATGACTGTTATATCTTCCTGGAGGATCATCCCTTTTATTAATATATAATGGCCTTCCACATCTCTTATCACTTTTTTCATTTAAAGTCTGTTTTGTCTGATATTAGTATAGCTACCCCCGCTCTTTTCTGTTTACTATTCGTGTGGAGTATCTTTTTCCAACCTTTTACTTTCAGCCGGCTTGTATCCTTGTGTCTGAGATGAGTTTCTTTTAAACAGCATATGGATGGCTCATGTTTTTTTATCCATTCTGTCAGCCTGTATCTTTTGATTGGGAAATTTAATCCATTCACATTCAGTGATATTACTGAAAATGCACTATTTATTTCCTCCATTTTATTCTTTGGTTTTCATATGTCATCTTATTTTTGTCTCTCTTTTTACTCTTTTGGTTATCCTTTCTGCTTTTCTTTCTTCTATACTCTCCTCCAAGCCTCTCTCTCCTGTCTTTTTCTTTGAGGTTCTAAGGCTTCCTTGAATATTTCCTGCAAAGGTGGATTCTTTTTTGCAAACTCTCTTAGTTTCTGTTTGTTTGTGAATACTTTATATTCACCTTCATATTTGAAGGACAGTTTTGCTGGATAAAGAATTCTCGGCTGGCAGTTTTTCTCTTTCAGTTTCCTAATTGTATCATACCACTGTCTTCTCGCCTCCATGGTTTCTGAAGAGAAATCTGCACGAAGTCTTACTGGACGCCCTTTGTACGTGATTGTTTGCTTCTCTCTTGCTGCTCTGAGAATTTTCTCTTTATCTTTTACATTTGACATTCTGAATAATATGTGTCTTGGCGTAGGTCTATTTGGATTTATTCTCATTGGGATACGGTGTGCTTCTTGGACATGCAAGTTCATTTCTTTCATGAGAGTTGGGAAATTTTCAGCTATTATTTCCTCAAATACTCTTTCTGCCCCTTTTCCTTTCTCTTCCCCTTCTGGAACTCCCATGACACGTATGTTGTTTTGTTTTGTGTTGTCATTCAACTCTCTGAGCCCCTGCTCAATTTTTTCCATTCTTTTCTCTCTCTGTTCTTTTCTCTCTTCAATTTTAGCTGCTCTGTCTTCGGTATAACTTATTCTTTCTTCTATCATTTCAAGTCTGCTGTTGTATGCCTCAAATGTATTTTTGACTTCACCTATTGTGTCTTTCATTCCCATGAACTCCGTTACTTTTCTGTTCAGGATTTCAGATTCTTCTTTGCGTTCGCTCAGTGACTTCTTGATTTCGTTGATCTCTTTAACTATATTCTCTTTCATTTGATTTTGGAAATTTGTGCTCATCTCACTGATTAGTTCTCTCAAATTCTGCATCTCTTCCGGGTCTTTGCTGTATTGCTTTTCTTGGGCCATGTCTTCTGTTTTCTTAGTATGGCTCGTAATGTTTTGCTGGTGTTTAGGCAGCTGGTTAGTTTGTATTTTACTTAGATGCTCTATCTCTTTCTCTTTTATGGGGTTTTAGGGGCAGGAGGCTGTGAGTTACCACCGCTCTTTTATTTTTGGCTCAACCTTGATTGTTAGGATTGTTCTGCTGGTTGCTCAAAACTGTGCACTGGACCCAGTAATTGGTTGTAGAGTAGTTTCCTAGGGCCTTGGGCAGGGAGGCTATAGAGGCCAGGAAAAGTCTCTCTTACTTATTAATTTTCTTATGTGCACTTCCTTGGTCTGCCAGGAGATGGCACTTGTTGGCAGCTTTCAATTCAATGCCTGGTCAGAGCGTATTTGTTGTGACACAGGCCAGATCAATGTGATAGAGCTTCCTGTCTGGGGGCTAAGAGCCCTGTGATTCAAACTTTCTGAGACAGTTCTCCAGACTTCTTTTGTAGCACCCCTCTTTTCCCAGCAAGGAAATATTTCCACTCCCTTCTGAATCCTCAACAATCAGTCCCTGTTAGTAGAGGAGGAGATTGGGAGGTTTGTATATCTTTAGCCCCTTGCAGGCTCCAAGGCAAACAATGGCGCAGCCCCACCCAGCCTGCAAGGGCTCTTGGGACAGGGCAGACCAAACCTGGGAGTCCAAAGCAGGGTCAGCCCCAGGCTCTCTGTCCCCTCTCCTGTGGTGTCCTCAACAATTAGTCCAGGTTAGAAGAGAGGGAGGTTGCGAGGGTCGTATTTCTCCAGTCTTTTCTAGGCTCCCAGGGCAAACCGCCCTGTGGAAGGGTGGGGCTCTGCAGCCCAAATTTCAGGTCAGAACCTGAATCAGCCTAAGGCTGTGTCCCTCTCTCTCCCCTTTCTGGGATTGGCCGATCCCTGAAGCCCCCTTTGTCTGTGGTCGCAGGCCCAGAGGCCCGAGAATTCTGAAGAGTGTGGGGGAGGGTGCCGGCAGCAGCAGAAGCTGCTACTTGCAACTCAAGCTTCTGTTGACGTGATTTCCCTCTTCTGTCCCTCTCTCCTCTGGGTGGTGTGCAGCCTTCACCTGCTGTCCTAAACCCTAGAAGATCTTTTTCGGGGCTGTTTCAGCTTGTCCTCTAGCTGTTTTTCTGGAGAAGAGATTCCCGTGTCTTACTAGTACGCCATCTTCCCAGAAGTCTCTTTGGTAACATCTTGCAGTACTATAGCACAATGTTGACATACAACTAGAATATTGACATTAATATGGAACACTTCCATTACCAAAAAATGATCTCTTCTGTTGGCCTTTTAGAGTCATACCCACTGTCTTCCAAAACTTTCCCCCCTTAGTCATTAACCCCTTCTCCTGGGAAAACAATCTTTTATTCATTTCTATGAGATTATATCTAATTTTGGAGGATTGTCTTTTTTCATTCAGCGTAATTTTCTGGAGGTTTATCCAAGTTTTTGTATATATTGAGTTTTTTCCTTTTGTTGCTGAGTATCTGTAGGTGAATGTATCATAGCTTATTTAATCATTCACCTGAGTTGTTTCCATTTTTTGTCTATTACAATCAAATCTGCTGTGAACATTTGTGTACAGATTTTGGTGTGGACATAAGTTTTAATTTCTCTGGGATAAATACCCTGAGTATAATTGCTGGTAATATAGAGAGAAGCCGCTAAACTGTTTTCCAAAGTGGCTGTATCATTGTACATTTGTTTCAGCCATGTATGAATGATTTAGGTACACTGCATCCTTGCCAGCTTTTGGTGTTGCCACTGTTTTTAATTTTACCTGTCCTGACAGGTGTGTAGTGTACTATTGGTATTTCTGGGTTTCTCGCTTCTTCAGTTCCAGTTCTAGGATATATGAGGCAACAGAGGAAACCTAGGGAATTCACCACCATGTTATTCCTTCAGTTCCCTGGTCCTTAACCTGTTTCCCTTCTTCTCTCCATCTTTGAGAGTCTTGTTACGTTTGTTTTATATATAATGTCCAGGGCCTTTAGTTGTACTTAGTGGTAGTAATTCGAAAAAATATATCTGCTCCATCTTCCTGGAGGAAACAGAAGTCCCCAAGATGCTTTTTAAAAAATTTTAAATGAGATGATTGTACGTATTTACATTGCACAGGCCCTGATAGTAAATGCTCACTGGAGGATGATAATTGTGTTTTTTGTTGTTGTTGTTGTTGTTTTTTTAAATCATTTTCTTTATGTTTCTCCTTTTTATAAGTGAAATTCCTGTCATACTTTGATAATCTACTCTGGAAGCAGCTCCCTTGTAAGTTTACCTTGCTTTAAATAAATTCTATTATCAATAAAGTATATTTGCATCCTCATAACCCTTTACTGCTATTCCATGAAGATATAGATCTCTAAAACAATATTGTCTTTGCAATATTTTTGTTTTTCCAGGCATTTTTGTAGTACACTTTTGGAATAATATTGGAATTATTGATTATAGTTTTATTGGAAACAAAAGATTTTCCTCTTAAAATATTCACTCCAATGAGATGTTGGATTGGATGGTGGAGGAAATGAATATATTATATTATGAATAATACTTTTATTATTTGGTAAGAGCTGTTCTCTGAATAACTGTTCTGATATGATTATAATATAATTGAACCCTATTGCCAGTCTTTCTTAGAACCTTCTGTCATATCTGTGTTTAAGTTTAAAGTATGGACTCTAAATTAAAGTCTTTAACATTAATTTGAAATGTAATTGTACAGTATGTTCGGAAATTTCCATAGTCATGATGATTGTTTTCGAGTTATTAATATTTTATAAAATTGTAGTGGGTTCTTCCACTAGAGTAAAACAATGAATTCGTGTCACAAAAACCAATTGGGAAATTCATAAATAATTTAAGTGATGGCGTTTGGCCATTTGCAGTCTTTTACTCTCATGTGATAGGCATTGGATTTTGGACAGGGTAGAAACTTTTTCTTACACAGTTTTAATTGTTTTGTAGAGGATATCCCATTTCTCCCACTTGTGTTTTAAGGCAATAAGGACTTGATCTTCTCTAAAGTGAACTAATTTAAATGGAAAGACTGTTCATAGATTTGAAATCTCAAATAAAAACCGGTAAGGATGAGCAACTGCTCAAAAGTCCAATGGCTTCATTTCCAATGGAAGGATTTCAATTACAGTCATTTTCTTTGAGTAAGTACAAAGAGGTAAATGGGACCCCAATTTCAAATGGTAAATTTGAAGACTACATTATTACCAGTGTACTTCAGAAGTAAAAGATGCAACCAATCTAATTCAAAGGCCTGATTCTAGGTTACTTTATAAGAGTACGATGTAGACTACAGCCAGCACTTGAGCCACTCAGTATTAAAGAGTACACAGTACATTCAGTGTGACTTCATTAAGCCATGTTACCCTTGTATGCAGCTGAATGCAGTAGACATCCTTTTCAACTTCTGTAATGGTTCCATGTTGAAAGGCTGTTTGTTACACAGTTGCAGCAGAAGGGGGATAAAAGAGGGATGTGGACTCACATTTGCCTTTGTTTTGCAGATGATGTTTCTGTCACACTTTTGCATAGGTTTATACAACCAAAAATAGCTATAAGTATACAGAAAGTATTTATTATATTTTTTGCATGAATAAATGAGAGGATGAATTAATGAATTTGGATTTCTAAAATGGAAGTTTTTCTTGAGCACACATTGAAGCTAAACTCCTGTTCCCTCTCTCCCTTAAGAAACCACCAACCTTTTTAAAATGAGTTTTCTTTCTGCTATACTAGGATGTGGTTGTATGAACTTAGGGTAAGTTGCATGATCTCAAGATGTTAAAGAAAGAGCAGGTTATATAATTCAGTTTTACAGAAAGAGGCCAGAAGAACTTTCTTGAAGTTACAGAGGTGATTTTTTAAAACCACATTTTGCTGTAAGTGATAGATCTTACCTGTAGAATACTCATGAGAATAAAGGTATTCAAGTTCTGTTTGTTTTACTTGTTAGGCCAAGGTAGATACAGATATTTACTTTTTTGTTATTGTTTTGTAGAACACTTCTTATCTGACAGTATCAGTTCCACAATTTGTTGAAAGTAAGTTAAAGCCTGAAATCATTGAAAGAAAAAAGTGTATGCATTCCTTAGGTAATTTTATAGTAAGACACATGATTATATATCCTTTCATCAATCTTTTGAAGCAGAGCAGTGGTTTGCAACCTTCATTACACATTGAACCACTTGGGGAGCTTTTTAAAATACTTGTGCCCAGGTATCATTCCTAAAGATTCAGATTTTGGTCTGGGGCCCAGCTTTGTTGTCAGGTTTTTTTTGTTTGTTTGTTTGTTTTTTAAACTCCTCAAGAGTTTACAATGTGCAGTGAGTGTTGGTTTGAGACTGGGTCCACTGGTTGGTGTTCCAATCATTTCTTCCTTGCATAAACCACATCGATTATGCATTGATCATAATTGTCTATTAGGCTTTATTAAAAGTGGTACAAGAACTTAGACATATGTGAGTAGTTTGAGTGCAGAACGCTTGTAGATTCCCCTTACCAATGTATTATAGTTGTCTCATATTTAATTTGACAACAGTTTTTTCAGGGACCCCTTTTATTGTTACAAATTGTTCAGCTTAATTTTGGTAGACACAATATCTCACTTTCCCATTTCTCTCAGCATTGATTTATATGACATTTAATTAAATGAATATTTCCAATGATAAATAAGACTGGAACAAACAGCTTACTCTTAGTGAGTATAATGTATACTGGGTGCTTATAGAGAAGCATTCATTGGCTGTGAACATTGTGCAGTATGTTTTATAAAGAAAATGAGAACCCACAGTTAATCTATCTGGTCAGTTGAATGGAAGTCAATTAAAAGATCATCTGGGGAAGCAGATGTGGCTCAAGCAGTTGGGTGCCCACCTACCACATGGGTGGTCCTGGGTTTGGATCCTAGTGCCTCCTAAAGAAGACGAGCAAAACAGCAAGCTGATGTGATGGGACAACGTGACAGGCTGGCATGGTGAGATGGTGCAATGAAGAGACACAAAGAGGAAACTCAATGAGAGACACAACAAGCAGGGAGCGAAAGTGGCTCAAGTGATTGGGTACCTTCCTCCCACATGGAAGGTCCCAGGTTCAGTTCCTGGTGCCTTCTAAAAAGAAGACGAGCAGACACACAATGCAAACAATGAACAGACACAGAAAGCAGACAGTGAGGGCGGGGGAGAAATAAGTAAAATAAATCTTTAAAAAAAAAAAAAAAAAGAGCATCTGGGGAGTGGATGTGGCTCGAACAGTTGGGCACCTGCATCCCAAATGGAGGTCCTGGGTTCGGTTCCCAGTGCCTCCTAAAGAAGACAATCAAGACAGCGAGCTGATGTGAAGGGCTGGTGTGGCGAGCTGATGGAACGAGATGTTGTAATGAGGTGATGCAATGAGATGTCACAACAAGGAGACACAACGAGGAACACAACAAGCAGGGAGTAGATGTGGCTCAAGCAATTGGGTGCCTCCTTCCCACATGGGACATCCTGGGTTTGGTTCCTGGTGCCTCCTAAAAGAAGACAAGCAGACACAGAAGCATACAACGAACAGATATAGAGAGCAGACAGTGAGTGCAAACAACAGAGGGGTTGGGGGGAGAAATAAGTAAATAAATTAAAAAAAAAAAAAAAAAAAGGATCTGTTGTAGAAGATGTGTGGTTGGACTGATTTAGGTCAAATAGTATTCACCCATAAAAAGATGGGATATGTTTCATCTTTATTCCAAAAGCAAATATGTAAGTGTGGAATTTCTTTCTTTTTTCTTATTTAATTTCTTATTCAGGACTTCAGGTTAATTTGTGATATAGTATTTATCACACATAAGTGTAATCAATATAGTCATTGATAGTCAAGAGTAAGGACTCTTTCTTGCTGGTTTTTTAAAAAATATGTTTTATTTAAATAGTTTCATTTCCAATTCCTTTATATATTTTGATTACATTAAATGACATTTTAAAGAGAGATTCCAGGGAAGCGGCTGTGGCTCAATCAGTGGGGCTCCCGTTTGCCATGTGGGGGGCCCCGGGTTTGGTTCCCGGGGCCTCCTGGTGAAGGCAAGCCCGCCCGCACGGCGTGGTTAGCTGACCCAGCGAGCACAAGCAGCGGGGGGGGGGGGGGGGGGGGTTGGCTGAGTGAATAGATAGAATCTAAAAAAAAAAAAAAGAAAAGAAAAAGAGATTCCATTGGTCTATATGCCTATCCTTGTGCCAGTACCATGCTGTTTTGACCACTGTAACTTTGCAGTAAGCTTTAAAGTCAGGAAGTGTGAGTCCTTCAATTTTGTTCTTTTTAAAGATGGTTTTTGGCTATTTGGGGTAATATTCCCTTCCAAGTGAATTTGATATTTGACTTTTCTGTTTCTGCAAAGTAGGCTGTTGGAATTTTTTCGGATTGAACTGAATCTGTAAGTCATTGTGAGTAGAATGGACATCTTAACAATATGTAGTCTGCCAATCCATGAGCTTGGAATGCCCCTCCATTTATTTAGATCTTTGATTTCTTTTAGCAAATATTTGTAGATTTCCATGTATAAGTACTTTATACCATTGGTTAAATTTCTTCCTAGATATTTGATTCTTTTTGTTGCTGTTGTATATGGAAATTTTTTCTTGATTTCCTCCTAAGATTGCTCATTGCTGTTGTACAGAAACAAATGATTTTTATATGTTGGTCTGTGCCCCATGGCGTTGCAGAATTTGTTTATTAGCTCTGGTAGCTTTACTGTAGATTTTTCGGGACTTCTATATATAGGATCACGTCACCTGCAAATAGTGAAAGTTTTACTTCTTCCTTTTCTATTTGGATGCCTTTTATTTCTTTTTCTTGCCTAGAACTTCCAGTATAAAATTGAGTAACAGTAGTGGCAGTGGGCATCCTTGTATTTTTCCAGATGTTAGAAGGAAAGCTTTCTGTCTTTTACCATTGAGTATTGTGTTAGCTATGGGTTTTTCATATATGCCCTTTATCACATTAAGGAAATTTCCTTCTAATTCTACTTTTCTAAGTGTTTCTAAGTGTAGGAGAGGCTGCATAAAAACAGGAACATTCATTCATTGCTGGTGGCAATGTAAAACGGTGCAGCCACCATGGAAGACAGTTTGGCAGTTACTCAAGAAGCTTAGTATAGAACTACCACATGACCTGGCAATCCCATTACTAGGTATATACCCTAAAGAATTGAAAGCAGGGTCTCAAATGGGGATTTGTACACCAATGTTCATAGTGGCATTATTCACCATAGCTAAAAGGTAGAAGCAACCCTAGTATCTATCACCTGATGAATGGATAAACAAAATGTGGTATATATGCACAATGGAATATTATTCAGTATTAAAAATGAATGAAGTTCTGGCACATGTGACACCATGGACGAACCTTGAAGACGTTATGTTGAGTGATATAAGCCAGAAACAAAAGGACAAATATTGTATCTCAATGATATGAAGTAACTAGAATAGGCCAACTCATAGAGTCAGAATCTAGCATAGTTACCAGGAGGCTGCGTTTAAGGGTAGAGAATGGAGAATTAATGCTTAATTTATACAGAATTTCTATTTAGGTTGATTGTAAGGTTTTGGAAATGGATAGTGGTGATGCTGCCACAACACTGCGAGAGTAATTAACAGCAATGAATTGTTATATGTGAATATGGTTAAAAGAGGAAAGTTTTAGATTATGTATGTTACAAAAATAAAAATGAAAATATAAAAAGGTACCATCAGACATTACTTCTAAAGTGTGTCTATCCATGTTTTTTTAATCTTTGCCATGAACATATGTATTATAACAGTAAAAAAATAATTAAGAATCATAACTTTCTTTTTAATATTTATCAAAGCTATTTTCTAATTGATCCAAACCTTTGTGTTTAGAACTGCATAAAAAATAAGAACTAGATTGTAGCCAACATATTAGATTTTTCAGCAACAATACTTGTTGCTTACATATATGTAAGTATTAGTTGGTTGAGCTAATCTAATCTGACTTCATATTACTGCTTGCAAAATTCTTGCCTGTGGTTTTTATATCTCATCATAACCATCTAGGTTTTGTTCATTTTGGGCCTCTGTTTACACCATCAATGTTTAAGAGTCTTGAATTCAGTATGGTCTCTGAGTATCACATGTCTTAAAATACCCTTTACATTAAATTTGTGAATAAATTGTGGAAAACTTAAGAAGACTTGGTTCAGAAATTCATATACTAATAAATGTTTATCCTCTTAATGAAACATTCTATCAGGCATTAGAGCTTTAGTAGACAGTTAATGGACTGAGATTAGTCAGACCCATCTAGATATTTATACACCTGTCCTACCATTTGATGTCTGCCCATGCAGCTACCTACAGATAGTTGCTTATTCTCAACCTTATTTATGGCAATTGCATTTGCATTTACCTTCTTTTGCTTTACCATAGGTAGCTAAGTGAATTTTTGTCTATTTTCATGAAGCTACCTGTTTTCTTGTTAATCTGTTTTGATGTCTGTTTTGTTTTGTCTTCTATTCAGATTATTGTGAGTTCCTTGAGGACAGGGATTCTAATATTGCTCTAGTATAGTATCTGCAGCAAAGAACACAGTTTAGGAACATGCTGTCTGAGTTAAATTGATTGAATTAGTTAATGGACATTAGGTCTCTACTTTGTGTAGGCCTTATGAGAACTGGTCCCAAGAACATTTTGCTTTGCTTTTTCCTGAGAAGGAAAGAAATGGATGTATAAGCAGCCAAGTGCAAAGACCCATGGTCTGTGCTTTTTCTATCTGACTGCTCTGTTAGATTATCTTTCAGGAAAGCTGAGTAGGCTTAGCACAGTGAATACTAAAGGGAATGCATTCCTTCCCTCTCAGGGGGCTTAAGTAGTGTTGAACGCCACTGTAAAATCCTCAGCTGTGGCGTTTGCCAATGTAGAATTTGTCTAAGAAAGATTAAAAGAACAAGGAAGGCTTTGTGCCCTGTTTCATTTTTTCTTTTCTTTTTTTATAGGCCCCTCTCCGGCTCTAGGCTACCTGTGAAAATGCGGAGTGTTTTCTTTGGGCCTCTGGAGTGTGTGCATGCTATGTGTGTGTGAGTTTAAGAGAAAAATAAAAGACAAAAGCAAGTTAGTGCTTACCAGTGGGAGTCATCACCCACAAGTCAAATGAAGAAAACTGACCGGAATGGGATTTCTTCTGTCCAACTGACACTTTTACCAAGCAGTGAATCAAATGAGTTGCCAGAGACAAAGCACCTGTGCAGGCATGTGGTGGGCCAGTGGCCTGACAATTTGTTTAACTGGTGGAGAACTCAGGTATGCTATGACCTTGACAGAGATAAAAGTGTTCAGGCAGAATTAGAAGGGCTACAATTTGGGCACTATAACAGAATCTTTCTTGGTAAAATGGGCTTCTTTAAAGTAACTGTCATTTAGCAAGAAACAGGGAAGTCTTTTGAATATTGAGCCACATTTCATAGAGGCAAGGAAAAACTCTCAGACCTTTGTTGCTGCAAGGCTATTTAGTCCCCTTCAGTCAGCAGATAAGGGCAGTAAGCCCAGAATCACACTTAACATTAGTGGCTAGAAATTAGTTCTTAGCTTTAAAATACATCTACCCTCCTGGGAACTAATGGAATAGCTGGACTTGAACTTTATCCTCCATTCTGTACTAATTTTTCTTTTCCTTTTTTATGATATAGCCATAATAATCCTAGATAGACACATGCTTTAATTTTTGTATATTTCCTTCCAACATTTACCCCTTATTTACATTTTATAACTAATTGTATATACTCATTATCATTTTCGCGCTTACCCATACATTACTCTTCCTAATGTTTCTACAGTGTTTATCATAATTCCTTTGGGTTTTCATTATAATTTACTAAATTATTCCCTTACTGTTTGATATTTAGGTAAAGTCTTAATTTCTTGCCATGAAGGATAAAGCCGCAGCACACAATGTCATGCCTGTAGCTTTTCATTTCTGTTGAGCTATTTTTTCCCTCATCATTTAAATTCCTGGTTGGTGACCTCATTATAGCAATGGAAAACATACTGTAGCCTACAAGCATCCTAAGGGGTGTGCCCCACATGGATATGTGCAAAGGTTGTATCAATATGAATGTGCATGAAGAAAAATAAATGCTTTTTGTAGGTCAAACAACTGAGGAGTGTTACTGTAGAGGTTTGTTTTTCCTGTCAGATAACGACTTCTACTTACAAAGATAAAAGCATTCCTATTACAGTAGTTTATTACTTTTATTAATATTGTGCAAAATCAATATGTTATATCGATGTTCATAGCAGCATTATTCACAATAACGAAAAGGTGGAAACAACCCAAGTGTCCATTGACAGATAAATGGAAAAACAAAATGTGGTCTATCCACACAATGGAATATTATTCAGCCATAAAATGAATGAAGTTTTGATGCATGCTATAACATGTGTGAA
The DNA here is from genome assembly GCA_026826555.1 of Tolypeutes matacus. NCBI lineage: Eukaryota > Metazoa > Chordata > Mammalia > Cingulata > Chlamyphoridae > Tolypeutes > Tolypeutes matacus. Next base: position 6,369,823 of record JAKSZT010017954.1, read on the forward strand.
CCTTGAAAACATTATGCTAAATGCACAAGAGGACAAACATTTTATGATTCCACTTATATGAAATATTTATAATAAGCAAATTCATAGAGACAGAAAGTAGGTTCAAGGTTTTCAATGGTGGAGGGAAGAAGGAGTAGGGAGTTCATGCTTATGGGTATGGAGTTTCTGTTTTGGACAATGAAAAAACTGGAATGGATGGTGGTGATGGTAGCAAAATGTCATAAATGTAATTAATACTATTGAATTGTAGCTCAAAAATGGTTAAAATGGTAAATTAATATTATATATTTTATTACACAGTATGTGTAATCACAGTAAAAAAGTAAATTTTAAAAATCAGTATGAAAATGATACAAGTCTATAGTTGTGGGGAAAACTTATAAAATTAAACATGTCTGTAACCTATACTGTATTTTTTGAAGACAGATATGCATAAAACGTTACTGCCTACCTGAAATGTATATTCAAATATATCTTTTCTCCTGAATTCTAGGAATATAACAAAGGACAGATGTGCTTAACTATAAATACTGTGACTCGTCAAACAGCACAGCACAGCTGTCATTTCATTGAGTTTATGTTAACTTTTATTTAAACTCTCACTTTTTATCTTATGGGAACATGTGGGAATAAGTTATATGGTCCAAAATACAAGAATGATTCAAATTGTGTTTTTTTTACCATATTTTCTTTTCAAAGAGCTTAGAGTTATAAAGGGAAGCATTATGTTAACAAAGCTGAGTTCCGAAATGTTTGTGAAAATTTTTATAGTGGAATTATTAGGGGCCCACAGTCATGCCGTCCCCGTCCCCCCCTTTTTTGATTGTATTATATTTTTTTTCAAGAAAAGATTGCTTTGCTTTGTTTATCTATGATTACAATGAGGACTTTCCCATATGCCACCTATAGTATGTAGTGCCTCTTGGGTGAATGGTCTGTAGAAATCCTTTCCCCATCCTGGGACAATTAGTCTGAAACTGCCCTAGTTGATAGTAGACTCTCTTTTTACTCATACTTCATATTTCTGAATGTTCAGCCACCCCACTGTTGTAAGAGGCTTTCAGATTGTAGGCCTCCGTTGTGGAGAAATCTGGGAGCTTTGTATGGGAGGGACTGGGACAACCTCTGTCACATGCCATTTGTTATGAAATCTTTACTATCCAGAGCTGGGGGTGATTATGCACAATGGCTAATCGGTGACATATTGTTTGGGAAAGGTTATATTGACATTTTTAAAAAGAAGAAAAACTGATGATAAACTAAAATACAGCTATTCTTTTTTCAGCTGTGTATATAAAACCATTGAGAAGATCTCCAAGTACGTTTTGAATAAGAGATTTTGCTGCCTTTCCCATTGCTGTCCTTGCACAGAGACAAGGAACAAGTCCAGTAACCCTGTGGTTCCATCACTTCTTTTCTAACACTACCTTCACAGTGTTGTGACTGTGTTGTAACAAAGAGGCTATTTCCACTCAAACTGTCCATCTGGGTCTCTGGGATTCCACCTCATTCTGCCTTCTTTCAGTTCTTCCACCTAGGTGCTCTACCTCAGATTCTCATTTGGCAGGTTCCTTCTTACCTCTCAGGTCTCAATTCACCTGTTACCTCTTTAGTATAGCCTCCTCTGACCACCAGTCTCAGCACCTTTACTTATGTCTTACTCTGTCGTTCTTTCCTTTTTATATCCTTGATGGTACTTGGCACCTTCAAAAATTATCTCCTTTGTATGTATAGTTACTTATTTTTTGTCTGTCTTCTTTCATCAAAAGTAATCTCTGTGAGAGTTGGATTTTATTCACTGCTGTATGCTCAGCATCCACTACAGTACCAGGCTCACAGTACACTAAATAAATATTTGTGAATGAATGAATGAGTGAGTGAATATGTAAACAAGTCCTGTTTTGTGGCAGGCACTATGCTAACAAATAGAAAGTTAGGTTTAATCCCTGTAAACAATGTTTCCCCAAGTCTGGAATTGTTAGTTGGAATTCTTTACAGAAATCCAGAGTCAGGCTCACTTGGAAAAATAATCTTCCCGATCATAATTTCATTCCACCCTCCCCCGTGACTGTCCTTGGCAGAAAAACCAATTCCCAGGTCAGAACTTTATTGCTTCTGGCCAAAAGCCAGTATTACTAAGAGTCTTCTCAGGCCTCCCACCTTGACTGGAACAGTGCTCCTTGCCTGAAAAACTAAATTGTCTGAGAGTTGAAGGGCACAAAAGACATTATACCCATTAACCATATCATTCATATTCGTTCTGAACAATTACCTAAATTTACTTTGAGGATTTAGTTATTACCAGATCAAAAAATATTCCCCTCACCTTTTAGTCTAGTGTATCCTGTGCACTGCACTATCTGAAATTCTGATTTCCTAGTGGGAAACAAACTATAAGTAGTTATTTTGTTAAATATTTTTGCATTTTCTCACTTGAATATGATAGTGAGCTTGCCCAATATTTAAAAATTCTTATGTATTTAATGAGTTATATCTTGGAGTTGAAGAAGCACTGTATAATCAGGGTCTGTTGTATAATGTCTGGAGATAAGTTTTGCAAAGCCTGCATTTGGGGTGTGTGCCTTGACCAGAGCGTAGTATACAAACACAGGAGGCAATAGTGAGATGGAAAGATGGAGACTTTTAAGTCCATAAGAACTTAGAAGCATTTCATGTCATGTCATCATTTCTCTTAGGCGGATTAAGATATTTTACAGCAATTTATAAAAAAGCGATTTGATACTGCAAATTCGTTTATTTGACAGTCATGGAACATTGGAACTATAATTGTGTTAAAATAGATTAAATGATAAGGCAAGGGATGGGGATGGGAGAGGGGCTGTTCTAGTTTAAAGGAAGGTAAAGAGATATGGTAATCAAAAAAGAGTAAGAGCTTTCATTGTTTATAGAGTTGGGGGAATTGCTATAAGTCATTTTGCAACAATTGGGGAAATTCAAAACTAGACTATAGTAGATGATAACATTGAATAAATGTTAAAGTCTTGTGTGCTTTCAACAAAATGTGTGTATGTGTGTGTATGTGATTGTGTGTGCAAAGGGAAAGAGAGTGATGGAGGAAAGGAGGGGGGATGGTAGGCACAAAGTAAAATATTTGGGAAAATATAGTAATCAATGGGAGCTAAGTTTGGGAAAGCAGTAGTACTTCAAAGTGATTGTTTTTAACCACTTTCAAACTCACAGTGAAAGACTACTTGCTATTTGTAAACTAAGTTCAGTTTCCATCTTTTTTCAAATATTGAGGGTGATGACATATGTTTTAAATGATACACTTAGGTTCTATTAAGGGAAGCTGCTGGAAAAAATAGTTCTCTGTAGACATATGATATCCGTTAGTATATCATAGACCAAGATTAGGAAGGTAGAGTAGAAGGAAGCAGTGTTTAATCCCAAACATCTACTGGGTTACATGCCAGTGGACATAAATTTTTGAACTCATTGAGTATGCACCCACAGGAAAAAGAAATGTATTTATCAATTTTTTCATTGTTATCCTTAGTTTGTAGTTTTGACTATTTGATTTTAAAATATCTGGTAAATTTTCATTTTGTGTCAGGTGATAACCTGATTTCAAACTTGAAAGGTGAAAATTAGTCACTGTTCTTCAAAGCAAAAGACTACCACTCTAGAGAGATGGAGACGGATACTTCGGTAAAGGTGGTAAAAAAAAAAAATGCTGACACTTCAAGGGTTTTTGAGGAAATGTTGAGTTCAGATTCATTTGTTATATGCAAATTTCTAGTTTAGGTAGAAGAAATTGTTTAATTCATGGATGCCAAAATGAAAAATTGTACTTTTTACAACAGTAATAGCTGTTAAGAGTAGACAGCTTCTAGCATAGTGCCTGACATATAATACTTACTTAATAAATATTTGGTGGGCAGAATGAGAAGGTAGCAGACGGAGGAAGGAAGAAAAGGAATTTTCTGTGAGCAATTAGTCATTTAAGTTGTGAATTTAGCCATGCTCATGATTCCATAAATTGTTTCTATTTTGAGGCTTTAGATGGTCTCCTTAAAGTTGATGCTACCTTTCAGATGGGTGCAACTGGTTTATTAGTCAGCCAAAGGGGTGCTGATGCACAGTACCAGAATTCTGTTGGCTTTTATAAAGGTTATAAAGGTTATTATTTGGGGTAGAAGCTTACAGTTACAAGGCCCTAAAGAATCCAACTCAAGGTACCATAAGAGGTATTTTCACACCAAATGTCTGTTGCCACGTGTTGACTCAAGATGGCAGAGATGTCTGCGAATGTTCTGCCTTCCTCTTTCCTCTTAAGGCTCTGTGGGCCCAGCTTCTTCCCATCTTGGCTGCAGGCTGGAGGGCATGTTTCTTTCAGGGCTCAGCTGCTCTGGTCTCTTCACAAGGTCATCTGTAAACTATCAGGTGAATGGCTCATCTCTCTTACTGGGGCCACAGGATTAAAGCTGACAAGTTCTTCTCTTCCGTGTCTATGGAGCTCTCTCTATTCCTCTGTGTATCTTATTCTGTATTCTCCTTGATTGAGTGTCTGTTTATGTAGTCCACCAACAGGGTGGGAACTTTTTTTTTTTTAAAAGATTTTTTATTTATTTATTCATTTATCCCCCGCTTGCTGCTTGTGCTCGCTGGGTCAGCTAACCACGCCGTGCGGGCGGGCTTGCCTTCACCAGGAGGCCCCGGGAACTGAACCCGGGGCCTCCCATATGGTAAACGGGAGCCCTACTGATTGAGCCACAGCCGCTTCCCATAGGGTGGGAACTTAAACTGAGTTAAACCCTACTGACGTGGTCAAATCAAAGCCCTAATCTTAAAATAATTTAATCAAAGACATCTCAGCTGAATCTAAAACAATCAAAGGGTATCACACCCAGAGGAACAGACCAGTTTACAAACATAATCCTTATCTTTTTGGGGGTTCATAAATAATCTCAAACTGCCACACCTGGATATTAATTAACTAGGAGAAAAAAATGAGTAAATCACTTCTCTCTAGAAGAAACGTATTTTTAAAAATGCATACAAATAGCAATACAAAACCATAGTGTCAATTTGTGTATGCTCCTTCGCCTCTCTGGCCTCAACTTCCTCATCTATAAAATAGGGCTAATACATTTTAAATCAGCACACACCACTCAGAACTGTGTGTGCTGTGAACTGTGATCTATGGTTGGTGGCAAGGCCCCAGGATGTGTAAGTCCATTGAGGGTGGTGGGCCACACTTGTGGGAGATGTTTGTGTGGAACATGGTGGGAGGTGTGGGGGGTGGGCAACATGGGAATCCCAGGGGGTTCTGTGTAATATTTTCGGTAATCTAAGCACCTCTTAAAATATATTTATATATATATAAATAAAAAAAAATTAAAAAAAAATAATAAAATAGGGCTAATAATCGGTATTCCATAGGGTTGGCCGGTGAGGATTAATAGATAGATAGAACAGTGCCTGGTTCAATGTGACTGCCTACTTGAGTACCAGCTCTTAATGCTTGTGGTGATATTTATGTAGATTCCTGCTGAGAGAATAGAACTAATCTGTAGTCAAGAGAGGAAATACTGTGTAGTGGGAAGAGGTGAGGTGTCTTACAAATTGGTTATGGGGTCTTATGAAGAGATGAGAAAGCTTGTGTTTAATTTATGTGGAATTCATTAAGTAGTGATTAAAAAAGAGATCCTAGGAAATGGAGCAGACAGCTGTAAATCAAGCAGTTTGTTAACACAGTTCTGTTTTGACCTTCAGGGGAAGATCATGACAGGAACCTTTTTGTTCCTCCATTTCCCTTACCTGTAGAGTAGAGTTTAATTTTATTTGTGCTTTTAGTAAAATGATTTGTGGTCCATGGGGAGATGCTGAGGTGATACATAGTGAGAATGCATTTCAGAAAGGTAAGATGGGAGACAGATCTGGGCCACAGCAATGCGTAATACTGAGTGAATTAAACATTTTTCTCTTTCCTGTGGGCATTCCCAGAATGGGCTGGGATCCCCAGGACTGCCCCATCAATCCAGGTGTTCTGTCAGAATCAGGACAAAAGTGGCTCACTATAAGAAAGCCAGTCTCATGAAAACAGATGAATTAGTTGGTTGACAGCTATATCCCAAATGGACACACCAGTAGATAGTCCTTGGATGAGAACATTTGAAGAACAACAATTAAGTGCTCTTTATCATGTCAAGAAATAAAACTTCAGCTTTTTCTAGGAGCTTAGATCAACTGAAATAAGAGGAAATCAAACACTACATGATAATATAAATCATTTGGCAGTTACAAGTTACTGTAGAGCTCAGAGGGGCCTTGGAACTCATCCAATCTCAATCCTTATTTTTGGAAACTAAGGTTGAAAGATGGGGAAATAACTCATTCCCTAAAGTTACATTGCAAAATATGGAGCTTGTCTTGATATTGGAGTACTTTCTACTCAAAGACATTGTTTCTCTTAATTTAAAAATAATCACTTATGTATCTGAGGGTAAAATATACCTCCTCTGTAAAAATCCTATAATGTTTTTGTTTATATATGGTATACATGTGTGGGTTTGCCTCTTATCCCCCGCCAAGATGGAAAAGATGCAGAGGTAAGAATATCAGGTGTTTAAATCCTTTTGTCCCAGAGCCCTGAAATGTCATACTCAGTCCACTGTCTCTTCATGGCCTTTATGCTGATGCTCCTGGCTCATTGGTGATTGTGTCCATGTGGAAAAGGAAAAGTGTAAGAGAAGCTGAGCTGGGGAACCCAAGCTGATGTTCCAAGGGATGATTGGTGGTTCCCACTTGCACAGATCTGCTAATTTGGGGCTGGGGACATATGAGATGTAATAATATTATATATAAACATATATAATTTATTATTATTACTTTTTTTTTAGAGTTTGCAGCATATGTTTGCATGTTAATAACTTTATCACAACTGCCTTTTAAAGGAGATATTATTAGCCTAGTTATTAAAGATGTGAGAAGCAGGGCTCAGAGAATTCCAAAGTAGAGTCAGTGAAAGGGTGTGATTAAACCCAGATCTTTTGAGTCTAAAATCTGGGCCCTTTCCTTTACATGTTACCTATCTTTTGTTCTTTACAGCCTGGCATGACTACCTAATAAAAAAGTACAGGTGGTATGTATAATGACTGATGAGGATTTACACAGTTACCTGTCTGTTGTGTAGTAATGGTAGAGCTGGAATGTTGAAGCATTCCAGCCTATGTGCCTGTTGGGCGTATTTGAAATATTGCCCAGGAAGGCTTTTATTTTATTTTATTTTTATTTAAATTTATATTAAATATATAATATTTTAATATTAGAGAAGTTGTAGGTGTACAGAAAAATCATGCAGAAAATACAGAGTTTCTGTATACCCCTCACAATTTTCTCTATTGTTATCAATTTGCATTTGTGTGGTAACTTTGTTACAATTGATTAGAAAATATTATTGTATTTGTAATATTAGTTTACGTTAGAGTTCACTGTGTTGTATAGTCCTATGTTTTTTAAAAATTTTTATTCTAGTTACATATATATATATATAGCCTAACAATCCCCCCTTTAACCAAATTCAAATATATAATTCAGTGGTATTAATTACATTCACAATGTATACTACCACCAGGAAGCCTTTTTGAAGGAGATAACACCTGGAGAAGGTTTTGGATGGTTGAAAAGAAGTGTGGTTTCACCAGAGCTGTGGAATCAGATAAAAAGGCAATTTTACCTTTAATGTAAATTTTCAGCACATCTTGGTATGTTAGCCCCAATTCAGAATTTTCTTGGTTTAAGAATCAAAGGACTTAGAGGTAAACTGAGTGAAAATTTAGCATGTGGAGCCCAGTGTTTTCAGTAATCTGACTCTGTCATTCTTTCCACACCACTTGCTCTGTGTTGGTATCTTATCTTGTAGATGAAAAGATGATTTAACATGCTACTAGCTGAGCAACCCTGGAAGAGAAAGAGCATCTCATTACTGTTATTTCCAGCAGAAGTCCTGATACCACTCCTCAGTGGTCCTACTTTGGTCATGTGGACATTCTTAAATCAGTCACTTTGGAATGATTGACTGGGCCTGTGTCACAACTTTATACATGGTCATGACTGACCCTTTCCACTCTTGTCAAACTCCCTGAACCCCAAATTGGCAGGGGTGGGTGGGTGGATGAGTAATTCAAAGGATAGTTGAACTGCTGTTAACAAAGAATGAAGTGCTGAGGTGGCAAAAACAATAATTAGTTGTAAATATATATTTTTAAAAATCCCTTAACTTTCTTTCCCTTCCTAAAGATGTGGGACAAAGAAGGTGATCTTTTTTTAAGTCCTAATGTCAAACGAAATAGCATTTTCTTCCTTGTGGAGTAAAAAGTCGAAGAAAACTTGGGAGAATAGTCATGGAAAACACAAGAACTTTGAAGAGGACAAGAACAGGGCTTGGGTGGTGTGCACAGAGAAATCATAAGGCTACTTCAGGCCTCAGGAAAACCTAGCTTGTGATGACCATATCCATGATCCAGTATGGAACTTCAGACATAATTTAGAGGAAGAATTAAGAGATATTTATTACTAATAGGGCTTTCACCAAGATGAAAGCTGATGAAAATGTTGACTAAATACTAAAACCCTCTCTTAATTCTGATGCTAAGCCAAGTGCTAATGTATATAACTCTGTTACAGTGATAAATGTATAAGCAATTTTGACTTCTGACTTATACCTTTTTAAAGCAAATAATTCCTAAAACTATTTCCTTTCTCTTAAAAAAAAGTTAAATGTTTTCCACCTGAAATTGAGAGCATTGGAACTGAAACTAGTACAACTTTTTTTGGTATTTGTTTGTTTTTATAAACAAACACTTCCTCTTCCTCCTTTCTCCTTTCTTCCCCTACCCCAGTGACTTCTAATCTACTTTCTATAGCTGCAAATTAGTAAGTGATACAATTGCTGTCCTTATGTGTCTTGCTTGTTTCCCTAAGCATGTTTTCAAAGATCTTCCCTGTTGCAGAATGTCTCATAACTTCATTTTTTCTTATAACCGAATAATATTCCGTTGTGTGTATGTACTGTATTTTGTTTATCCATTCATTTGTTGCTGGAAATTTAGGTTGTTTCCAGCTTTTGGCTGTTGCGAATAATGCTGCTATAAACATTGGTGTACAAATACCTGTTTGTGACTCTGTTTTCACTCTCCTTGGGTATATACTTAGAAGTAGAATTGCTAAGTCAAATAGTAATTCTATATTTAACTCTTTGAGGAGCTGCCTTATTGCTTTTCACAGTGGCTGCACCATTTTACAATCCCACTAACAGTGCACTAGAATTTCAATTTTGCTACATCCTCTTCAACACTTGTTTTCCAATTTTTAAATCATAGTCATCCTTGTGGGTGTGAAGTGGTGACTCATTGTGGTTGTAATTTGCATTTCCTTAATGGCTAATGATGTGTTTGATTTGTTTCTTGACTATTTGTATATCTTCTTTGGTGAAATGTCTATTCAAGTCCATTGTCCTCCCTCCCCCCTTTTAATTGGGTTGTTTGTCTTTTTGTTGCATTGTAAAAGTTCTTTATATATTCTGGACATTAAACCCCCCATATCTGATAATATGGTTGAAACTATTTTCTCCCATCCTATAGGTTGTCTTTTCACTTTCTTGATAATTTCCTTAGATGCACAAAAGTTTCTGATTTTGACAGCACAAAGTTTTGAGCCTACCTAAAGTATTTAGTTTCAGAGAATATTTAAAGTATCTACAGAAATTGATTTTTCTATTAACTCAGTATATTAAATTGTCTTTTAATTTACAAGTAAAGTTTTAATTTTAGTAATCACAGCTTCATTATCATTAGTTCTTAGAATTGCACTTGTCATCTTTATAAATTCCTTAACAGTAATTTCTTATCCATAACTGGAGTGGTCTTAGATTTTAAAACAAACTGAGGAAGAGTGGATGTTGCTCAAGTGGTTGAGCACTTGCTTCCCATGTATGAGGTCCTAGGTTCAATCCCCCATACCTCCTAAAAACAAAAACAAACAAACAAATGAAAAAACCAACTCTCTTTCAGGAGCAGATGTATCTCAGTGGTTGACCGCCTGCTTCCCATGTATGAGGTCCTGGGTTCAATCCCTGGTACCTTCTTAAAAAACAAACAAACAAACAAGCAAACAAACTTAGGTTGTTACTGACAGTTCCTGGCCACCGTAGCATTGTAATAATTAAATGGTTTATGAATAATAATTAAAAATGGTTTATTAATAATAAAGTTTTATGAATAACTGGTTCCAAAAATCACTCTGCATGTATTTGTGTGTGTTCCCATGTGTCTGTGTGAATATGTTGGAATAGGAAGAGGATAACTTGTGAAGCACTTTGCTTTGTTCAGATTGTTCTTAGAAAACTTAGAGCAGTTCAGTGGGATTATAGTATGTAATGACTAAATTCTGATAAAATCATGGAGTCTCAGCAATTCAGGTAACAGATTATCTCCCATTTAGTGTTGCGTTGATTTGTGTTTGGCTATTTCTCCCTGTTTTTAACTTGCTCCCCAGGCACACACTCTTGCAGTCCCTTCCACCGGGCACATATACAAGATTTCAAAATAAATATATTTAAAGGTATGCTTTAGTTTAGGGTTTTTGCACACACGTATGTGTGTGTATGTGTGTATGTTTTCTGCTTATGGGAGATATTTAAGCTCTGTGGAAATTCATTAGAAAAGATATAATTTGCGATAGTCCTGATAGCATCAACTAGTCCTTTATCTCTTATGTTGCACTGGGGCTTCCATTACTTTGTAGGGCCTGACTACTAGAATTATTTCCAGACTTCAGGGTCTTCCAATCCACAATGGGCTGTTCTAGGCTTTGTGGCCTTAATAAGCCCCCTGTCGTTGGAATTTCAAATATTATTATACCTATCTGAGTTTGGCTGTGTATCAGGAGCGGGACTTTCTTTGGAACTACCACTGGTGGATCACATGCTTTTTCTCAAGAGAGCAAACAAGCTCTTTTTGTTTAGACTCACTAATATCTGGCAAAGAAATATCACTGTAATTATATATCCTAGTTCTTGTTCCTCTCTCTCCATATAAGTTTTACTTCCCTCACCCAACTTTATATAAAAGCAGCTAGCACTGGATCTGAAATAAATGTCATGAATGAATAATAATTTCTTTCATTTACACAGTAATTAAACCTGTTGAATGCTGACTTAATGCTTTACTGCACTCTAATTTGATTGGAAGATTTGGCCTTTGTGAATGCAAAGAAAAGCAAAAAAAATAGAAATTAAATACCTACTGAGATAATTAAGCAGGACTCTCCTATTTCTCATATTCCCATCTTTGCCCTCTTCTTTCTGGGATATATAATACTAAGCAGTTGTTCCACAAATCGTTCTCTTTGTGTGCCCAGCAGTAAGGAACCTCAGAGACAAGGCCCATGGTTGCCAGTGTGGCTAGAAGGCAAAGGGCTTAGTCTCCTTCCATTATCAGAATTGCCTTGCTGTTCTTCTTTCTTGTTATTTTTTCGTGTGCCTTTCCTTCTCAACCAATAGAATTCCAGGTGATGAGTCAAATATACTGAAATTTTGGTGGTTGCATTTGAGTTAGGAGCATTTTAGGAAGCTATACTGCTCTTTTGGTATTTTCTGCCTACTTACAATCTGAGTCATTTAACCTATCTCTCCCATTTTTTCACTTTATTTAAGATTTATCCAGTAATGTGAGTTGACAGCTTGCTTTGCTGTCTTTAAGGGAAACACTTTCTGATACAAATTCGTTTGTATCTCTTCTTTCACCATGAAGAATGACTGACCATTTTAATACATGATTGATTCCTAAAACCATCTCCATAGGATCTTAAAAGTTCCCTCAGTAATAGTCACTGACCCTGCCAGGCTACTGCTGTTATATCTGTCAGAAAGAAGTTGCTGGAGGTGCTGTGCCACAAAAAGCAGTGAAAGTAGGGACTCTGAAATCCCCACCATAAATCTCCCACAAACACAGTGATGAGTCCTGCCAGCATGGCAAGGTGCACTAGGAGGAGCATGATCGACTGACTGCTCCCTTACTTTGTTAGGGGAGCAAGTGGTGAGGGCCAAGTGGCTGAGCCTCTTTGAGTCTCTGGGAGACATGTACTTGTGTTCTGTATAGATTGTGTCCTGTGTGGTTTGTGAATAGAGAGGGATCCCTTGCTGGGCTGTTGGAATATTGACTGAGAACATGGATATGAAAAGCCTGGCACATAGCCACCATCAATATGTGTTAGTTCCTTACCTCATCTCAAGACAAAGAGAACAGAAGTATTTATTTATTTTTTGTCAAAAAGTCTCCTACAAATACTCCCCTCCCCACTGCCTTGTGCCAGTATTTGCATGAATTTTCTCTTGTCCCTCACTTCTTCTCCCCATCCTTTCCTTTTCCCTCCTTTCCCCCGCAAAGTTAGACCAGACTTATTCAGGATAGATTTCCTTTTTAGAAACTAGAAACTTTAAAACTGGTATTCTAGTATATATTTTGATAAATATTTTCCCACTATATTTGTTAAAATACAATTAGAAGCAATGATGACGGAAATATAAAGTGTGTTTACTCAAGCTATATAGTATTTCACTGATATTTGGGGATTCCTTTCAAATGCAGCCTGGATTATTATATGTAATATATAATATACTATATATATCATATAATTTTTTCTATTGAGCCAGAGTTTGAGTGCTTGCTTATGTATGAGGTACTGTGATAAATGGTTTATTATGTACTTTGGAGCAGTGTTTCCCATACTACTTGATTTTGAGTATCATGTATAGGCAGTTGTGAGAAAATATACATTCCCTAATCCACCCTAGACTTATTAAATCAGGACATTAGTATCTAAACTTTGGGTTTTCAAACTTGGCACCATGTTGAAATAACCTGGAGCACTTGAAAAAAATACTGAAGCACAGGCTCAACCCCAGACCATTTAAATAAGAATATCTGTGGGGTGAGGTTTGGGTGTCATTTCTTTAAGCTTCATGTGATAATTCTAAATGTGTAGCCAGGGTTGAAAGCCATTGACATAAAAAATTAACAATCTATTTAAGTGATTATTATCTGATGAGTTTTGGAAACACCGGCTTAGACGAATTAATTATTGTGATAAACTTGTTAGTTAGCTGATGTTATCCCTATTTTCAGATGAGAAATTTGAGTCTTGGAGAAGTGTGAGGTACTAATCTGAAGAATGAAAGCCACTTGTTCTTTTAAATCTTATCATCAAATGGTATATACATGGTCTTAACATCTACCTTTTGGGAATGAGCACAACAAATTGAAAGGATGAAACATTTCACACTTATCTTGGTTACAATCTATATATGAAACCTTTGTTTTGACTATGAAATGAATTTGACCAATGCAGTGTGCCTTGGAACCAAGTATTTTGTGTGCCAAGTGCTTTTGCGATATAGATATCTGTAGATAGACATTATAAGTTCAGTTTAAGTTCAGTGGAAAAGAGTATCAGTTTGGCACTTGAGGTTTATTACTGACCTGTAGACATGGGTGGGCTTTATTTGAATTGGAGGGCAGAAGCAATTTAAGATTCTGCCATTCTTAGGGGTTTTATGAATCTTGTCTTCTCAATCTTGGATTTCTTTAGAATGCACCATATTTTCCCTTGTTCCTGCTTCTTTTTTCCCAAGGGACTTTTTTTCAATGTGCCAGTCTTGAAAAGGAATGATTTGGTTATTGTCCTGTTTTCCAGGCTGCTGTGACAAATAACCATACAATGGTGTTCAGAGACCAGAAAGTCCAAATTGTGGCATTGGCTAGAAGGCTTGCTTTCTCTAGGGATCAGTAATGTTCCTTGGGTTGCCTCTCCTTTAGCATGAAATAGTTTTCTTTCTCTTCTGGGTTCTGTTGGTTTATGACTTTTGGTTCCTCCTCTTGGCTTTCTCTTCTACTGTGCTGAATTTCTTCTGCTTGTAAAGGTTTCCAGTCATCTAGATTAAGACCTACCCTCATTCAGTTGGGCCACACTTTAACTAAAAATAGCATCTTCAAGAGGCCCTATTTACAATGGGTTCCTACCCACAGGTATGAAGATTAAGATCAAGACCATGTCTAAACTAGGGTATGTAATTCTACCTACCACAGTTATTCTTTCTCTGTGGAAATGATAATGTTGTGAAGCAACTCTACCTAGGATTATAAATACAAACCACACTCAAAAATTTAAAAAAACATTTCTTGTAATTCTAAGAGCTCTCTAGGCAGAACCAACGTGGAGCTTTCTGCGTGGATCATGTGGGTGGTAAAGCTGCCCTTCAACATGAGCTGAGAAATTTTCCTTAGTTTCCATGCATTTGAGCAAGTTACTTAAAGATGCCTGGTTCTATGCATTTGAGATAATTAATTTCATTCTTACTAATGGTTTAGAGGATCATGCTTGCATATGCATGTATTCATTTATTGAGCATATATCTATTGAGCTCCTACCATCTGTCAGTTACTTTTCTAAGTATATTGAAGTAATAGCATCCAGACCAAATAGAGAAAAATCTCTGGAGCTTAAATTCTAATGGTGGATATAGGAAAAATTACATAAGTTTTAATGTGTTTCAGAAGGTGAGAAGCTGTGGTGTAAAAGAAAACATGTAAAGAGGAAAAGAAGTGCCATGATTAGGGAATAGTGGAATTTCAGATAGACCTCATTGAGAAGGTGATTTTTAAATAAATAGTTGATGAAGATAAGGAAGTAAGCCAAGTGGATCCCCAAGAGAACTTACCAGACAGATGCCCTGGAGGGTTTGAAGCTTAGTGAAGAGGCCTGAGTTCTATATGATATGTATATTACCTGCCCAGAGTTTTATGAATTTTTAGGGATTTTCTCTGTAACATGAATGTACAGTCTCATAAATTAGAATAAAGGTTATATCAAATTATATTCTTTGATGAATTTGATTATATCCCTGACACCTGACAGAAAGTGGGGGGGAGGGGTGTAGTTAAACTCCCTTAAAAATAAGTTACTTCTATATCCTAAACAGATAAAATTTCAGAGACCCATAACTTTTCCAACATTATCTTCTCACCCTGAGGCATATAGGTAGGTATGTAGAAATGGATGGACATAGCACTGATTGTGAATCAGAAGACATGGATTATAGGTTAGTCCACAATTACTTCTGGGACTTTAGGAAAAATGCCTAATCTGGTCATGCTTCTGTTCCTGCTGTTGTAAAATAAAGGTAAAATTTTCCCTACTTACTGAGCTCATCAGCAGTGAAGACCAGATAAAAAAATATATAAAAACAAATTAAATTCTGAGATACTATATGAATATGACTTATTATTTTTTACGAAGTTTATTTCAAAAGAGCACAGAATGTTGGCTGAAAAACAGTGTTTAAATCTGTCTTTCTCCTACCTTCCCAAGTGTTTACGGATAGCTTACCATATGTAAAGCACCAGTGGTGGCCACTTTAATTCCTCTCCTGAAACAGGACATATGTCTTGGGGTCTATTTATTCACCATCCCTCAAGAACTTTACCAGTGACAACAACAAAAAAGTGTTAGGAACCTAATTAAAATCATAGCACAATTTTTACATATGTTAAATGGTTACAAAATACAAAAATGCCACATTAAATATGTCATTTTATACTGAAAAGACATGAGCTTGCTTGTGGAAGTGGGTGTTAGAAGAGTTGCTTCATGTGAGTTCTTGTGAAGTGGTGAAAAGAGGGTTCTCTGAAATTGAACACACACCATGAACTGAGGTAGCTGGCAAATATTTGAGGTATGTGTGTTTTGTGTATTCTTATGTAGCTCAGCTCAACTAGGTACAGTTTTCTGAATTTACTTCATGTGTCCTGCAAAGGGAATTGTAGATTAGCAAATGTAAAATTCATGTTATACTCAATTTGTTCCTAATATATTAATTGCATTGGAACAAATTCGTATTTTCAAAATGAACTTTATAGCAGAACTGTCTGTACAAAGAAGCATGACTGTTATAATCTGGGAGGTACAAATAGAATAGGATGACTGGGGTATAGTTTGCAAAAGATGGAATGGCAGGAGCTAGTCAGAAGAGGTAGACAATGGTCGGATCATAAACAGCTTTGTATCCTGTGTCACTAGTCCCTCAAAGTGCATATATCTTTTACCTGCCCTCTATTCTGGTATTTAAACATTCTTGTAAAGAGTTATGTCAAGTCATTAAAGATAAAACGTCAGTTGTGCACTGTTGTACAAAATAAATTTGGTCACAAAACCTGAAAGAACAGCAGTGGGACATCTAATGCCTTTATGCTCTTTCATTTCAGAGTAGAATGCTTCCTTCTCCTTCAGCCAGAGGAGTGGTATGGAGATCATTTGGAATGCAGAAAGAGGCTAGAGAGAGAATTTAGTTCTCTGTTCTCCCGTAATCTCTTTATTTGACCAGAGAGATGTGTGTTTTTGTCATTCACTCAAATTATTAAACACAAACAGGGAGCAAAATAATAAGAGCAAATGATTAAAGAGAGTCCCATCTGCTCCTTCTGTAACTTTTCTCTCTTCAACCTTGTTTCTACCCAGATTAGCAGATGGCATCAGTTCTTAAGCAGTATCTCTCATTATATGATTATAGGGGGTTTCTCTTTTGCCTGTCTCCTTTATAACAACAAAAAAATTGGTAATGACTGACTGTATGCCCACTGGCCAGAGCACCAGTTTCTGAGGACTAGATAGAAGTTTGGCATTCAACTGAGCCTTCTGTGTTTTATTAGGATGGTTCTGCCTGACAACAGAAAGCTTGGCTGATTAAAGCTTAGGCTTTAGATACTGAAAGGGATATTCAATTGTAGCTGGAAAAAGTACGAACAAACCCCAAAGGCCTTTAAAATGAAAAAAGAAAGAAACCTAAGTTTTGTTCTGAGAAAGACTCTTAAGGAAACTAAGGAATGCTGATTACTACCAGTGGCAGGTGGTGGTATAGAAACGGGTGGCAGAGAATGCAGGATTCATTAATTCCAATTTTGCATGTGACCTCTCTGTAAAGGAAAATGAGTTTCTAACTAAAACAGGGAGAATGAGGTTTGACAGATAAGATAGAAGTTCAAAGTAGAAAAATAGATTGGGCTGGAGTGAAGAAGTACGGGGGAGAGAGAGGTTGTGAAGCCATGAAGATAAGATTGGAGAGGAAGATAACGCACAGCCCGTGGAGTGAGATGGTCTAGAGGTTAAGAGTAGGTTAAGGCTCAAAACCTGGCTCTACCACATACTAGCTGTGCAACCTGGAGCAAGTTACCTTACTTCTTTGTGCCTCAGTTTCCTCTTCAGCAAAGTGGAAATAATAACAGTACCTGCTTCATAGCATGGTTTTGTGAATTAAAAGAGTCAATGCCTATACAGTGCTTAGAACAGTGCCTGGCATCTAATAAGTACTCAATAAATGGCTCAGATTATTATTTGCTTCTTATTACCACCCACCGTGGAGCCATTGGAGGGCTTTAAGCATAAAGCGGTACCCTTAAGTTTGCAGTTTTAGATAGGTCCCTCCAATAGTGGCTTAGATGCAGTAGACCCCTAGGCACCACTGTTCCATAATCACCGGGAACTTGTTCAAATACATATTTCCAGGTCCCACCCCAGAATTATTAAGTCAAAGTTGCCTACGATAAAGGTTACAAGGAATATATTTAGGATGATGGGAATGTTCTAATATTGGATTGTGCTGATGGTTGCACAACTCTGCAAATTTGGTTAAAATGTGTGAAGTTTACGGTATGTAAATGACCTCAATAAAGCTATTTAAAAAAAATAGATGTCAAGGGAATGCCTACCTACATGTGGAGAATTGACTCAAGGCTCCTGGTGTGAGGAGAGAGTTATAGACCTATTGTCATCTTTGAGGCAAATGTGTTCTACCTTTAATATAAACAATATAAGTAGATTCTGGTTTAAAGACATTAACTTGTCTAATTTTTTAAAAAATCAACAATTGTAAGACAAAATCAGTGGAGAATATGTGACAAAACTTGGTAGTTACATGAAAGTTTGTGAAAATTCATAGAGTATCTTTCAAGGAGTAAGGCATTGTAAGTTTGTGTATTTTGTCATGTTATGAATTTAAAAATTTAGTTCCGTATATAGTTTTGTCAATTTTATGTATAATATACCATGAGCCAGAGATTTGGAACTAATAAAAGACAATGTTTCCTTTCACTAGAAGTTAATAAATTAATTTAGGACAAACTAGAAAAAGTTCCAATGTTAAAGAGATAAAAAATTTATCAGCATGGCAGTTCAGGATGGGCTTCTGACTATTTCATGCTTATTGGTAGAAATGGCCTAGAAGAACTATGATGGAAATCTTGAATCTGAAGTTTTGGCAGACTCTTTTAAACTGAGTCTTGGAAGCAGATTTAAAACTGAGTTTTGGAAACTGCTCCCTATTACCCACTACAATATATTATTCTGATTTGAGGCCTAGGTTCCATCTAGTTCTAAAATTCATCTGGTACTTAGCGATCACCATGCCAATTAATTACTTTTATATTAGAAAAGCGAGTCTTAAGGCATAGATACTTTACAAAGTGGGGTTAATTTAGTTCATTAAGATTTTTAGATTTAAAGTAGTCTTTAAGTCTAAATTACATCTGTAATTCCTGTAGGAACCATGTTTCATCTCTTCATTTCTTCAGGGCCTGGCACATAGTAGGTACATAATAAATATTTATTATGGATAAGTTATTGAGATAAGTAGGCTAGCTATTAAGATCAAAATCCTCGTTTTACATGCTAGAAAATGATTGGTTAAGTGACCTAGAATGGTAGCAGACAGGGAACTTATAAAGGAACACATCCCTCTCTTCTGATCTCAGGTGCTCCAGCAGCTGCCAACAAGGGTGCAGATATGGCCAAGTCCAAGAACCACATCATGCACAACCAGTCCCAAAAATGGCATAGAAGTGACATCAAGAATCCCTGATCACAAATATTCGAATCTCTTAAGTGGGTAGACTCCAAGTTTTTGAGGAACCATGCGCTTTGCCAAGAAACATCTCAAGAAGGGCTGGAAGAAGATGCAGGGCAAAAACACCAAGGCCATGAGCACATGTGCAGAAGCTAACAAGGTCCTTGTAATGCTCAAGGTGGGCAAGCCCAAGATCCCAAAGGGTGGTAGTCATAAGCTCAGTTGACTTGCCTACATTGCCCACACCAAGCTTGGGAAGCGTGCTTTTGCCCACATTGCCAAGGGACTTAGACTTTCCCAACCAAAGTCTAAGGCCAAGGATCAAACCAAGGCCCAAGCTCAGGCTAAGGTTATTAGGCCTAAAGCTCCCAAAGATGCCTAGGTCCCCACAAAGGCTCCAGAGTAGACGCCTTCATCTGCCAGTATGAGGACAGAAGGTGTGAACCCTGAGCTGCCATCTTTGTGGGGCTGTGGTCCTCCTGTTCTATCTGTTCAAAAAACCTGAGGCAGTAACAATACTTAAAAACAAAACAAAACAAAACAAAACAAAACCTTTCCAACTTTTGTTTTACAAAGAGGAAGACGAAGTGCTCCAGAAAGGTACTTCCTGCATTTTCATAGGTGAGCTGATGAATGAACATGGAAATTGTTACTCTGTTTCTCTGGGTCCATTGCTCATTTCCTTGGACTCAGGATAACTTAGACAAGGTCAGGACTGATGAATCAGGATTCAGTCTCCATGTCCAGTTTTTCCTATACTACCATGCCCTTTTGATGTAAGGTATATCCTTCTTAGTAATTACTACCTCTTATTCACTAGTGAGCACAAATTTGTGTTTCTGTTGTAGTAGCTTTTATCATTAGGTGGAAGAGTAAGCAAATTTAAAGGAAAAATTTTACCAGCCAGCATGTTTACATTACACTCTTTGGTGATGACAAATTGATGCCACTCCTGGCCAACTTTTGGCTTTTTTACTATAGCTTTTCATTGAGTTACCTCATGCAGTGCTATTTCATACGAACATGGTGACTTGTTTCATTTACCCAGTAGTTGACTAAAGTTATATAGCTTTTTTGTGGGTTTGTTTGGACTGATAAAGTCAATTTCACAAGAAAATTAAGTTATATGACTCTGAATTAAAGCATGGGTTTGAAAATGGCACTGAACTGATTTTTTTAACTTGCTGAGAATTCCATTACATAAAGTATCATTTAGGATGCTTTCAACTCTAAGTATCAGAAAATCTGACTCAAACTTGCTTAACCAATAAGGAAATTTATTGCTTCACATAGAAGGAAGTTCAGAGGTAAGAAGGGCCTTAGGGCTGGTTGGTTTAGTGATTTAATGGGGTGTCTGTTCTCAGAGACCCATTTTCTTTCTGTCTCATCTGCTTGCATCCTCAGTGTCAACTTCATCCCAGAGCTGATTGTTCTTGGTAGCAGCCAGTGCCACGTGCTTCTTTGTTCACAGCTAATTGTGAAAGGGTGAGAATGTGTGGGCAAAGAGATTGAAAGAGACTGGAAGCAAGCTGCCTTCTCCCCCAGAAATGGAATGAAAAATCCTTCCTTTCTGTCTCTCTGGGCCAATTTAGGGCATGTGCATTAAAACTGTTGCTTTAGGTTAACATGTGCTGGTTGGCTTAGGCCCAAGTTCCTGACCAGTCACTGGCAAGGAGGATGAGAGGACTCTGGAATAACCAAGCCTGGAGCTGGAGTCAATTCCCTCCAACAGAACTGTCCCTATGCAATGGGTAAGGGCAGAATGGATGTTGGAGAGTCAACTTCACTTTGACTTTGAGTAATTCTTCAAACCAGTGATTTGCAAACCCTGACCAAAGTTAGCTAAGGTCACATATCAACAGTTCTTGTGTTCTTTGTTGAGAGTTTTATCCCAGATATCGATAGGAGAAAGGAGCAACAAAATGCACCAGTTACATTTTATTTTTTTTAATCCATTGCTCATGATTATTTCAACTTCAGTAGTCAAGGAGCGTTTATGAAGAAGGTAATATGGAGTGATCATAAGTTACTCCCTTCAAGGGAACTTGGGATCTGGTAGACAAACAGAAAAGAAACAGTTGCCAAATAAGGCTCATTTGCGATTCAGGGATAATAACTAGTTGTCTGATAATAAATCAGACTTGCATTTGTGGAGGACAGAGCCTCTCTGGTGTCCCCCAGCATCATTGAAACAACCTCTTTTCTTCCATGCCCTTGGGTAAGTATAGTATTTTGGTAACAACTTAATACAACATTATTTATAATTTTAAAAATTATTTAGATTGGAAAAGTTTCATCAAAACTCTGAGCGAGCTAAGAGTCAGTCTTGATTCTTAAAGAACTTTGAATTGTGTGTGTGTTTGTTTATGTGTGTGTCTGAGTTGAATAAATGAGACAAGTTATTATGAAGAAAGTGCCAAGGTCAGGCTAAAACTTGTGCAAATTTTGGTAGGCAACAGAGAACCATTTTTTTAAAAACAGAATTTGAGACTTTAATGAATCTTACATAATAGTCTACATTTATTTACGTTGTGTCTTGTAAACTGTCTAGCAAACAAGCATTATTCATCTGGTTGGTCCTCCAGCTACCAGTCTTCAGCTTACATGCTATAAACCTGCACATCCTGTTAACTACACCTTAGAATTCAGATGCCAGTTTCACAATTGATGTCCTTTATTACCTGTTGTGTTTGAGAAAAGTGCTGTTAAAAAGAAACAGAACAGAATATAGAGCAGACCTCTCTTCTTGTTGTTCACTGTGTATAAAGATGTGATTATCGGGTTAATCTGATTATGATTTAAGTGGAAAGCAGTGGTCCATTTCATGAACCAGTTAGTTATTAAGGTCTTCCAGTCTTTATATACTTGGAGGCAGACTAGTATGTTGAAGAGCAGTGGACTAGAGATCCAGTCCTCATTTCATTTTTTTCCTGGTATTTATGTTGACCACATAAACCACTTAATTTCTCTCATGTTTAGTTTCCTTCTTTGTAAAATGGTGGTGATTATTCTCTCCCTGCCTACCAAATGTAGCTTTCATGAGGTTCAAATAAGGGAATATGTGTGGCAGTGATGTGGAAATTTTAACACACTAAATAACTGTGCATATATTTTTAAAAAAATAAATGTAAATTGAATCTTCTTTTACCTCCATTTTCACTTGTAATTTCAGATTGCTGTCCATTCATTTATTCCAAAATTTATAAAGTATCTATTGTAATACAAACCTCTTTCTAGGTGCTAGGGATATAGCAGTGAGTACATCATCCAAAAATCTCTACCATGTAGGACTTGGATTCTCATAGAGGAAGACAGATAATATACAACTAAACAAGTAAAGTACAAACTATGTCAGGTATAATCATGAATAGTTGAGAAAAATAAAGTAGGTAAAGGGAATGCTAAGGTGGGGGGTACTGCTATTTAAAACGGGGTGTTCAGAAAAGTACCATTTCAACATTCTGAATTAGCATTTGAGACCCTTCAGAGCAGAGGGAGTAAGCCATGAGACTATGAAGGAGCAGGGCGTCCTAGGCAGAGGGTACTTCAAGTGCAAAGGCCCCGAGGCAGATGCAAGCTTAGTATTTTAAACAGAAGACTGGCATGACTAAAGGTTAGTGAATGAAGGGATAAATAGTATAGGTCAGAAAGAAAGGAAGTGAAGGGCCAGACCATGCAGGGCATTGTAAGCCATCATAAAGACTTTTGCCTGGGATGCTGTGGGAAGGTTTTGAGTAGAGAAATTATATGCTCTACTGACATTTTAAAATGATCACTCTGGTTACTGTATTGAGAGTAGGGGATAAAGGTGGAAACGAGAATGGTTAGGCAGCTAATGCAGTGAACATCCAGGAGAGTGATGATGGTGACTTGGTCCAAAGTGGTAGTGTTTCAGGGTGGTGAGAAGTTTGGGGATTCTGCTTGTGGCTTGAAGTTAGAACTAATGTGGGAGAGAGAGACTATTCACTTGAATCTCAATAGATTAATAAGCATCATTTTGTGATAGTAGAAATTGGAAGAGCTGTTAGCAATTAAAATATTTAACCTTTATTGGGTACTCATCACATGCTAGGTACTATCCAAAAGCCTTTACATGTCATTTCAGTTAATTCTCATATTAACCCTATGATCTTGTTTTCTTGTTTTATAGATGAGGATAACTGAGGCACAGAGAAAGGAAGTAGCTTGCCCCAGATCACAGAACTAAATTTCCTGTAATAAACACATTAAGCTGTCAAACCCATGGTAAAAAGTTTTTCATTTACGAAACGTTCATTGAGCATCTTTTATGGTTGGCCTTGTCTGTATTTCCATAGTGCCTTATTTATAACGCTAAACACATTGTTATAATTATTCCTTCTATATCCATATTCATTCTGTGCTCCTGAGGGGCAGAAACTGTGTTCCAATCAAACTGAATCTCCAGGTGTTTGGCACATAGCTGTGATTCATAGGTTTTTTTTTTAATGAATGAATGTCAAGCATTGTGCTAGGCACTGGTATATAAAGATCATGGCTTCTTCCTTTGAGGAACTCACTGTGAGTTGTAATAGACAATCCTCTAAACGAAAATTACCATCAAGAGAGCTGTTAGAATAGGCAAATGCTGTTTGAGTTGAGGGGACAATTTACTCTCTCTAGGAAGGAATTTTGTGATGCATTCTGGAGATGAAACCCATCTTAAAGGCTGAGCTGGCCTGATGAAGGAGAAGACACAGGCGCTTGGGGTAGGGTACCAATTGTGCAAATCAAAAAGACCTTGAACGAGGCTGATGAACCTTGGGATTCAGATGTGGAGCCTGACACTGAAATTCCCAAATGTGATCTGCAACATAAAATAAAATTTTACTCAGTGTAATTTCAGTATGTTTAGTGTGCATCTTCCAAAGTTATTTGGAAATTGGTTTTATATGCTTGGCATATGGGGCAACTGTAAATCAGAATATTCGATTATTTTTGTATGCCATTCTATTGAAATTCTGACACTGGACTGTGCACTTACTGCATATAACATTACCTTCTTTGTTCTTTCATGAACCTGAACATTTAACGTGGAAACAAATGCATGCATGTGTTAGTGTTTAGTAAAGTGAGTAAAGAAGCCTGGCCCACTGTTTCCAGGTAGTCATCGGGTACCCCATTCCCAGAACCCTTGGCATTGTAGGATTTTTATTCCTCAGCTCCTTAGAAGTTCCACTCCAAATCTAATATTAGTTTAATTACCAAATGACAGAAACCAGAGCACATGGTAAATTTTTCTTGAAAAAGACAAATGGAAAAAGTTTTGCAGAGGCTCATGTAATGCTTGCTATTTGTGCATTTTTTTCCTTCCATGGTGATGCTTAAAATTCATTCCACATTGCCTATAAGAGAAAAGAGGAGGAGGAGAAGCTTGCGTTTGATGGCTTTGTATGTCCTCCAAAGAAAGAGTGCTTGGAGAAAGAAAGGCTTTCAGATGTTGTCTGAACAAAGATATGGAAATGTGAAGCGAGAGCAGCATCTGGAGGTTTTCAAACACTGGAACACAGGCTGCACACTTCTTTTGCTGTTAGAGGAGTGAAAAGCTGTTTCCTGTCATTTCCCATCTTGTCACTCCAGGACCAACATCTTGCTACTTCTTGCACCAGCTGTTGCTTCTACCCCATCCCCCAGACAGATGGTAGAAGAGCTTTGATAATTCTCCCCCAGTTCTAAAAGTGTTTGCTTGTTTGGCACCTTTATAAAATGATCATAAGCCCCTGTCACTCACTTTATCCTTTTAGCAGAGGAATAGGGAAGTGAGCAGAGGAGATCCAGTGGAGACTGCTAATGACAGAAGTGTGCTTTGTCATGTATTTTGGAAATGTGTTACAGAAACATCATCTCTGCTGTGCAGCCAATTTGCTTCTGATGTTTTACTGTGCATTGATTCAGAAAAGGGGAAGAGGTGGGGAGAGTGAATGTTGGCACTCTTGCCGAAGATAGGAGTCCTTTTGATGTTCTTGCTTGCCTTCCTGAGTTTCAGTGAAGTGTAGTTGGGCATGGTCATAGTAACCATCTTTTCACAGGGCTAAATATTTATCTTTAATTGCTCTTTCTACACTATCACGTTAAGTATTTTTCTTGGATTCATCAGAGAGGATGCTATTTAGAAATAAATGCAGAAAATGCCCTATGTTTAAGGAAGTTATTTGGGAGAAACAGCCTTGGATATTTACAAATTTTATTATATTATGGTTACAAAATAAAAATAACCAGAAGGAGGGAGTTTTTCCTTTTTTATTTTCCAAAATAATTTTTGTTTTTCTAAGTACAAAACTAATTTATACTCTTGGTAGAAACCTTAGAAAATAAAAAGAAAATCTATGATAGAAAAGAAGTAAAATCATCCAAAATTCTATAATAACCACTCATACTTGGTATATGTCCTTACGGCTTTTACTTTAGAGCCTTTTTGGATATATATCTCTCTTATATACATTGATATTATGGTCATTTTCTGGATAAGTGTTTTACATGAATTACACATTTCAATTCTTGCATAAGTCCTATAAAATAAGGGATTACATTACATTTTATGAGGAAAGTGAGGCTGAGAAGAAACATTAATTTGCCGAAAGTCTTGCAGAGCATGAGAGAGAGGTAAAGCTGGCATTTGAACCTGGACAGTCTCACTCCAAAGCTCATGCTGTGTACCATTTGGCAATACCGAATCCTTGTACATTTTTCTTTAAAAAGTCTGAGTATGGGGGACAGATGTGGCTCGGGTGGTTGGGCATCCGTCTCCCATATGGAGGGACCTGGGTTCAATTCCCGGGACCTCCCGGTAAAAAAATAAAAATTAAATTAAATTAAAATAAAATAAAATAAAATAATAAAATAAAATAAAATAAAATAAATAAAATGTCTGAGTATTTTTAAGACTTTTGATCCATATTGCCTGAGGTTTTCTATCAGTTTACACTTTCCACAGTGTATAAGAATACTTACTGCACTCTTTCCATCATCATATATCATCAGATATATTTGGTCTTTACAGATGTTTGGCTTGAATGCTCAATTTTTTTTATTAGCCCTTCTTTGGTTACTGGAGAGATAGACATTTTTCATGTTCTATTTATCAATTTGTATTCATCTGTAAATTGTTATGTCCTGCACTGAGCAGGTAGTTTTGGTCGTACAAACTTAAATTTTGTGTATTAACGCTTTGTCTTGTTTGTTTTAAAAATATTTCCTTCTGTTGCTTGCTGCTTATTTTTGAACTTAATATTTATATTGTATGGATGTGCTAAATAGGTACATATCCATATATTATTCTTTATAGTCCTCCTCCACAAATCAGTATTTAAACTTTGTTTTCTGTTGTTTTATAGTTTTATTATTTGTAGCCAACTCTTTAATTCAAATCTGGAACTTATTTTCATGTATGGCATGAGGTGAGCCCCTAACTTTGTTTTATTGATAGATAATCCTTTTATTTATTTTTATTTTTATTTTTTTTTAATGTGAAACACTCGTATATTGCATATTCCGCTCTTTTCCTATGGCATGTTTAATTACATATTAATTTATTTTACCTACTATCATCTAAGTTATCTTTTTTGTCGTGTTCATCTCTCTATTCTTACATCTATACTACATTTTAAGGATTTTAAGTTTGTAAGATGGGCAGGGTTTTATTTAAATTTAAAACACCCAGATCTTTGCATCTGACAATCCATATCCAAACCTCAACATAGCCTCCTTTTTGCTTTGTGACAGTCAAGTTACCACATATCTAGGCCCAAATCCCATCAGCAAAATGAAAAGAAATAATTTGTGAAATCTCTTTTAAAATGATATAAAGTATTATATTGTTCCTGGTTCTTATTTTTCAATATCATTCAAAATACAGAATTTGTGGTAAACAAACAAAAACTATATATTATAAAGAAATATGAACATGACTTCTGGGTGTGTCAATACCATGTTTTCTTTTTCTTTATATGAGGATTAGCAGTGTTCCATCTGATGAGCAGAGTTATTCACGTAAGACGTGGTTTTTATCCTTTATTTCTTTTGTGATACCTGAGGGCTTCACTGGAGAAAAGAAATAAAACAAGATAAATTTCACAGGCATAGGTGAAGTTTGTGCTATTTGTTTAAAATTGGCATCAAAACAGTCTTTCACTTGTATGACTGAAAAGATTAGAAATAATATTGGTTAAAATGCAAGTGGCTGTGTTTTTTCTGAATTGCAGCAAGCCTTAATAGTAACTTAGGTGATTGCGAAATGTTACTTCAGTTTAATTTAAGCAAAGAACTAGATGCTTGCCTTTAGTTCTGTGGTTTTATGCAAATATTAACTGCCACTTCTGATGATGAAGAATTTCTGTAATAAAAATGATACCACTTTATTTCTGAGTCCTCCTTTATAATCTGAAGAATGTTTTGAGGTATATTTTTTATTTCATCCTCATAATAATTCTATGGAATAGTGTGGTTCAGTGTATTATCTCCACTTTACAAATGAGGAAAATGAGACTCAGGTTAAAAACCTTGCCCCTGGTCACGTGATTTGTAAATGGTGAGCCTGGCCTCTAGCCTAGCCAGCTCTTAATGAGATGTAAGGTGGTATTATTTTGACTTGAGTTCTCAGCTCTTCTTTTTATCGTTTTTTTTTTTTTTTTTTTTTTTTTAAGTGTTTAAATAATCTATTTTGGGTGCCTGCTGAGTGTGACATATGTCAAAATATTTTTAAAACTATAAAGTATTATTCAACTGTAAGGTTTTATCTTTATTACTCTTTGGGGACTAGCAATCAGATTCTTGTCTTCCTTGTGCAGTGTTAAAAGATACTAATTAACAAAGTTGCATTATATGTTAACCTTACTTTTTAAAGTATACCTCAGCTGTGTGATGAAGAACATTTTAAGCTAAAATCAATTTTCATTTGTCCTAGTCCAGGTGAAAGTAAATTACACATGAGGCAGAGTTGTAAATTTATCTCCTGCCCTCAAATGGCTAAAGTTGATCTTTTTTTCATAATCATAATGAACAGAGTAAGAAAATTTTGCATCTCAATTTATAATTAGTATTTTGTAAGTTTCATACTCAGATAAATCCAAAACGGTATCATATATTGCAGAGGTCATTAAGGCTGTCTCCAAATATTCCAAGTCTCTGTCTAGGATGCGGCAGGATTGGCCTTCTATGACCACTTTAAGTTTGGGTGGCTATTTGACTTGCTTTGGCCTGTGAAATATGAATATGACTTTGGGTGTGTCTATACCATATTCTCTTTTCCTTTATGTGAGGATGAGCAGTGTTCCATTTACCTGGTTTCCTGAAGGACTCTGATGAGCAGAGTCCCTGCTGACTCATGATAGACACATAATGTGAATGAGAAATAACCTTTGTTCTTTTTAGCCACTGAGATTTTGTGGTTGGTACCACCTCATTACCAACCTATTTGACTGAGGCAGGATTAAAACAAGTTCTTTTGTTATCTATCATACAAATCTTTTGGTTGTTTCAATGTAAAGATCTTCAGTTATACCCAGGATGGATACTCTCCCAAACAGGATATATCCATTCTACAGTTTTCCTAATATAGGATTAGGAAGTCTGGAGGAAAAGCTTGTCGGGGCCTCAGTGCCCAGGCTCCATTGTTGGAAAGCTAAGGGAGAGGTTTGCTTGAGTTATTTGAGTAATTTTTGATGCCTTTTTGATGTGCTCTTTAGTAATAAAGGTCTACTAGATTACCTGTAACTCTTATGGGTTGTATACCTTTAAAGAAGGATTAAGTGCTACTTCTGTGTTGATTTGCAATTAGGAAAAGGGCAAGGTTTCTCCCAAGGCCCTGTTTTCAACCATGGCTAAGTAAAGCATGAGGGGAGCCACCTAATTGGAAAAGGCTGCTCAGTCACTTTAGCTAATGAAAGAATCAAATAATGAGTACTTTTCTGAGTTGCTTAGTTCTTGACTTGACATCCACCTCTGATGTGCTTCAGAAACTTTCCCTCCCCTTCCCTTCTCCTTTGTTCCCCTCTCTTCCCTTCTCCTCCCTTCCTATTTGTTTGTTTTTTCAATCTGTTCCTTTCCTTGCTGTTCCTTTCCCATTTCTCCCTCAATCCTTCTCTTAATGTATTACCCACATTTCTTTCCTTCTTTGTTCTTGTATGCATAGACCTTTTTTTTTTTTTAAGATTTATTTTATTCATTTATTCCCCACCCCCTTCGTTGTTTGCACTCACTGTCTGCCCTCTGTGTTTGTTCATTGTGTGCTTTCTGTGTCTGCTTGTCTTCTTTTTAGGAGGCACCGGAAACCGAACCCGGGACCTCCCATGTGGGAGGGAGGCACCCAATCACTTGAGCCACCTCCACCCTCTACTTGTTGTGTCTTTCATTGTGTTTCCCCATTGTGTCATCTCTTTGCATCATCTTGCTGCGTCAGCTTGCTGTCTTGCTCGTCTTCTTTAGAAAGCATTGGGAGCCAAACCTGGGACCTCCTATGTGGTAGCTGGGTACCCAACTGCTTGAGCCACATCCAGTTCCCCATAGACCTTTTTAAAGGTAGTTGTTTTTTGAATGCTGTGTTGAAGGCTCTCTAAGTTTGTCTTTGTAATCAGTAAGATCAGGTTAAATTAAATATTTGAAAGTACACCATGCTGATACTGAGAAAAATTCTTGCCTAAATGCTTCAGCTTAAAAATAACTATTGATATGGTTAGTACTAACGGTTTTTCAGATCAGATAGCAGGGTTATATTTATAATTTAAGATATTTCTGCTATGGTTCTAAAAGATAAAACAAATGATAGGGTAACGAGGATTTTCTAGTTTGGTTTATAGAGAAATAAATACTCTGTGAATAGAAGAATAGAAGTGCTGAGTGTGTGCCTGTATGTGTGTGTGGGGGTGTGGAGAAACAGAGAGAAGGCAGAAAAAGAGAATATTTTACTCAGAAAATTTCCATATGATTGCTTTTTATAGGAGTTAGCACATTTCAGTGAAAACACATTTTACTGGAAGAATTCTGTCCTCTTTAAAGTTTGTTGCAGCAAGGGATGAAAATGTGGGGACACAGCTGGAAACAAAGATTATTTGTGCTGCAGACTTACAGCTGTACCTACCTGTGATGCAATGAATGAAATTTGATTATTAATTCTCTTTCTGTGACTGAGAACTTTCTTCCTTTCCTAAAGCTGCTGGTAACAATTTACTGACTGTCTGAGCCTTGAGGACTAACTTGGGTTTTTAAAGCAAATCCGGTCTCCTGAAATTCACAATTTGTTAAACTCAGAGCAGCCAGCAGAGTTGATGAGAAGAATCCCCAGCTTGGGATCTGGGAGCTGGGAATTATGCATATGTCAGTATCACTTTGAACTCTCCTAAATCCCTTGTATAAGAGAGCTATTAGATTGAAAAAACTGGCATGTCTTCATTTGAATTTCCCTCCTGCCATGCTCCCACTCTCCACATTTGGCAGTCTATTGACCCTTGGGAGGTGAAATGGGAGATGGACATAGCTGTGGGGGATGAGCTGGGGGCATTTTCAATTTCTCAGCTTGCCAACTTCAGGGTATCTGATATGGCCAAGGATCAGGTAGTTCTGCCTAAACTTTTGCCATTTTGGAGTCTCATCTCTGCAACTATTTACTTAACTATTTAATTAAATTTATTAATTTTATTTTGTCTTTTTTGCTTAAATACATTTATTCAAAAGGATATATTTATCACTATAATAAACAGAATGCAAGTATCTCTTATCATAAGAAATTAACTGTAAACATGAATGCAATACAATTAGAATATTATGAGATTCTACTTAGATACTATTCCCTCTCTGGAAGGCTCTGAACCTCAGGCCTACTCTCTCTTTTCTCTCAGGTGAAAAATGAGCTTAGATAGGCAAACATTTTAAATCCAGAGAAGCACCAAATAAGGCGTTATCCTTAACTAAGTAGAAAGATTAAAATGGAAATTCTAACTTTATCCAACAAAAACCATCCCTTATAGTTCCTGTTTTCCTGTTTTGAAGATGAAAAAAAATAACACGTTTTTTAAAAAAACTGGCTATCAGAAATGATTGAGGTATTTTTCACTCACTGATGGCCCAATACATATTTGTTAAATGAAACAGGATTTTGGTTTTGATGTTTAGTTTGATTTGCCCCTCACTTGCTCTTTCTTACTGTTTTGGTAGTTTTCTTTTATGTGCTCTTGCATACATGAGTCCTCTCTCTAACACGTGGGCCCTCACGCATTGCTTGGTTTGTGAGTACACAGATGTGCACACCTCTTCAGATGACATGATTATTCTTTTCCTGGGGTTGACAAAGAGAGCACTTTGCCCCCACATCCCAGCGTACTCAACCTGGAGCAATAGAATTGGCAAGGACAAGCTTTCCAGTGCTTGTACCTGTAAGTGTTTTTCAATTAAGCATTTTCAAAATAAGTTGCTTGTTGTCATGTTAATGTGGTATCTTTTTCTTAAGGCAGCCACAATATATGTAATACTAAACTGTTGCCATTTTCTTGGAACTGGAAGATTATGAACATAATGTTTCTTTTACATCTCTGAGAAATCCTAATATACAGCTGTTGTGGTGGTAGCAGTTGTCAAGTGCTTTATTGTAACCAAACAACGCTGCATCTCAAGTATGAAGAGAGAAAATTTGGTGACTGCTCTTTTCCCCCACACAATGTCCTGTTACATTTACTTTTGTTTTCTTGACCACCAACCAAGAGTTAATTTGACCATCTTGCCAGAGAAGGCAAAGTCTTATTATTCCTTATATCCTCTGTGCCTGGGACAGTGCCTGATAAGCAGTTACATCAACAATGAGCAGTAAACATCTTATTCAGTGCTTATCCTGAGACAGGTGGTATGCTTTAAATGCATGGTTTCACTTAGTCCTCCCCAAACTCAGTTTTTGGTATTAGGTACTATCATTACCCTCATTTCTGTGCATATACAAGAAAGTGGAGGTAAAATCTCATAGATACCAAATGACTAAGCTGGAATTCAAAGCTAAAGTCTGAGCTCATACTCGTAACCACTGTGCAGAACATAAAATAATAATTTCCTCAATAAATGATAGAGTCCTTTCCTCAGAAACTTTTCAACGTCAATAAAAAATTACTTGCAATGATACAAGCCATGTGTAAGAGGATTGTCTCTTTGATTTACAGTTTATGCAAAGAAATATACCCCATACTGTGAATAATATGCCAAACTAAATGAAATTTCATTCTTGAATGAATTATCAGTATCTTCTTTTAAGAAAAATTGGAGAGCATTTAAGTGGTCATGGCTCACGGAAATGTCTCTATTTGATTCTGCCTAGACTTTATTCTGTAAACCTTCATGTAAACATCATCCACTTCATGTAAACATCATCCACCGGGCACCTTTTTTGCCCTGGGCTGCCTTTCTTCTTGCTGAGAATTCTCAGTCTTCCTGTGTGCATCTGTTCAAAATTCAAAATTTAAATTCAGGCTAATGTCTTTTATCTAGCAATAGCAGATAGGAGAACTGAAACAGACTACTTGGTTTTGGGGCTAAGCTCTTGGTTCCCATCAGAACATTTCAGCATGGAAGGTAGATCTCAGGATATTAAGAAATCTATTAAAAGATTATATAGTTTCATATATATTTTATGTAAATGGAGTTAAGAAAAAGAAAGGAGGAAGAATAGACTGTAGTTCCAGAGGTTAAATGAATGTTTTCTAGATGATAGGGACGACCTGAGTTTGACTGAAAGCAGAAGGGAGTGAGGTCAGTTTAAAAAGATCTGTTTGTCAGATCTAAATATTCTGTGCTAATTTGATGATACATAATTGACATTGTTGTTCGCTGTGGGTGTTTTTTCCCCTACATTTCTTTGTAGCATCTCAATCCCTTGTAAGTAATTTTCTCATACCACCATCAAGATTTCCTTGGTAGTTTAAAGAGGAGATTTGGGGGATGGAGAGATGATTATGAAGATGAATCCATCATGCCTGCTTCTGTGGGCTAAAGTTGGTCTGGAAAATGGACCCCAGAATCAAGGAATTCATGGATGATTTGTCAGAGAGTTAGAGAGGGGCTGTGAACAGTTTAACTTGTTTCATTTCCTTCTGCCACACAGGTCATTCCTTTTTCTTCATACCTTGTGAAGTCCACAATGGGGAGAAGGGAAGGAATTGTCATTTGTTTGACAAACTTTTTTTTTTATTATTGTAGGTATGATCATGGTGCACAAGTAAATATACTCTGATGTGTTTTCCAGTGGATCTGCATTGTTATCAGGGGTATGCATGATAGAGAGTGATTTGGCAATACCACCATGATTTCTAAATTTCTGGGCATTTGGTAGCAATCTAGAGTAAAGTTTAACATTTTTTACCATTTGTAACATAACCAAATCAAATGAATAAATAATATTTAATGAAATAGAACATTAATGTTAACTTTGGCAAAATGAATGTGAAGTTTTCCTGTGATTTCCCCTGTTAATACACCTTTCTTTTTTGGGAAGAAGAGGCTTCATTACTGTGAATTTCAGATTATATTGATCAGAACCAAGTTTGGCTTGCTCTGGTATATAAATTAGAGATTTGTGGTTGAGTGGAATTGATTTTACTGTGCTTAATCACTGTAACTTTAGACATCGCAGTCCTGGCCACAGCTTCAGGGCAGAGTGGTATGCCTCTGAGCTTTATGCTGTCATTTCATGAAAGGCTGATGCCCCATGACTTGTGCAATCAAGAATTCCCAAGTGCAGGCTTCAGAGCTGGTTCTCTCCCCTGCAGGGGGGTTAACTGAAGCATCTCCCACCGGGCCAAGAGCTGTTGTGGCCTCTGCAACGAAAGAAGGTTTTCTGCTCACACCAGTGTTTTCAGTTTATTTTTCCTCCAGAAAAAGTCAAATTGGCTATCACTGCTGAAATGCCCGCAGGAAGGCGGTCTTTAGAATTAAAATTAGATGCTCTCAATTGTATTGTGATGATTGTTTTCATTTGAATATATATATTTAAATCTGATCACATTTTGAACCATTTTGGATGGATGAAGTTGAACAATTTAGGGGGAAATTGAAGTGTAGAGAGGTCAATTCACTCTTTTTTTTTTTTTTTTACCGGGAGGTCCCGGGGATTGAACCCAGGTCCCTCCATATGGGGGACGGATACCCAACCAGTTGAGCCACATCTGCCCCCATAATTCACTCTTTATAACTGATCCTGAGAGCCTGTAAAGAGGGATGAGAATAGAATCTAGGTTTTTCTTTTTATTTTTTTTCTCGGTCTTCATTTTGGTCCCTTGGTTTCTGTCTCATACTACCTCCCAGAATCAAACCATCATTATGCCTTCCATAGAAATGCAAATTACTCCCCCAGTTTAAATGGCATAACCAAAAATAGTTTCATGTGGGTTTTTTTATTTTTGGTGGTTGTTTTTTTAAGCCCCTTTTGAAAGGGGGACTGTCCTTGAAGTTCATCAATATCAGATTCTTAATTTTTAAAAAATTTTCTTTGGCTATCATCCTTTATATATTTCTTTTATTTATTTAATTTTCTTTATTCTTAAACATTCACAATTAAAGGAGGTGATACATATTCAATGTAATAAAATACAGCTGTACCAATCATTAGTAAAAATCAGTGAATATCTGGATTTCACAAAATCACACCTTATTAGGGCTAAAAAGTATACCAAAGCCTCCTTCCACCCCTTGATTTTATAAATGAGGAAAATGAAGCCATAGAGGGTGAAATGACTTACTCAAAGTAACTTGCTATAGCAGAACCAAGGCTGAAATTTAGCTGATTTGATTTTTTATTAGAACTCTTCTCTATGTCCTCCATTCATTTCTCTGCAAAAGAGATCTGGCCTTTACAAACACTTCACATTCAGATTCCTTATAAATCACAAGTAGTACTCAATCCAGCTTAATTTAAGGTAGGAACAATATTCTCATGTAAAATGAGATAGATCTGTAATCTGCCTCAGTTAGTTGCTTATAGAAGAGAAAATACTTTAAAACTTACTTTTCAAAAAGTTTTTAAAAGTCTAATAAGAAATACCCTTTCCTATTAGACTTTGGTTTGCCTAAGTCTGTTTACATTAGTTTTCATTGATGGGCCATAACATTCATAGATTACAATTGTTAGTATAATATAGTGGTTTTGAATAGTCTTTGAAGATGGAGTTTCCAGGTTCAGCCTTGGCTCTACCACTTATTAGCTCTGTTGCTTTGGTTAATTTCTTTAACTTCTTTGTCCTAAAACGTAGCATCTGCCCCATAGTGTTATTATGAAAGTTAAATGAGTTAATAAAAGTCAAGCTCTTACACATATGTAAGTGTTCATTGGATGTTACTATTATTGCTGTTATGATTTGTTATTTTTATTTCATAGACTTGTGGCTTATAGATGATTAAATGTAATTTGGGGAGGCGGCTGTGGCTCAATCAGTGGGGCTCCCGTTTACCATATGGGAGGCCCCGGGTTCGGTTCCCGGGGCCTCCTGGTGAAGGCAAGCCCGCCCGCACGGCGTGGTTGGCTGACCCAGCGAGCACGAGCAGCAAGGGGGTGATAAATGAATAAAAAAATAAAATCTTTAAAAAAAAAAAAAAATGTAATTTGGATCTCTTTTTCCATTGGTACTGTTACAGCTCATCCTCCCTCCTCCCTCCATGAATCTGATCTGTTACCAGAGTATCTCATTGCTTCTGTTTTAATGTTGGCTTTTCCTCCACTTTGTGGTCACATTTAGAACAGGGCAGCCAGATCTGGATATGTCCAAGATAGGTAGGAAAGAATTGTAAAAGAGAATATTAACACAGCTTGATTGTGGGGCTATGCTTTCCACAAATATTTGTTGAATGGCTACTATTTGCCAAACACAGGGACACATTAATGTATAGGACATAGTGCCTCTTTGAGATTCCATTCATCCAGACGGGTCCTTTGATGGCTTCTTGCTACCCACTTACCACCTCTCCCCAAAGCAACACCAAAAATTGTATCAGAAAGGCATTTAGTAGAATGTAATGTCAACAAATCAGAAGTTTGGAGTTGCTGCTTAAACTCCATTCCTACTCTCATCTGCTTCCCCACATAGGTCAAGGACATCTCTTAAGATATACTACCTTGAGCTGGCTCAAAGTTTGTATTTAAAACATTCTATTGCAGTTGCTTTTTGTTTTTTTTTGTTTTTGTCAGGAGAGAGACTGACAGTTTATGAGAGCAGTGACTGTGTTTAGTTCATCATTATATTTAAAGTATCTGGCACAAAGGAATAGATTTGCTGTTGAATGAATCTTGAGTGCTCCAGAAAGTTTTAGAATCTGAAAGCATCTTGTCTAAGCCAGCATTTGGAAGACTGCCCCCTCTTCTTTTTTCCCTGTACCCTCAGCTCACCCTTTAAGAATTTCTTCCCAGTAGAATGTGCTTGGGGAGTGGATGTGGCTTGAGCAGTTAAGTGCCTACTTCCCACATGGTAGGTCCCAGGTTCGGTTCCTGGTGCCTCCTAAAATCAACAACAAAATAACAAACAACAAGCGTACAGACAAAGAAACCAGCTCTGGAGTGCTAATGTGACTCAGCGATTCAGCACTGGCTTCCCACATGAGGTCCTGCGATCAATCCCCGGCCCCAGTACCTAAAAAAAAATTATAATAATGTGCTTTAGGACTTTTCCCTAACTTTTTAAAAGCTCTTCCATTTGAACTTTTTAATTATCTAGACTTAATTTTATCAGAACTAAATCTACCTGTAATACCTGCCTCATATATTTTGAGAAATGTGGAGCTGGATGTGAGGGAAGGGGAGCAAAGGAGAAGAGGTTATTTCTAGTTGGGTTGAAGAAACCGTGTCCACTATTCCAGATTGGGTGCCCTGAATTCACCACTGTCGAAGCTTTCCTCAATGTGTTTCCTAGGCTGTAAAATCCAGATAGCAACAAATATTTCACATATTCACTATAGTAATGTGAAAAGTGTAGAATTATCTGAAAGATAAGAAAAATGATTGCATAAACCTTGGTGTCTAGGACATGAAGTATATGCAACAGCAACTCCTTCCCAAATTTTGCCTTTCTTGGGTCTCTACCTCCTGCTAGTTTTCGATTCTGTTGAATTTTTCCAAATTGGCTTGTTTATTTAAGATGATTATCCAGATTTGCATATAGCTCTCAGCCTTGCTTTGAATCAGCATTTCCTCTAGGAGATATTCAAATGTAGATTCAAAGGCACAGGTTTATCTCTCTAACCTTTAACTAATTACTAAGATTGAGATAAATGTATATAGGTGACAAATTGCCTTTAATGACATTTAACCTGCATGTTGGCATTAATGTCTAGTGCAGTGTCCCAGTTTTATAGAGGTAAAGAGCATGGACTTTTATCTTAATTTGACTTATTTAAAAGGTGTTTGTGGTGAGAATCAATTTTTGATTAACTTGATAGCATGTTTTACATGGAGGGCAATCAAATATTGATTTAAAAAGAGGCTACTAGATAACACATTTCCCAGTCTGTAGTAATTGGCAAAAACAGCAGAGAAAAGGGACAGTTGTTAGTAACTAAAACTTGAGTGAATGAGAGCCTCACAGCTGTCCCAAATCCAATACCTTTATTTCTAAAGAAGCTGTTCACTGAACATTGGTAAGTAAGTGTTAGGCTTAGAGATTTTAACACCTTTTTGATTTGCTAAATCATATCAAATGGGGCAGTTAAATAAGGCAACCATTCTATGAAAGGCCAGGGAAATAACATTCATTGTGGTTCTGTTGTGGACCAGGCAAGTGCTAGATGCTTTGCCTTTTGTCATCTCATTTCACTCCTGACTATTAAAAGTATTTATATAGGGAACTCTCTTACTGGTGATTTCTTGACGAAAGTATGTATTTTGTAAGGTCATTATCACCTATGATAAATGCAGTTTAATATACGACTAATGGGCTATACAGGGAACTTGTGTTAAGTGAGATCTTTAGCAACATTCTTTAACACTTTAAGTGATATGATGGCTTTGCTAATTCCTTAGAGCCTTAAAAAGTGCCCTTTCTGGTAAATGTCATTTGCTTAAATTCATTTCTGGAGATCAGAATGGGTCTGTGTCGTTTGGTGCTTCTGTGAGCTGTGACAGTATATTGACGGGAGGAAGGAGGGGGCTAGTCATCAAAGAGCTCCCTGCCTCCCTCTTAACCATGTGACCATGGGTAAGTTCCTCAACTTTGCTCTGCCTTGATCGCCTCATCTGTGGAGTAGGGATAATGAGTTAAAACACTGCCTGACCCACAGTAAGGACATAGGCCTGGTGTTTTGTTACTTATTTATTTTTTCCTGGAGTTTGGTTTGAGGATTGGAAGCAACATTCGCCATTTTAGTTTATGAAATAATAAACACACCAAAGGAGTCTTTTGGCCAGGGAATAAATCTGGGTTGAATCTACCTGGGTATCCATTCTGCTTCAAATCCAGGCCAAGCAAATTTAGTGTCTGTACAATTAAAACGATGTTCACCTTTAAAGAAAAAAACTGTAAATTGAAGATCCTTAAAATTTCCCCTCTTCCTCTGTAATCTGTAATGTCTTTTTGTAACACTAAGGGCAGCTTCAGTGACTAGTCTAGAGGAAGTTTATAAGGTGTATTTAGGTAGGAAAGCATATGCAAATCATTCAAGGAATAATTTAATGGTCAGATAGGTCTCACGGAAACAGATGACTAATTTTAGGCTTTTGTTTTCTTTAGAACTCAGGGTTCTTGATAGTTTTATATTAATGATGAATGCTTTTGCTTGGCTTTAAAAAATCATCATGGCCTGGATTAAAAAGGTCATTCAGGGCTTATTAAAAACTTGAGTTACTTAAAATGTAGTCCTACTTATGTCTTAATGCAATTTTGATGCAACAGTATGCCTTTAAACAGGCATATACTGGGTTGCAATATGATGAATTAAGAG
Organism: Tolypeutes matacus; assembly: GCA_026826555.1. Lineage (NCBI taxonomy): Eukaryota > Metazoa > Chordata > Mammalia > Cingulata > Chlamyphoridae > Tolypeutes > Tolypeutes matacus. The sequence continues at coordinate 6,408,647 of JAKSZT010017954.1, forward strand.
CAACATGAAATTACAATCAAACTATAAACACTGCTATGGAATGTTGCTTTTAAAGTCATTGAATGTTGGTTGACTTGATAGGGCTGTTCTATATTTCCATTATTCATGCAGTAATTATATAGGGACCTGCTGCAAGCTTTACATAGTTCAAATCCTGATCTGTATGGCATCCTTGATCAAGTCCCCTCCTCTGTATCCTCCTGCTCCCTAATAGTTCCCCCTTATTGTCATCATTGGTTATTTTGCAGTATTTGACTTGGCTGACAAACATGATACACCACACTTTTTTCACCAAGGCTTATTTTTTTAATAGGCAGCTCGGAGCAAATTGAGCAGCCTGGGTTTTAGAATTGGATAATTAAAAGATGGAATGGGGTGGTCATCAATATGCTGGGCAGAGGAGATGGTTTCTGAACTAGGCATGAAAAGTTGTAAGGAGGGTCACCTCCTGGGTGCTCTCTGGCCCGTTTTTCTCACTGATGTATTGCTTCCTTGTCTGTTGCTAAACCCTTAATGTCCTGGCTCAGCCCACAGATGGAAAGCCACTGTGGAAAGCCACTACAGCTGCGGGTCTGGCGCATGAGACTCCTTTGGTGATGCCTACTGCATAATCTGCAGCCAGATTTTCCTTAGAAGGAAGTCAAGGCAGCTCTGGTTGGTTCACCCCATCTGTAGACTCTAGTTATATTAATATTTTTTCTCTTCTTAGTGGCTCCCAGCCATCATTTTCCATCTCCTTTTGCCTAGCTTTAGTCACTGCCAGCAACTATCAGTAGGCTGTTGGCACTTTGAAATGGAATTGGACAGACAGGATTGAGAGCAGCCTCTGTGGAGGTTGGCTCTGTACAGCGCACATTGGAGGCAGTGCTGAAGGATGTTAAAAACGCATGCTGTGGAAGGGTTTACTTGTTGTTTCAAGGCCTAATTGGAGATCTAAGTTGGCAATTTCCTACAGCTTGGCAAAAAAACAGTTTGAATGTTTGTAGATGGTGCTTGCCTTGCACCATGCCAACTTGAGTTCTGGCAAATCAGCTTCCGTGGGCTTTGTCCTGACAAGTTGGAAAAGTTTCCCAACTTCAGATGGCTGTGTGGATCTTCCAAGAGCTTTATAGCCAGCAGGTAAGGACTGCTGTTTTAAAGGACATAGATATTATGTGCTCATCTGTAATTTGTCTCAGTGGGTATTCCTATTATTATGTCTATTATTATTATTTTGTAAGTGGACAGGACAGAGGGAAAGAGGGAGAGATGGAAAGAAACAGAGATGGACCTGGCCAGTAGATGAATTGCCCCCACAGATAACAGGTGCTGCCTTGTTGAGGCTTATTGACCTGTTTGCTCTACTGCGGTATTATGCATTGATCTTTGACTTATTTTAAGGATTCTTGTGATGTTTTCCTTCTTGAAACTCTCTGCTCTTGGTTTTCATTATTTTAGCCATGTCATGTTCTCTCCCTACTGCTCTTTTTGGTCTTTTTTTAAAGGGCCCTTCTTCCTTGGATATTCCTTAAATGTTCCTATTTCTTAGTGTTTGTTCCTTGACTCTCTTCTCTTCTCACTTTTCATTTTTCCTTGGGCTTGCCTCCACTATTCAGTCTCCTTTTAGCTTCTAAATCAGTGGTTCTCAATGTGTTGTCCCACCTGGAAACTTGTAAGAAATGCAGATCCTCAGACTCTGCCTATACCTACTAAATCAGGAACTCTGGGGCCAGTAATCTGTTTTAACAGGCCCTCCAGGTGATTCTGATGTATGTTCAAGTTTGGATTACACCAGTGGTAATCCATCTTGGCTGCCTAGTGGAATCACCTGGGGAAGCCCCACTCCAGACTAGTTAAACCAGAATTTCTAACTGTAGGACCCACACTCAGGAGATGCTAATGTGCACCAAGGGTTGAGAACTATGTTTCTGGTTGTTGATCACTCCCCCCCTCCCCTTTTAAGTATATTTAAAATTTTTTTAAAAATACTTAGATTACACAAATGTTACACAGAAAATATAGGGATTCCTATATGCCCCACTCCCCACACCTCCCACATAAACAACATCCTTCATTAGTGTGGCACATTCATTGCAATTGATAAACTCATTCTGGGGCATTGCCATTGAACATGGACCGTAGTTCACATTGTAGTTTGCACTCTGTCCCACATAATTCTTCAGGCTATGGGAAGATATATAACGGCCTATATCTGTCATTGCAGTGCCATTCAGGATGATTCCCAAGTCCCGAAAAAGTCCCCACATTACACCTGTCTTTTTCTTTCCCCCTGCCCCCAGAGCCTCCATGGCCACTGCCTCCACATCAATGCTGTAATTTCTTTCATTGCTAGAATCACCACAAGTCTATAGTAGAATACCAGTAAGTCCACTCTAGTCCATAGTTCATTCCCTAATCCTGAGGATTCTGGGATGGTGATGTCCACTCCACCTCTAATTGAGAGGGGGGCTTTGATCTCATATAGGCGATGGATGGGACTCTCTTGCTCGCAGTGGTAGACTCTCTCGTTCCTTGGTATGGTGGTTGTCAATCCTCAAGTCTCTTGGTCATACACCTACCAACTCTAGCACCAAGTATAGGTTCAAATAGAAAGGACAGATGAGCCATGTGTAGGGAAGCCACAACTGAGTCTAACTCTGTCATTCTCAGGAGCACAAACTCCAAAGCAGGGCCCACTGACAAGGCACCAAACTCTGGAGCTATTTGCCCTGACCATAGGACCTGGGTGTCTCCACACCCCTCAGGAGCCCCACTATTTGAGGTAGTATCCCCCCCTTTTTTTGAGTGAGAGAGAATTTGTCTTATTCTCCAGATCAGCGTTGCCAACACCTCTTGGGCTTCCCTGCAGGACTTATTTAACCATTCCCCTCCAGGTGGACATTGAGAGTTTTTCTATTTTCTTTTTTTTAAGCAGTGTTACAGTATGAGCATTCTTTATGCATGAATTTTGCATACTTACATGAATGTAACTGTATATAATAAACTCATAGAGGTAGTTAAGTGTAATAGATGCTGTTTATATGCCACCCATGTCTCATTGGCTCTTGCTATTCCCAGGTATTGCATACTACTTACTGCAGCAACTATTAGTCTTCCTGAAGCTTTCTCTGACCAACCTTTGTATAAAACAGATTGAACATAGAGAGAAGTTAATACTCCAGCAACTGTCCTTAACTAACGACAGAGGGGAGTTAATGGATAAATATTCCTGCTTTCTTGCTCCTCGAATGGGACAAGTCTATGGCATATTCTTCCAGTCTCCCAGAGGTCCCCAGTGGGACTTTGAGATACAGTTACCCATAACATTACTCATTATTGCTCCCACTCCCTGCACTTACTTCTGGGTTTACCTCTCAAACTACTTGATCTCAAATCTTGTCTCTGGATCTGCTTTTGGGTAAACCAAGTCTTAAAACACTAGGTAAAAAGGAATATGCACTTTCAATTTTGATAGATATTGTCAAAGAGATTGTACTAATTTCGTGGTATGTGAGAGTGCCAAAAGGCATAGTTAAAGTAGGTCAAACCTGTATTCCTTATGGATACATTTTTATTGAGTTTATGTTGATCCCTTAGGAAATGAAGTATGATATAATAAAAATAGGTTTGTCATTAGTCAAGCAAATGAGAAAGACTCCTCATGTTTGTTCTTTACTTAATCCATGCACTAGAAACCTCAGAAAACCTCAGGGAAAGATGAAAATGGTCTTTCTGGCTTGTTTGAGTACTAGGAACCAGAACCTGCTCTTAATTGCCTTAAGAGATTTTTTTTTTTTTAAATAGTGAGGAAACATTTAGTTTTGGGAACCTAATTTTATCAGAGCCTTACGTGAAGTAGAACCAGGACAGCCATCTTATCTCTCTTGTGTGACTTGGTCTTGATCAGTTTTAGTTTTCTCTCCATACTCGTTCATTCATATTTATCCCCTATAACCCCCCCCCCCGCCCCCACAGCTGTATTCATCTTCATTTATTTTTCATCCAGCTTCCTCTCCCTCTACTCTGTATCTTTTAGGCTCCCTTTCAACCTTTTTTCTTGTATTACTCTTTCTATGAATCTCTTAAACCTCATGTAGTTGTCTTTTTTCTCTATTGCTAACTGTGTCACCCTAGCAGTTTCATAATTCAAAATTTTGAGAGAGAGCTTCCCTGGGACAGAACCTGGCCACTAGATGGCAGGTGCAATGATTCCCTTAGAAGTTGCTGTGCATGGAACAGGTCATAGTAACCGTCTGTGAGGCAGCAGACTTTAACCCTTTCTTATTAAATCACCCCTATGTTTTGGTATTAAATGGAACTTCATTTCCAGCACAGAATTTCTGACAGGCTGGCTCACTTCACATTAAATTATCATATCCAAAGCCTTGTTCATCTTTACTCCCCACTATGCAGCTCCTTTTTCTGATGTTGTCATCATTTTGGGATGCTTTTGGCTTCAGAAGTTCCAGGAGCCAAATCCAAAGGAAAAAGAGTCTGTTTTCATCTATGTATTTCCTCCTTAGGTATAAGGAATCTTTTTCTAGAAGACCCTAGCAAATTCCCCACATATTTTACAGCCCCAAATTGTATCACATCCTCAGACTTAAACTGGTCACAGCCATTGGAATGGGACCACTATTATTGCCCAGACACATTAGAAATCACCCATGTGGTTGGGGATGAAGCCTGCCTCACTGCATCACATGGCCATCTTGAAGAGGGTGGTTGCTTTTGATGTGAGATGCTTCACAACTCAGTTATCTCCTACTATGTTATCCTGTTAAAGACTCTCTTGATAGGGGAGGGATTTCTTTCTTAATGACCAGACTTGTAAATTATTTTTATAACATGAATAGAACTGTATTAATGAATATAGATCATTGGATGATCAGTCCAGGTTTGCTGTGAAGCTTCAGGTTTTCCATATTCCTCTTTAGGGTACTCAATTTGGTATCAGCAGTTAGGCAAACAGCTTACTTCCCACCAGAAGTAGGCAATTTACCATATATCTTTCTCCATTTGCAAAGGGGAGACTGGCTTCCATTGATCAGTGGGAAATAAACAAGGACTAGCTCCCTCTCATACTGTTGAGAATGAGGGAGGGAGCCTCTTAGTATTCATTGTACTAAGTTTGCTTTCCATTTAACTGTATTAAACCAGTTTGCTGCCTGTCTTCTTGTTCCCTGACCATATATTCCTCTAGTGTATAATATTGAATTTTTTTTCATTTCCAAATTAGACTTTGAGCCCTCTGGTCTCACTTTAAAATATTTTAACAGCCCTTTAGTTATCATAGCGGGACCAAGTTTCTTGGGAAATTGGTCTGAGCTAATTATCCTGGTCATATCTGGCAGGAAAGGAACCCACTACTGCTTGACTGAGAGCATTGTTGTCCTAAGATTTTGGGGACTGTGATACAAATGGCCCTACTGTTTTTCTGCTCGACTTTTCTGCAGTGTAAAACTATCCTCTAGGACTTAGAAAATGCCATTCTCTTATTGTTGAAAGATTTTAGGAAAGAAAGAAAGGGAGGGAGGGCTGTGAGGGAGAAGAAACCATCAACATGACATGTTTCCTGTCCCTACCCAGCTGAAGTCTAACCTTGGATAACCGTACTCCCCTTGGTTTATTGTGAGGCAATTTGCTAAGGCCTTGGTCATATCTCAGTTTATATTCTATAAAATTGGATTAGACAGTGCTAATTCAATTAATGACTATAGTGAAAGTTTGTCTTAGTGTGCAGTGAAAACAGGGGGGCAGCCTCTGATAATCTATGGATTTAATGACTGCAACTTTGAAGAGTGTTAAGCTAAAGTGAAGTTCAGAATGGCTTGTTAACTGGGTTTATTAGCTGTTGACCTTCCCTTTCAGCATAATAGTGGCAGTCAGACCAAAGAGAGCACTAAAGTCCTGATTAGCATTTATCTGAAGATAGGCTGTTGCCTGTTCCACAGTAAATTAGTTCAATCAGCCATAAAGAGCTTGAGAAACATTTTCTGCTTTATAAAAAGAATTAGATGTTAGAACAGTTCATCTGGCACAGCACAGTGAAGATGGATTGAGCCCCTGAACGTGCTCATTTGAGGAAGGCGCTTTGAGGATATTGAGTAATTGAACAGATTTTCCCACAAGATTGATCAGGGGCTCTGGTTTCCCTGCACAATTGAGTGATGCCCTAATTTTTGCCTTCTAATAAGAGCACCACATCTGCTCCTGTTTCTGTGTATTCATTCAGTGAAACTAAAAATCCATTTCTTTAGCACCTACTATGTACTGCTCAGATTTAACGCTCTGATTTAATTAAGGAGATTTAAAATAAACCAGAACCTGAAATGTACCACTCTCCTCTCCTCTATCACCAGCAAAGATAAAGCCACAGAAGAAAAGAAGCTGTGTAGCGATAGCTGCCTCTTTTTGTGTAGTATAGCCCTAGAGATTGTGTTATAAAATGAAGTGTATTTTCCCAAAGGAACACTGTAGTAATTGGGGGTCATGTTTCTGAACTAGGTCTTGGCATCAACTAAGTTATTCTCATAAAAGCAAAGAGACAAAAATTATAAACCTTTCTAATCACTTAAAATGTTAAATTATGACCCAGATCCTTAAAAATAGGGCATAAAAGTACTGTGCCAATTGATTTTTATGAGAAGCTCCAATGTACTATAAAGTATACATAGAGCATATAAAATTCCAACTCTGCTGTATTATAAATTTGACCTCACCAAAATGAATAGGCTCACTATATAGCAAACATTAATGAAACATTTAATTAACAGTTCCTTGACTTGCCTTTTTAGAATTTAGAAGGGCTTCCTGGGGACTATTTTGGTGGCTGAGGTTTTCACAAAACAAAAGAACAAAACCTTTCCATGAAACTACCTTTTTCTCTCAGTAAGTGTGTTTGAACAAGAACCTGAATCTGAATTTTGTGCCTAAACCTGTGATCATTGTTAAATACACACACACACACACACACACACACATACCACACACACACTATTGAGACAGTCAAATATTTGATTACCTCATTAAGCCTTCCTATTGACCCATTTAGCCATTGTGTATACATATATCCTATATGTCTTTGCATTTCCCATAAACAGAAACTGTAGGGGAAAATATAGGGCTGTGGGCTTCAGACCCTTTTATAGACCCACGTAAGGGAAATTCCTCCTCTCCAGCCCTCCCCTATAATTGCTGTGTTCTTTTACTTTATTGCCCAGTCACTCCAGGAGAAGTCACTGGGAATATATAGCTCAATGAGCAGGACCAGGCATCTTAAAAATGAAATAGATGAAAACATTATGCTGCATCACAAAAAGCACATCGCAAGATTCCATTTGTAGATAATATTCAGAATAGACAAATCTGTAGAGACAGAAAGTAGATTAGTAGTAGCCTTGCTTCGGGCTGGGTAAGGGAGTTTGGGAAGAAATAGGGAGTGACTATGAATGAATATGGGCTTTCTTTTTGGGGTGGTAAAAATGTTCTAAAATTAGATTATGATGATTGCACAACTCTTTTTTTTTTTTTTTAAGATTTATTTTATTTATTTATCCCCCCCTCCCCCGCCGCTGCTTGTGCTCGCTGTGTCTGTTTGCTGTGCGTTTTTCTGTGTCTGCTTTTCTCCCTTTGTTGTGTCATCTTGCTGCACCTGCATGGGCTGTCAGCTCGCCTCATGGGCCGGCTTGCCTTCACCAGGAGGCCCCAGAAATCGAACCCAGGGCCTCCCATATGGTAAACGGGAGCCCAACCAATTGAGCCACAGCTGATTCCCTGCACAACTCTTTAAAATACTAAAAACCACTGAATTGTACCCTTTAAATGGGCAAATTGTAGTATCTAATTTATATATATATACAATATATATATATAGTATATCCAATTTTCAATAAAGCTATGATTAAAAAAATAGTACATTTTATTGAGTTAAATGTTATGACCGGAAGGAGAAAGGTTTTAAGCTATGAACATCCCTTGTAATGTGAGTATATATGTTTGTAGATATATATATGAATCTTAAACTATAACGTGTGTGATCCACATGGGAGCCATATTGTGCTATTCGTGATGCATATATGCATTACACAAAAAGAGGAAAGACCTTCTAAACGAGAGCAGTGTGGCATGAGTTCTGTGTGGTTCTAGGGTGGCAAGTTTGCTTGGAGCCTGGGAGCTCCTGGAGAGATTGTTTAGTGTTGGGTATTCCTGGACAAAGAAAGAAGTATAGCTTAAGCTGGGGGATCTTAAGGGAACAGAGATGTTTAAGGAGGAAATTTTGAATCATGTTAATTGTAGTAGAAATCTAGATGTGTGCAAAAGGGAAAAACAAAAACAAACAAAAAGAACCCTTTAGATTATACCTGGAGGAAGCTATCAGCATCTGCGAGCCTTTCTAATAGAGAACAGAAAGCAAATTACAAAAGATAAATGCAGATTTTCTTTTACCTGTTTGGTGCCTGCCTCTGGTGCCTTCTGAAAAATCAGTGTCATGTGAGAGGTAACATTCCCAGAGAGCACTGGATAAGAAATCAGGAAAACTGGATTGTAATTCCCCGTGTTATATTTAGTAAGTAATTTTCCTTGTGAACCTTCATTCCCCTCGAATTGCCCTTCCTACTCTGAGAGGATTGCATGAAGATCAAATCAGATAGGATATAACCAATGCATTATTCTTAATAGGAATGTAATAAATATTTGTGGGCTAGAGCGAAAGAAAATGCTTAGCAAACTTTAGAGTGCTATTTAATGCAAGGAGTTAATTTTACTGGCTTATTCTTTTAGCAAAGTTTGTAAAGGTTATGAGAGCAATAGGACGTGTTGCATTAATACTATTGATGCCTGTGGATATTGCTTTATTTGGTAATTCTGCAGTAAATTTGGAGTTCCCTTTAGTAACATTATTTATTGTTATACAAATAGTCTTATGCCTAATAACAGTTTTGGCAGTTTTATAACAACTGACAGAATTGCAAATAAAAATCAAGCCTGTAGCTATATGGATTAGTCTCCTTGTTATGACTAAATTCTCTGCTGAGATTACGGGCCAGAATGAACATAGGTAGTTAAGCATTTTTGATACCTTGGTTTTGAGTTTGAGGTATTCCAAATTACCGAAATGTGGCAAAAAATTCTCTCCCTAGTGGAAGATATGAAAACAGAACATTAGCATTCCCATTTCCTTCTTTATACTACCCACTAAGGAATTCCAAACTCAGAGAATATTTTTTGATGATGTGAGTGGGTGCTTTCTGTGAGAAATTCTGCTGCATGTGAAGTTCTTTTTGTTTGGCTTTTAAGTTTCTTCCCTTATCCAGCTCCATTACTTATGAGCTGTGTAATTTAAGCAAGTGATTTAACCTCCTTAAGCTTCAAGTTCCTCATATATAAGTGGGAGAGGCCCTGAAGTACTGATTTTGAGTTTGTTTTGTTTCATTTTGCCATATTATAGCTTCTTCAGCATTTTTAAGGCCATTGTGAATCATATTCTCAGAAGTTTTATGGACTCTTATAGTTTAGTATAAACAGCACAAAATTAAACTTAGGAAACTTGGGCTTTAGTATTAGGTCACTGCTGCCTCCTCCCCTCATTTCATGAGAGGATGGGAGCAGCTGGTCCTTGACTCCTCCAGCTCCCAGATTGTATGATCATATCCTCCCTCTATCTTTCTTTCTTAATCCTGAAAATTGCTAGAGCATATCTGTTACATGGCAAGTAATGTGTTAGGAGCTGGATACACAGTGTTGAAGAACACAGACGTGGTTCCTGCACTAAAAGAATTCACACTTTAGTGGGGGAAACACAAACAGCACAAGTAAATAGGTAATTACAAAATGTGCTAAACGCTATGAAAGAGCAGGAGAGATTACTATGAGTGGGTAAACAGGGGACATGACTTCCAAGAGTGAACTTCCAAGAGTTAGAGAGGCTTATCCAGGAGCTAGGGTGGCTGCTGGCCAGCGGCAGTTTGAGAGGACCAGCATTGGGACAGTCAGTGCCCGAGGCAGGAAAGAGCTGAGGGGGTGTGGAGTAGGAGACAGTGGTGAGGTGAGCCTGGGAAGATTTGCTGTTTGAGACCAAATTGAAAATTTGCATTTCATTTTAAGTGCAAGAAGAAGAAACCTTCAATAAATTTTAAGTGATGACAAGATGTGAATCTTACTTCTCCTTGGCTGGAGCAATTAAATGCTGATTTTTAAAATTATTAATATACTTAATTTAATTTTACATTTACACAGAATACTCAAATTGGATGCATTTTTAGGCTGAGAAGGGGCTATCCTGTGGCCAAAGTTTTCATGCTAACAATGTCCTTCTACCAGAGGAGATGCCTTGGTTTCCTAGTATTTTCTTCTTCATTTTTCTCCTCTCTCTTCCCCACTCTGATTCCAAGCCACCTCTGCCCTGCATTTGCTCACCGCTTCTTTTCTTGGCAGTCCTTTGGTCCTTGTGATGCTGTGAGAAAAACAGTTAACAGCCATCCATAGATGTTGAGAGAGCAGATATGCTTTTGTGGGTCTGTGACTCTAGAGGATGAGGAATTGCAGATGAGTCAGAAGAGAGGACCTGCCAATATATTCACGAGGAATGCCTCTTCAAGCACAAATTCCAAAGCTGGTCAGCAAAAACAATGTCACTGGGGCAGGTGGTGCAGTTGCTAAGACTTTAACTGAGCTTACATAAATTGGAAAGTTCCTGCTAATTATTATGCTGAACGGTTAAATGCACTGATCAGGCATGTTCAGTGTACATAACATTTTGTTTGACAGTTAGTAGGGATGCAGGGAGATAAAGAATGTAAAACGTTCCTTTCCCTAGAAAACTGTGATCTAATTGAGTAAACAAGTCATGTACCTTTGGAAAGTAATTTTGGACATAGTCTTGGTAAATAGTTAACAGGTGTTTTGTTTGGTTGTTTTTAATAATGTTTAAAATTATTTTTAAATGAAGACAATTGTGAAAACCACATCTAGAATAAAATGCCATAGAACAGTGGTTTTCAGATTGCAGTCTATGAACTTTTTCTACAGGTCACTTATTTTATTTACTCTTACCTATCTTTCTGTCTTTCTGTGTGTCCATTTATCTAGCATGACTGACCTGATGATGGAAGCAGTGTGCCGATTTGTGCTGATTTAGAGATTTGGGACTGGGGAAGGAGGGCTTTATTCAGGCCTTTGATTTTTATTAGAAGTAAAGAAAGAAATGTGGAGAAGAAGCCTTTGTGCCAAATATTCTTGGTGCTAGGGTCCGAGATTGCTCTGGTAAACTGGCACATGCAGTTACAATTTAGGAGCTAGCATAAGCAAAGGCTCTATTGGAGCAGATTCTGAGGCCTACACATTGTTTGCTTGGCCACAAGCTGAGGTCCCAGTGAGCCCTCAATAAACTAGACTGAGCTTTCTTAAGGTAGTGGACAGGGAGGGCTTGTGGATGCCCCTTTCCCTCCACTATCCTGAGTGGTGTCCAGACCAAGGGGTAGGAAGGAGAGTGACTGTTGGAGAATGAAGCAAGGACAGCCTGAGTGAAGTTGGAGCTCATCTCCTTTATACCATGGACTCAAATCCACCCGCAGAGTCAGGACACCAGTGGTCACCTCCACCAGGCTGGCAAGAGCACTTCCCAGGCTTCCCACAGCCTCCACAAACTTTAAGCTGCTGGTATGCTGCATTGACACCCTCCTCCTCTGGCAATTGTTCCTTTACAGATTGTTAGCTGGAAACTCAACACTCTTCTTTCGGCCCCATCAGACTTATTTTGTTGTTGTTGCTTTTTATTATGTTGATTAATTGTTGAACATAATGTTTCACTTTTGTGGAAAAGTTTCAAGAGTACATGTTTAAAATAAAAATCCTGCCACCACTTGTCTACATGGCTTTGGTTTAGGAGTCAACATAGTCTATGGCTAAAGGTATAGGTTTTAATGTCGATTCAGTTCAAGATCCATCTCTTAACAACCATGTGACCTTGAGAAAGTTGCATCACTTTTCTGACCTTAGGCTCTGTGGTAGTTTGATATTATTTATGAATTCCAAAAAGAGATATTGATTATGTTTGTAAACTGGTCTGTTCCTCTGGGCATGATACCCTTTGATTGTATTAAATTAAAAGGTTTTATGTTCATCTGATTAAAATTAGACTGGGGCTTTGATTTGACCACATCAGTAGGCTGTGACCCAGGGTTGAGTCCCCGCCCCCTTGATGAACTGTATAAACAGACACTCACTCAAAAAGACATGCAGAAGAACACAGAGGAAGAGAGACAGCTCTATAGACACAGCAGAGGTCCCGGGAAGAGAGATAAGCCATTTCCAGTGTTGAGAAAGCCCTGGGAAGAGACGAGCCCTATGCCAGCCTACAGCTGAGATAGGAAGAAGCTGAGACCGTGGAACCTTAAGAGGAAGAAGGAAGGTTGAACCCTCAGAGATACTGGCAACCATCTTTGGTGAGAAAGTACTTCTTATGGTACCTTGAGTTGGACTCTTCAGGGCCTTGTAACTGTAAGCTTCTTCCCCAAATAAATACCTTTTGTTTAAAAGCCAACAGATTTCTGGTACTTTGCATCAGCATCCCTTTGGCTGACTAATACACGCTCCTTATTTTTAAAGTGGGGTTATGATACTCACATAGCTCACAAGGATATTATAAAAATTGGTAATAATATATGAAAATCTCCTGGCACAGTGCCTGGCATGTGGAGGTACCTCCTGCTCTCAAAGAACTTGCACAGAACTTATTTGAAATGGTTATTTGGGACATGGAGGCTGCTGCATTGGTGTTTTTCACATTTCTTCCCCTGCTGCCTTTATGAGCATCTTTTTAAATCTAACTTTGCCTTTAAAAATATAAAATAGGGAAAATATATGCTTAAAGCAAGGGCTGAGAGGGATTTTCTTTTTAGGTTGCTGGCATTTTTAATTTATTATAAATGTCCAATATTGGTGCTCCAGGCATGACCTTTATAGACATTTCTCATTGAAACAAGAGATTTGGCAAGAAATAATGTACATTGGAAGTAGTTTTGAATGTTTTTTTTGGAGCAAATGTGAACTTTCTTTTGAAAAAGTGGTATGTATCTGCTTCAGAGCCAAAGGAAACCATGTAAAGCAGGTGATTGGTTAATGAATATGCTTTTACTCTAGATGTATTTTGCTTTACTCAAGTGTAATATATGATGTTCAAAACATGTATAATTAAGCAGCAGACATTCTACAAAGGAATTTTATGTTTTAAAGGTTTCACTGGACTTGGGGCACAATGACTTGGTGGGAGAGCTGAGTTCTAATTCTTTGTCTGCTACCAACCAATTTTGTGACCTTGGGACCATCCCAGAACCACTGTGGCTAAATTCATAAGGAGGTCTTGGGAGAACCATACAGCACACCCTTTTTACGTAATGTACTTCTTTGGGCTGGCATCAGTGGAGGTAGAAGAGACTAAAGCATGCCCAGGTCCTCCTGGGATGCTATTTCTATGCTCTGGATGAATTGTTTCCTCAACTGTTAATTCTATGTGTCTGCAAGTGAAGGTTTAAGACGAGATCATCTCCACTACTTTTTCTACCTCTCCAATTATTTTATTATTTTATTCAGTAGATATTTGTAATAATTTTGTTTTAAACATTGTTTATACAGAAGTTTTTATTATTAGCACATCTGTTTTCTAAAGAAAGGAACCCAGGTGTAAGTGTAGGATAAACATTGGGAAGGTAGGGATAGTTTCCCATACTCTCCTCACTCTCCCATCCCTACCCCAAGGTTTCAAGGGAATGAAGTAATATGAATTAGCTTCCTCTAGTGATAAAACTGAAGCAATTTTCAGGCTATAGAAAAACAGGTTAGTAGCACCATCTACAGGCTGCTGAAGAGGAAAATTTTTTGTGTGACTTAAATAGAAAAGATTTGTGGAGAAGGAAATCAAAAACCTCATACTCCCTCTTTTAAATGTATTATATATAAAACTTACTAATTTTAATAATTTTGTTCTTCACCACGCCTACATTCAGTTCTCAAAACATTCTCAGGTCGCCTAAACCAGTAGAATATTGATCTGATCAGCTGTGTGTTTTCATTAGGATCCTTGTTTCATCCCTATACTTATAGATTTCTCTTCCTCGCTGCTGAAATGATAAAGTTAATGCTCTGACTGTGAAATTCATATGGATTCCAGCAGATTCATTCTTAATCGTTTATGTTATAAGACCTGAGGCATAAAGCTTGCCAGCAAGGGACACTTTATCTTAGCTCTTCTGTATACTCAAAGGATTTATTGCATCGTTTGCTCCATTCAGAGAGGAAAAATTAAATGCCAGGTATTCTTGGGTTGTTTGTATGTGTGTGTATGAATGTGTTTACCTTATTTTTAAATGAAGTTAACGTATTTCCTTTTTGGTTCAAAATGGTCTCTGAGTCTTTTCTATCTCCCAGATTCTATGATTCTGTAATCAGAGTTAGCTTGGGACGTGGGTTATTTATAAGGGAATTTGGAAAACTTGTCTTTGAATATGGTAATAGTGAAGGTAGCGTTTTCATACCTGATACCCTAGTTTCTTGAGAGACCCCTTTTTGACCATTTTATCTAAGTTTCATTTTGTTTTGTTTCCCCATTGGTAAACTGGTATCATTATTTCTGGCAACCTGGGAGTTTTTGTTGGATTCTTTGAATGACTGGGTTATAAAGTATTCATGGTATTAGCAGAATTGTAATTTTCTGTTAGAAATAGCCTATTAAAATTAACTTAATAATTGGCCTCCTTGTAAATTGTTGGTAGAATTGCTGTTTCATTATACTGTGTTTGTAATTGGCAAGTGGTTAGGAGTTTCTGGAATGCATAGAGAATAGGCGTTCTCGATAAAGTATTAAAAACTGAAAGAAACCACCCTCCCCCCACCAAGATTGGGCATAAATTATAAAGATGAGAAGGACATTAATTTGTTATTTCTTAGAGAAGAGGTGCATATTGAAATAGAGTGCTAAACTGAAGAGGAATTCAAAGGATACAAACATTAATAATATGATTTTTAAGATACCTATTGAAACAGATGAGATAGATCCTATCAGAACAGGAACCAGCAGTGATAATGGTTTTTAAGTTTATGTAGCCCAATTGCTGATGGTTTAGGTTGATGGAAAACTCAGTAATGTTTGCATTGAAATAAAATATCATTTTCAGTGTGGTAAAATAATAACTCTGCATGAAACACCAGGGCCTTTTTCTGAAGAAAGTAAAGCACTAGTTCTCAAGTAGAGATCTAAAATGAGATTCTGTCTTTTAGTTCTATAGCTAATAATTTTTCCTGTTTTTCTTGCACCAGATGGCACTGTTTAGTTCTATTTCACAATCTTGTTCTGGAAGTTTCTTTGCAAGAATCTGTTTTAGCCCAAGCTCACCATTGACACCTCTGTATTCTGCATGAAGGCTTTAGGAATGCTTGTAAAAGGTCATTTACTCAGAAATGAAGCTGTTTATTTGAGGTCTGTGGTTCTTTCCAGTTGCAAGTTCGCTGTGAGGTGAGCCTAATAAGCCAGTCCCTAGAACCTACATGCTTCTCACAGAGTTCAGCCAGCATTTTGCTTGGATACACTTTTTAGCAAAGGTAATTTTCAGCATTCTCACAGGCTAGTCTAATTATCTGACACATTTTAGAATTATTTTATATGTAAAAGTTGAGCTAAGATCATATGGACATACTCATTTTTAAAAGATCTTGTGCAATTTAAAATGCTTTGTGATCGTAGTATATTGAACTTCAGATAAATCAAATTAAGAAAATAAAATTTAAAGTACTTTTTCTGTCTTGTCTTTCTAGTCCAAAGACTGACTTGGAAAGGAATTATCGAAGACTTCTCATGTCATTATACATGAGTAAGGCAGGTTCATATACAGGCCCACCTCTTTGCTGTTCATAAAAATAAAGCATCTTTTATAATTAGTTTTATCTAGTAAAAATGCCAGAATTATATGTTGAAATGCTTATCTCAGTGAGGTTTTCTTTCTTTTCTTTGCCTGCCCTCCCTCCCCTTCATACAGAAACATTGAGCATGACATAATTATGGTAAAAATTGCATCAAGTCTGCTTTTCCATGTACTGTTGTGTGTGAGGAACAGGCAGTGTACAGGAAAGCAGTAATAAATGAATGTTGACAAGATACTTTATTAAAGCAGCTGTCAGAAAAGGTGAAGCACCCTCAGCCTTAAGAAGGTAATATAATTCCCTAGTCATAGGGGATGAAATCAGACCTTTTGTGGGGTTGGGAAATAGGGAAAGATCTGGAAAAACCATCATCTTTTTTTTTTTTAAAGGTAACTCCATGATTTCACCTATTTGAGTCAACTTGCCAAACAAAGTCTCACCTTAGGCAATGTGGCCTCTACACACTTTAGCCTGCATTTGTCAATTTGTTTTTATTTTTAATAGTTTTTTTCTCTGTTCCTGAGGGTATATGTGGCGTAATGATTTTATTCTCAACCAGCATATTGTACTGAAATTTAGGTAAGTTCTATCTTGTTTCGTTTGGAAAATTTGAAGCTAAGCTTCTTTAAATCCTACCATTTTCTGAACACTGATTTGGTACTAAATGGTCTCCTGGCATTTTATTGCTCTTTGTAATTTCTTGGTGGCGATAAGATTTTGAAATAGAGGTGGATGCCTTCTCTAGACTGGGGCAGTAAATACACAAGTGAAATCTCATCATTTCTTGCCTTTAAAAGGAGAAAGGTTAATATGTGGTGTTTTAGAAAGGCACACCAGATCCCAACAACACACCCTCTCCCCCACCCCCATCCCTAGTTCTCCCTGGAGAAGTTTCCTGCGGGTTTGCTGGTTAACACGTGTAGGTCCTCCAGGCTGAGCCACAGCTCTGTGGAAGCAAGCGTGAGACAGGCCGCTTCCATAAATCAAACCCTGGATTTTATTAGAGTGTTTATGTAACCTCAGTTTATGTGCTATAATTCTTTGCTGTGTTGCCTAGAGTAATTCCCAAAGAGGATGTTTGTTCTTTTTCCTTGTAAATTTTGTAGCACAGGCTTTTGTTTTGACATTTGGGGGTGGGGAGTGAAGGGAAATCATACCAGTTGATTGTTTTACTGACTAAATTAGTAATACAACAACATAGATTAGATTCTGTTTATACTAGATGTTATCCCTACTCTTAAATAAAAAATGAAAGCTTTTGCCCAAATCAAGTTGTTCATATTTTCAAAATTTTAGGGTAGGAGGATTGACATGTATGTAATTGCTGAATAAATGAAGCACAAATGGGGAAAAAACAGCACTTGCTATCAATGGGAACCACCCAAGCCTACCACTACCCCCTTTCCACCCCATCTAAAGTCAGTGGAGTCAAATCAACTGCTGAGAGAGAAAATACAGACTCATTCCCACAGCATATTTTTAAGAAGTAGCTACTTTGGCCTCACAATGGAATTAGGCGATGAGACTAGGCCTGAGGGATGTGTTATTGGACCCACTATGTTAAACAGGTTAAGATTATGTAGTGCCTAGTAGCAGCATTTCAGTTAGCAACTATTATTTGGTTATCACTGCAGGTTGAAGTTACTACATACAAGTGTGTGTGTATTTCCCAGTTTAAAAAAGATGGTCAGTCACCGGGAAATGCTTATGAAGAAATTACGTGAACAAAGAGGCTTCCTTTTACATTTACTTTAACTATAAAATTGGTTATGTGTTCTGGAAATGTGCTGTGCAGTATTGTTGCCACTAGTCACATGTGGCTGTTTAGCACTTGAAATGTAACTAATCCTAATTGGGATGTTCTGTAAGTGTAAAATACAAACAGAATTCTGAAGGTTTACTATTCAGAACAGAAATGTAAAGTATCTCTATAATTCCTTTATTGATTGCATGTTGAAATATTATTTTGAATATAGTAGGTTAAATAAAATATTAAAATTAATTTTATCTATTTTTTACACCTGTAAATGTGGCTGTAAGAAAAAATTATAAATATGGCTCACATTTGTGACTCATATTACATTTCAGTGGTTCACACTCTTCCAAAGTTGTATTGTTATGCAGGTGACTAGGGGAGGAGGAATACCAAACAAGTATATTCAGTAAAGTTTTCAACATTAATACATTCAAAAGGAATATGCTATGTTTTCTGATAAAATAATAATCATCAAAATTAGTGATAGTATGAATGGAATTGGACAGATTTTTTAATATGCAACCTTGAGATTTATTAGAAAATACCAGAATACCCTTGACTGAAATATTCATCTTTCCCTGTCATTATCTTACAGAGAGATCACATCTGATAGGCAGTTTGGAGCAGAGATTAGAAGCATGAACTCTAGGTTGAAATCATAGCTCTGCCACTACTGTCTGTGAGATCTTAAGCAAATTAATTAGCTTCTCTGTAGCTGTCCCTCATCTGTTTCCTCATCTGTAAAATGGAGATAATATAGGACATATCTCAAAGTGCTCTAAATATTAAATAAGATGAAATTTATAAAGCACACCTAGGAGCTTCTCATATTACTTCAGTACTATACGTGTTGGCCATTACAGTGATGAATAATATTGCTATCATCATCTTATCATTAAAGAACGTACAATTTGGATAGATTATTATTCAGACCTCAACTATTCTTAAGCAAAGGAAAGCTGCTGGCTTTCAGAAATCAGTCTGATATTTTTGTCGAAACTCAGGAAACAACAGGCAATAGTTTAAAATGGGAAAGTAAACAAACGAAAAGGGGTAATATAATGTGAACAGTGTATAAAATGAAAATTGTGCTAATTATAAATTATATCAGTTCCCTGCTTTCTGTATTTCTTTTTATCATGTCTCCCTGTCACAAGGTATATCAGTCAGCAATTTTGAGGTTCTAGATGTTATCTTTATATTTTACTATTCTATTCTGATAAGAGATGATACATAATCCTGTATCAGAGGGCAATGTGAATACATGCATATAAATACATGTTAAATAAATTGTTCCAATCTGTTCTTTAATCCGGGAAAATGATCTGAGAGTCAGTTGATTTTTATTTTGCTGATTAAAATTTGTGGGCTAGTTAAGACCCTAGCCAGCACTCTCGATGAGAACAAGTCTCTCATGCTACTGGACAGTTTTCTGGGTGAGCTTTGGTGCTGATGAGTTTGTCATGGTATAATTGATGTTTGTGATGGAATAGATAAAATTCACTCATGAAACAATCTTTTTAGGGAGAGGTGAAACAAACTTTTTAGGGAGAAGGTCTTTAAGAAGAAATTTATCAAAAATGTTACAAAGACTAGTGTTACCACTGTCATATAAAACAGTTTATATATATATATTAAAAGATTTATTTATTTACTTTTATTCATGCTAACCCTCCCACCCCCACCCCCATTTGCTGTTTTGTGTCCATTTGCTGGGCAATTCTCTGTGTCTGTTTCCTGCCCTCTCTTCTCCTCCTGTCTTCACCAGGATTCGGTTCTGGGGACCTCCAATGTGAGAGAGAGGCGTTCTGCCACCTACGCCACCTCAGTTCCTGTTTTTTCGGCGCGTCTTATGTTGGCTCTCCCCTGTGTCTCTCTCCTGTTACATCATCATCTTGCTGTGTGGCTCTGAGGGGCCTGGCATGCCTGCATGTGGGGCCTGGGGGCACGCCCATGCACAAGGCCTGAGGGCACGTGCGCCTTCTGTATATTTTTAAAATTTTACCAGGAGGTCCCAGGGATCAAACCCAGGTCCCTCTATATGGCAGATGGACGCCCAACCATTTGAGCCACATCTGCCCCACCAGTTTACATTTTTAATTGTATGTGCCATGTGAAGTGATCAGGAACATCTTTTTCTTGGCTTTTTTTTTTTTAAACAAATCAATTTTATTGATACATATTAATAAAGCATAACTCCAATCCAAAGTGTACAATCAGTGGTATTCGTTGTAATTACATATTTGTGTGTTCATCACGTCAGTCATTCTTAGAACACTTTTATTATTACAATAATAATAACAAACAAAAACAAACAAGCAAACAAAACTCATCTCTCAATCTCTCTATGCTTCCCCTGCCATCATAGCTGCTGTTCTTTTTCCTTCTCTCTAGTACGTTTGTATTTATATTTTGCAGTTTTATATGTGTAATATCACCCATATTCTTGTTTTACACGAGGTTTTACTATCTTATATAGTCTCCATGTTAAGAGTTTATAGCTTTCCTTGTAGTAATAATCATGACTTTATACTTTCCCTTTCATCCACTGTCATTCCTATATAATAGCTCTGCTAATTACTAACACCATGATATGCTTTCACCTTTCTATTCATTTAGAAAGAAATAAAAACAACCTTTTTAGTAATTCTGTACAAATTAACCCTCAGCTTTCCATTCTCTACCCTCCTTCTATTTCCTCATGACCTATATTGTAATTATTAACTACATGAGTTTACACAATATATTTAGTTCATAATAGCACATACAGTTTTTGTCCTTTTGTGTCTGGCTTGCTTCATTCAACATAGCGTCCTCCAGGTTCATCCATGTTGTCATACGCTTCATTTCTTCTTATAGCTGCATAATATTCCATTGTGTGTGTACACCACAATTTATCTGATCATCAGTTGATGGACACCTGGGTTGTTTCCAACTTTTGGCAATTGTGAATAATGCTGCTATGAATGTCAGTGTGCAGATATCTGTTCATGTCTCTGCTCTCACTTCTTCTGGGTTTATACCTAGAAATGGTATTGCCAGATCACATGGCAAGTCTATATTCAACTTCCTTAGGAACTGCCATACAGTCCTCCACAGTGGCTGTACCACTCTACATTCCACCAACAGTGAATAAGCATTCCTATCTCTCCACATCCTCTCCAACATTTACAGTTTTCTAACTTTTTAATAGCGGCCAGTCTAATAGGTGTGAAATGATATCTCATTGTAGTTTTGATTTACATTTCCCTAATCGCTATTGATGTTGAACATTTTTTCATGTGTTTCTTTGCCATTTGTATTTTTTCTTTGGGCAATTGTCTTTTCAAGTCTTTTGCCCATTTTTAAATTGGGTAGTTTGTCTTCTTTTTATTCTTGAGTTGTATGATCTCTTTGTATATCATGGAAATTAAACCCTCATGGGGTACATGATTGCCAAATATTTTCTCCCATTGAGTCAGCTGCCTTTTCACCCTTGTGACAAAGTCCTTTGACATGCAGTTTTGAGGAGGTCCCATTTATCTATTTGTTTTTTTGTTGCTCGTGCTTTGGGTGTGAGATTTAAGAAACTACCGCCTACCACAAGGTCTTGAAGATGTTTTCTTCTAGGAGTTTTATGGTTGTCACTTTTTATATTTAGGTCCTTGACCCATTTTGAGTTAATTGTTGCATAAATATGAGATAGGGGTCTTCTTTCTTTCTTTTAGATATGTATATCCAGTTCTCACAGCACCATTTGTTGAATAGACTGTTCTGACCCATCTGGAAGGGCTTGATTGCCTTGTCAAAAATCGCTTGACTGTAGATGTGAGGGTCTATTTCTGAGTTCTCAGTTCAATTCCATTGGTCAATGTGTCTGTCTTTACGCCAGTACTGTGCTGTTTTTACCACTGTAGCTAAGTACTGTGCTTTAACGTCCGGAAGTGAGAGTCCTCCAAGTTCATTCTTTTTTTAAAAGATCTTTTTAGCTATTCGGGGGCCTTTACCCTTCCAAATAAATTTAATAGTTGGTTTTTCCATTTCTGCAAAAAAGGGCTGTTGGGATTTTTATTGGGATTGCATTGAATCTGTAAATAAGTTTGAGCAGAACTGACATCTTAACGATAATTAGTCTTCCAGTTCATGAACATGGAATGTCCATTTATTTATTAAGTCTTCATCAGTTTCTTTTAGCAATGTTTTGTAGTTTTCTGAATATAGGTCCTTTATGTCCTTGGTTAAATTTATTCCTAAATATTTTATTGTTTTAGTTGCTATTATAAATGGATTTTTTTTCTGATTTCCTCCTCATATTGCACATCAGTAGTGTACAAAAATGCTATTGATTTTTGCGTATTAATTTTGTATCCCATCTTGGCTTTTTAAAAATCATCATTTATTCAGACAAATTTATTGAACTCATGATAGTCCAGGTAGAATGCTAACCCTCAAAGAGATAGCTCACAGGTGACGTAGACTAAAGGATATGTTTTAGTCTAGCACAATGCTATTGCTGAAACCCTTCATTTACTTGTATATTTTCACATTTTTTGTATACTGCTGCTTATAAGAAGAGATGGCTTTGCATAGATCTGAACAAATGTTAGTATTAAGAAACTGCCTGGGGAAGCTGAAGAAAATCTCATCAGGAAGTAGAGTTTGACTTGCATTTTACACTGTGGACAACAGGAAGCCCACAGAGGCTTTGAGACCTGAGAGTGGAATGTTTGGTCCTAGCCACAGTTTTGGGTTGTGGATGGTAGATGACTAACCGTTTAAGACACTGTTTGTAAAAACTAATCAAGGTAATTTGTGATGCTTGAACTAAAGAGTAAGTGCTCAGTGAAGAAGTGAGAGATTGGGAAGATTTGAGAAATTTTAAGGTATAGTCTTAAACTTAAAAAAAATGAATTAAAAAAATTTTTTTGAAAGATTAATCTTTTTAAACACCCTCCCCACGCCCCCATCCCCCTAAATAGCTCCCTCGTCTGTCTGCTTGTTGCCTGTTTGCTGTGTCTGCTCATCTTCTCTAGGAAGCACCGGGACCCAAATCGGGGAAGCAAGCGCCCAACCGCCTGAGCCACATCCGCTCCCTGCTGGCTGTGTCGTCTGCTGGCTGCATTGTCTGCTGGCTTTGGTGTCTGCTCATTGTAGCGGTTGCAGCATTTGCTCGTTGCAGCACCTGCTTTTTGTGGTAGTTGTGGCGTCTGCTCTTTGTGTCGTCTGCTCATTGCGGCAGTTGCTCTTTGTGGCGTCTTCTTTAGGAGGCATCGGCAATCAAACCCGGGGCTCCTATGTGGGAGACCGGTGCCTAATTGCTTGAGCCACATCCGCTCCCCTTAGTCTTAAACTTTTAAGTGTGGAAATGTGAGAGGGAAGAATATAAGATGATGCTGATATTTCCAGGCTCATTTTCTTGAGTGAGGTTTGATGTGGGGTTGCAAAATGGGCCTGGTGTATAGGAGCGAGTATTTGGGCTAGAGGCAGTTGTGGTCAGAAGGCAACAGCTGAAGTCATAGGAATAGATAAGATCACTGTTACTCTTTGATGAGTATGTAGCTTCTCCACCATGCTTCAGGAGAATTTCCAAACACCCTAGCGTACATTATAGGGCTTTTCAGGTTCCTCTCTTTACTTTCTCAGTCTCCTTTACAAGAGTCACTATTGTTCTCTCCCATGTAACTTGCATTCCTATACAAACCCATTCTGTATAGGGTTTGCTGGCCCCTATACGTCTCGTGCTGTTCTGTATTTCTGCTACAACCCCTGCTTGTCCTCTTACCAAACTCTGGATCTTTCTTTAATACCTAATCTTTGAACCCCTACAACCCAGCTAGTGGCTCCATCCTTGAGTCCATAAGATTTTGTACATATTTCTTCTTATTAGAATGTCTCTCTCACTTTATAGTATTATCGGTTGCCTTTCTCTCATCATCTATTAGACTGTGAGCATCTAAGGGGCAGAGAAGTGCCTTTATGTATCTTTATATTCCCAACAATAGGATAACACAAGGAAAATAGTAGATGTTAATTTTTTAATTGAATTAATCCATTTATGTCTGAGCCACAAGTGTTAATTGATTTTGGATGTGTTCAGAAGTATATTGCACCTTGAAAAATGTAATGATTTGCAAAATTTCCTATCTGTTAAATGTAAATAAGGATAAAATGAAATCTGAAGTATCTATAAGAAAACATTTTTCTTATTGCAAAGTCAATATATATTCCTTGTAGAAAAGCTGATTAACAGAGTTAAACTAAAAAGAGAAAACTTAAAATACCCCTATCCCACCATTCAGTGATATCTTGGTTTAAGTCTTTCAGGTTATTCTAAGAGTATGTACATAAAATAACAAAAATAGCATCAATCTGTGCATATTATTCTTGTCAGGTTTTGTAACTTAATATCTTGTGTATCTTTAAAATACCAGTAAGTAGTCATTTTTCAAATGGCTGAATAATAGACTAATATTGCATCATTTGGGTATTACATAGTTTATTTTGCCACTTCCCTATTATTAGATTTTAGTTTGTCCTGATTTTTCACTGAGATAATTACACTTTGATGACTACTCTAGTAATATTGTCAAACTCCTATTTATTAAGGACATTTTTGGTGAAAGTGGATGTGCATCTTTGTTTTTTTTTTTTACAAAACCCTGTATTAACAAATTGCCTCTTGGAAAAGCCATGCTAATTTATATTATCACCAGCTGAATTCTTAAAAAAAAAAATATATATATATATTTTTAAAAGATACTTAGATTACATAAAATGCTATATAAAAGATTTAAGGATTCCCATATGCCTCACTCCCCACACCTCCCACTTTTCCCACATTAACAACTTCTTTCATTAGTGTGGTACATTCATTGCAATTGATGAACACATTTTGGAGCATTGCCACTAAGCATGGATTATAGTTTACAACCAGCTGAATTCTTTTCATCATATTTTTAAGTTTCAAATGTCCTAAAACTTAAGAATATATTAAAATAACTCAGCTTGCTACCATAGAAATGACAATTTTGGGGCTAAAGATATTACCAAACCAAAGACATTTTGTAAATCTCAGTATTTTTATTGAATTTAGAAATAGATACTTATAAATAATTGTCAGAGTTTTGAAATATAAGAAATGAGCTTCATAGTCTAAGCAAGAGATTTTAGATTGTCGGAGTGGGGATTAGAACTATCTTGGAACTACGGTAGGTGGTCATGTGAAAGCAAGCCCTTCTCTTTCAGATCTGTCCGTAGTTGAACTTCTCAGTTCCCTTGTGTGGCCACTTCCCACCTCCAACCCAAAGTTTTTTAGGATGAAATCTTGGTGCTAGGCCCATGGATGTTAAAAAATCAGTAGCTGAATTTGGAGTTTGGAATAATTTCGACTTACTTCCAGCTTCTCATTTCTCCTGTTACTCCAAGATCTTTTTTACCTATACTACCTACATTAAATAATTTAAATGATTGTTGATTAAATAAATAACAAGCTCCTCCCCCCAACCCCTGCCAGGTTCTTTAGTTGAGCAATATTTCAGGTAGCAGATTCATAGTTTAGTTTGAAGGGCACGTCAAACCATTGAGTGAAATACCTGCCCAAAATCTTTTCATCTTGCTAGATAATTTGTTCATTTTTCAGGTAATTTGCACAGCTTTCATCAATCACGAAAGAAACAAGGAAGAGGTAAAGATGCCACCATTTGAATATTATTGTCCTAAGTCCTAACCTGGCTTTGCACTGATGAAAGGGTGGTCTTCTAGAGAGCTCTTGTCTCCTGAATAAAACCATAAGAGGTTTCTGGACAGACATCCCCTCCCTCTAAGCATCAGAAAGATATATGAGAGAACATCTAACCATGGATAGCAAATCATGGTCATAAGAAATACACTGTTTTGCTGGCAAACTCAAAAATTCACTTGTAGGATCTAAAGGCTGTAGGTAAGAAATATTTATTGCAACTGAGATTTAAGTGTGGTTTATTTTGTTTATGGAGTAGTTTAACACTACTTTTCTTTAACACTAGGTTTTAATTTAGGAAAACACAATTCATACTTGTTCCCAGAGTAGAAATGACTAAACATCATGGGAGTGGTTAGGGTATGGGATTTGTGTGGGTAAAATTTCTATTTACCCGCTAGAGTCATTGGATGGATTTAAAAGCTTTTCCCAGATTGAGTTTCTAGAGTGAAATTTAAAAGTAGTGTCCTGTGTAGTACAATATATGGTCAGAATAAACAATCAATTTAGAAAGAAATGGAACAGAGCTGAAACAGGTGAAATGATTAGTGTATTGCAATGCAGTGGGACATATACAGAGTGAGTTTAACACTTGAGTGGTATGTAAACATCCAGCCTCTATTATAAAGCTCCAAAGCAATGGTTAAATTCTGGAACTCAGTAACACTTTTAATGATATTACCACCACCCCCCTCTTTTTTTTCCCCAAAAGCTGTCCTCAGCTTCAGCAGAGTTGAGCCCTCTCTTTCTCCCCTATTGTGATGACCTTCTCGCCCCCACCCCTCTCTCTCTTGTCTCTTGCATAGAGCTTTAAATAAAGTCATCCTTGCCTCTTTAACTGGGTCTGGTGCAATTTTTTTCTTTAACAGATTTATTTGCATGAATAAATATGAGTATTATATTAATGTAAAGGTCCTATAGAGATTAATTTTATGTAAGAATGGAATGCAGAATTGTCTAGATTATAAGGGCAAAATTTCTACAGAATAGGGTAGGAAACTCTTTTAAATTGAAACATGATCTATAATAGCATCAGATTATTAGAAATTATATAATTAGAAACTCAAATTTTGACCAATCTCATGACCATTATCAAACCAATATATTGGCTAACTGACTTGAGGTAAACTCAAATAAAATAATTACCTATAGATAAAGAAAAAAAATTTTTTTTAAGAAAGGGAAGTGGGTACCTGGTTCCTCTCCTTCCACTGATATTGTGGGGTTCTTAGTTATCTGGCTCTGACCTGCAGCTAATGGAGTCAAACAGGAGTAGATGGGAGGTAGTGTTGAGGTATAATGGGGAGATCCATGAGCCTTTCACTCATGTCTTGCTCTAAAGGCTTTCTGTAAACTGGCTTCTTTTGACACCATCCTATCCAAACCATTTCCTCAAAGACCCCCCCCCCCCAGTGACTTCCATACTGCAAATCTGATGGCTTTAGACAGATATATAAACATTCTTAGAGTCATAGCCAGGATTAGAGGATAAGATGCTCGTTTCTAAATCTTACATGTTTTTGGTGTGAGATGATACCCAAAAAGATAGTAGAGAAAA
Organism: Tolypeutes matacus; assembly: GCA_026826555.1. Classification (NCBI taxonomy): domain Eukaryota; kingdom Metazoa; phylum Chordata; class Mammalia; order Cingulata; family Chlamyphoridae; genus Tolypeutes; species Tolypeutes matacus. The sequence goes on from JAKSZT010017954.1 coordinate 6,435,572, forward strand.
ATGAATGCAAGATAAATAAATAGCCTAGAATAACTAGACTGAGCTTTTTCTGACATTAATTGTTCACTTGCTATGTGAAAGGACTATGCTCTTTGCCCAAGGGATGTAGCTATCTCTGCTTTCCAGAAAATTTTAATTTGATTAGAGAGACGAAATCAATACATATATGATAATATAAAATGAGAAATTTCCTATAACAGTAAATAACACCAAGATACCTTTCTTAAGTAGGCATGTCTACATTTCTTACCTTATGGTAGCACTCTTAGTATGCACATTCCATCCCCCTGAGTTGAGATGGGGAAGCTATTGCTTTCTAAAGGGGTGTCTACTCCAAAGGATCTAGCTCTTGTCCTAAGGCTCACACCAGACTCTCTGTTAGTGCTAATGGTAATTAAAATAATTTTCCATCTAAAGTAGAAGCTTTCCTCCTTAGCTGTCATCCCACACCTGGGGGTCAGGTACCAAAGTGAATAATGATGAGCTATAAAATCTAAACCATAACAGTACATCTTCTTTGGCATTAGAAATTTCATTGTATTCTTTGTGTAGCCACAACTGACTTCCACTGTGGCAACCACCATATTGGGTGCTTGTGAATAATCAGAAACTGGAAACCACCCAGGTTAACAAAATAAGAATTGTATATGCTTTTGTGATATGATTATATCTGTACCCCAAACTTGCAGGAGCAATCTTACATAGTACTTGGGAAAACTAGAAGAAAAAGCCACCTTTTTCCACTTAACACTGCCCAATAGAACTTTTTTGTGATGATGGAAATATGCTATATCTGAGCTGTTTAGTTCATTAGGCACCAATCACATATGCATTTGATATGTGGCCAGTGCAAGTGAGGAGCTGAATTTTGAATTTTACTTTATTTTAATAAATTTAAATAGCCACCTGTGGCTACTGGTTATCATATTGGATAACACAGGCACTCCATATGTTGTTTCTCCTTTTTATTTAAATTGACATTTAAAAATTCTGTTTTAAAAATCCTGTCTTTACTGGCTTCCTCCATCCTCTTTCCCACTCTGTTCCCTTCCATTTTCTCCTCCTTTTCTTTTCTCCTCACATTTATTCTCCCCTTGTCCTTTCTCACCTTTCTGTGTTATCTTTAGTGTTGTTTTTTTTGTTGTTGTTGTTTTTTGTTTTTGTTTTTTTTTTTTTACCGGGAGGTCCTGGGGATCGAACCCGGGTCCCTCCATATGGGAAATGGATGTCCAACCAGTTGAGCTACATCCGACCCCTGTGTTATCTTTAGGTAACACCATTAATCAGCATCACTTAATGGTCATCCATAAAGATGTGATCCTAGATGAGGGCATTTGCCAGGTATGTGTTGTTTACCACAAGCTTCTGATTTCCTGGTTACTTACTAAAACCAAATCAAGAAATAAATAGTTTTCTAAGATATTTTTGATGAATTCATGCTCACTCCTGTGATCATGTCTTTCTTTTCTAAATACGCAGAAAGAATCCTTTGGTAATTCATTATAAAATCTTGCCCAAAGTGTATCAAAATCAGTGATAAGTTAAAAAAAATCATAAGCCTGAACTTCATAGTTCTGGTTTCCAGAACTATTGACTAATTGTCATCAAATCACTAGAGAATGGTGGGCTTCTCTTTTTTTACCTCTAAGTAGGAAAATTATATAGCTTCTCTAAGTTTTCTTCTAGCTTGAATCATGTATTTCTAATCTCATTAGTTTGGTTTTTCTTCTTTGTCACCTTTTTAAAAAAATTATAATTAGTTTTCTTTTTTTGTAATTTTAAATGGGAATGACATTTGTCTGTTTTCTAGCTAGGCACTTTTCTCTAACTTTTTTCCTTCCACTGTAACTCATAGAAAAGTGCCACTAAGATTTTGTAGTCATATCTACTTTTAAGTTAAATGTTTTCCTTCTTCAGAATCATGATTTTCATCTTTCTTTTATTCTAGATTTGACTTGAGCCTCAAACAACTTAAGTGCTAGTGACTATCCATTTATAAGAGTCCTTGTTTTGATTTACCGTTATACTCTGTTAAACTGAGAATACCCTTAAGTCATGGGTTACCAATGGGCTAGTGACCCTTAACTTTTTCTAGTTCCCATACAGAAGCTTTGGCCAATCATCTAACTGCACTCGACAGAAGAGCAATTTTTTGCCTCTAAAGGTTAAACAGGTTTTCATACCCACTTGTCATGGAGGTTTTTAAGGTGGGTATTGACCTTATCTGTTTGTCAGATGTGCTCATCTTAGAATCTTTGTGCTTATTACTCCTATAGCCTGAAATTGTTCTTTGCATGTCTAGATGTATTTCAGCCTTTAGACTTCAGTTTCCATATCACTCTGAGGGGTTTTCTTTATGTACCTCCTTCATCACCTTTACTCTATTTACTCCCTTCACAGCATTTCTCCCTCTATACTCATTTATATCTTTCTCTGTTTCTCATCCACACTGCAACATAAGGATTTTCTCTCACTTGCTCTGTGCTGTATTCTCAGTGCACAGGACCACAGCTGGTAACATTTTTGGCATTTTCTGTGCCAAAAATGTTACCACAGCTGAGTATATGTGTTTAGAAAAACACAGATTTGACTGGGAAGAAGACTAGGTTAGTTAATTATTACAGTCTAGGCAGAAGATTCCCACAGCTGCATTGCCTCGAGCATGAAGAGGAGGGGAATGTTAAAGGAAAGCCATTCAAGGGCAGGATTGGTGATTTTGCAAGGTGAGGTCCTTTCTCCACACCACTGTGTCCATCCACATCCAGAGGTGTGGACATCTTCCAAAGCTGGGGTACCAGAAGATAGGTTGGATATGGCATGTCCTTAACAGATTCATTTTTGAGGAATTTGAGTTTAAGTTGCCTTTAGGACATGTTTTAGGCAGTTGCAAATAGGATGCTGTTGCTCAGCATAGAGGATAGGATTGGATTTGTGGAACTTCCTATTCTTACATTTTAGATTCCTATGATTCTAATTATTATTGTTCTTCACATTTTCTCTTGACAGTATTCCTTGTATCTTATGCATGACATAAAACTTGTTCCTGATCAAAAGTTTTTACCACCGTTATGGTTTGGGTTTTCTTCCAGCCTGGCTTTGGAGTTATGTTTTTAAAGCTTGCTGCTCTTTGGGACCTGATACCTTTACCTTCTGAACAGCTGAGAAAGCAGAGAAGGTTTATTAAAATCTGCTCATCTGCCGTTTTTTACCAGTTATCAATGGTTGCAGTTCTGCTTGAACTTGACTTCTCCTTCTTGAGAGCCAGTTATTCTTGCCTGTCAGTTAATTACATGCCATTTACCAGGAAGAGCTCAAATAATGCTTAATGATGTCAGAACTTAAAATGTTGAAGGCTTTGGATAATACCAGCTCAGTTGTGGAGATTTTTTTGGATTAATGCCAACCACCTTGACTGGTATTTGTATCCAGGATAATGCAGTGACAGGGCTTGAAGAAATGTACTCATCAGAGAAATTTTTAATTCTGTCCTTATAGCGATTAAATTACCAGAGTAAGGGTCTACCATGGGATAATTGCTGTTTAGGTACTCTACCTACATTATCTCATTTGTTCCTCAAAAATGTAGGATAAGTGTTTTCATTCCCATTTTAAAGATAGGAAGCTGATGCACAAAATCTACCTTCCAGATCGTAAAGCTTTCTTTCGTGCTTCTCCTTACAAAGCAGAGGTCCCCAAACTCTTTGTTCTCTAGTGCCATGTTATGAAATACATCTGTTAGTATAATAGGCCATGCCTTTGGGAGGCAATGCATGGAAAGAGCTTACATAGTGCCCTGCACATGCTATGTGCCAAAAATGTTACCATTGCCATTATTATACCTGTTATTGCTAGCAACCCCTGCCAGCCAAAATTCCCCAACATCCGGAAAGTTAACGGAACTTTGTGTTCTGACAGTAAGAGGTATGGCTGTGCCTATTATGACAAAGAAAAAGGCATCGAAAAGACATTTAGTCATGGAAATAAAGAAAAGGAAACGTGTTCTACTGGAATGGCTTCTATTAGTGACAGTACCTCCTATGTTTTGGAATTATTCCCAGATGAAAGATTTTGCTTAAACTAGGCATTAATGAAACTAATGTAAGCCATTCGGTATTGTGTGATTTTTTTTTTTTTTTTTTTTTTACCTTGTGATTTGAGAGGCATATTCTAAAAACCCAGTAGTGTATTGAAGCTGGCCATTCACTTATACATCAGATCGAACTAGCTATGTGCAGGGGCCAATGTAGAGTTTTGGACAGCCAACCATGGCCTTGTTCTATTAGTAGAATAGCATTGAGATCTCATCTTATTAAAAAAAAAAAAAAATAGTAACTGGATTATAAGGTAAATTTCCCTGGAAAGTATTATTCAAAAACCCCCTAAAATAGCATTGTTTCAACTCTAAGGGGCATTTGCAGTCCATTTCTATGCTGACTGTAAAGGGCCTTAAAAATGTCTTTACAACTCCTAGGAAGACTTGAAACAGGAGAAAGAAGTACTCGTAATTTATCTTTAGCAAGAAATATGCCTTATGTTTATCTACTGCTGCATGTTGTTTTTCTCTTTTTAAACTAACTAGAACCCTAAACTCTTCTTCTTTAATTATCTTCATGTCTTCCCCTATCTAAGGGTAACCCATTTATGGTGGGTTCACTTATGACGGTGATAGTATTAGAGACTCTTCTGCATAATGTATGAAATGAGGTCATAACTTTTACATTTGTTACTTTTTAAAATTTCAGATTTCTAAATATAATAGAATTATTGCAGGAGTAATAGGAAGATCAAGTATCTGGAAATGCTATATGAAAGAGGTGGCATGTAGGGCCTTGAAAGATGGGTTGGTTTGAACAGGAACATTGTATTCAGGCTGGAACAGTATGTGATTTTTCCATTTGACTGGAAAGCATGGAAATTTTAAGGAAATTGTGGATGATATGCCTGTGGTGCTTTCAATGTTGGACTAAGGAGCATGGACATTCTTACTGAGGCGATGGGGAGTCATGGCAAATTTTTGACTTGAGAATTGATGAGTAATGTCACTCACTTATTTAAGCAACAAGTTGAGCCTTCACTTGGCCTTGCTTAGTTCAAGATAATTGATTTGAAAGTAATAAAATGACATTTATTAAGCAATACTCTATCATATTAATTAAGCAGCAATTTAGACTAACCTTCCGAGTTGATTCAAGTTAATGAGATTTTATTATGATGGGAAAGAGAAGCATTCTAGTACAGTATCTTCTGTACTGACTTTCAAGGTCATTTCTTACATAAAAGCAAATTGCGCAGAATATAAAAACATCTTTTTTGACATTTTGGGTCCACAGGTTATAATGACAATATTTTTGTACCATCTCCCTTTGCTGTGCTTCACCTCTTCCATTTGAGCAAATAGCCTTAAATTTCACTTAGTCAAAGAAATCCAGGATAGAAGGAAGAGCATTGTAATGGCAGTTAAGTGAAGGGGAGGTTGTGCTTCTTAAAGGGGAGAGATTTTAAATAGAGGAGAAAACTGTCTGAAGCAAAAGTGTGGCAGCCTCAGTCATAACTGGGAACTTGTTAGAAATGCCAATTCTTGGACTCCATCCCCAAAACTCCGTGGGGCAGACTCAGCAGTCTGCTTTAAGAAATTTTGAAAACCAAGGCTCTTAAGGCATTGAGGGAGGGAGAAGTTAAGGCTTTTTCTGCAAAAGGAGTATTTTGTAATGATAGCTGCTATTTATTGACTGCTCGCTTTATAATGAATTTTACAAAATAGAACATGTAATTTTTATCTCAATCTTGGGAAGTATACTATTACCATCTCTTACTCTACAGATGAGAAATAAAGTGGTTCAAGAAATAACATAGCAGAACTTTCATGCAGATCTCTCTAATTCTATGTCTTTGAACCTTACCAGGCCACAAGAAGGTAGCAATGGGACCCAAGCAGCATTGCCAGATTTTTCCCCTCTCTTCTGCAGTCCCTGTGCTACTTTTCCCAGCATACCTGACTAAGGCATCTCCTCGTTCTTGCTTGCATCCCTGGGAGACAGTGTGATCTAGTAAAGAGAGCAAAGCAGGAACCTTGTGTTTCCCTATATTTGACTTCTGTTAACAAGGCTTGTGACCCTAGGCCCAGACTTGGCATCTTGGTGCCTCACTTTCCTTATCTGTAAAATGAGGATGGGATGGATTGAGGGTTCTCGTTGAATTTTATCCAAATGAGAGGCACGAGTTAATTAGAGGCAAACTAGATCACCTCGTAAGAGTTCATTCTGATTCAACATTGAGAGGAGGTAGATATTGAAAAAATGTTTCAAAAAATAGATCCTTGCTTATGTAGAAAATGGAGGTGATACTTTCTGGTAGTGCTGTGATGTGGAAATGAAATCACTTATATTAAGTCCCTAGCAGAGTGTCTGATGTAGGTGGAAGGTCCTCAGAAAATGGCAGTTCCTGGCAGCCCCCCCCCAGAGCAAAACAACTTCATTCCTGATTTTGGCATTTTCTTTCCATGAATTTAAAAAGGTTATTGTTTTAATTTTTCTCTACAGGGGAAATAGGACGTGGAAGTTTGTATTAAAATATTAAGTTAATTAAAGCTTCCTATTAAAATTTTAAGACAGAGGAAAAGAATGGGGCAATGTGACTACAAAAATATAAAGCAAATAAGTGATTATGTTTCCAAAAATGTTATTCCCTGATTTTGGTAATTTTTGTAATAATAGTAAGTTGAAAAGATATTACTGTAACATAAATAACAAAAGATACTTAATGTGCAAATATTCTTGCTGTCCTGATTTTGTGATAATCAGGGTAGGCTAAACATTCGCTATGTTAGAAACCATGCAGTGTCCCCAGACCTAGTTTTTCTCCCTAGGACTGGTTTTTAGAATGCTGATATTAAACTAAGCCTGATTTATTATATGACCATCCTGTATGGGAAAAGACTGTAATTCTAGGATCTTTGTTCAACCTTAAGAGCAATAGCAGGGGGACGGATGTGGCTCAAATGATTGGGCGTCCATCTCTCATATGAAGGGACCTGGGTTCGATCCCCAGGACCTCCCAGTAAAAATAAAAAAGTGAGGGAAGCGGCTGTGGCTCAGTCAGTGGGGCTCCCGTTTACCATGTGGGAGGCCCCGGGTTCGGTTCCTGGGGCCTCCTGGTGGGGGCAAGCCCGCCCGCACGGCGTGGTTGGCTGACCCAGCGAGCACGAGCAGCGGGGGGGGATAGATGAATAAATAAATGGAATCTTAAAAAAAAAAAAAAAAGAAAGAAAAATATAGAAGGCACATGCGCCACCAGCCCCGTGCGCAGGTACGCCATTAGGCCCCGCAAACGGGTGATCCCCCCAGGCTCCATGGGTGGGTGTGCCACCAGGCCCCGCTAGCGGGTGAGCCCCCCAGGCCCATGAGTGGGTGCACCACCAGGCATTAGGCCATGTGCACGGGTGCGCCACCATGCCCCGTGAGCGGGTGAACCACCAGGTCCCATGCGTGGGCGCGCCATCAGGCACCGTGAGCCCTGCTACAAGGTGATGACATAACGGGAGTGACACAAAGGAGAACCAAGATGAGACGTACTGAAAAACCAGGAACTAAGGTGGCGCAGGTGGTAGGACACCTCTCTCCCACAGCAGAGGTTCCGAGGATCGAATCCCAGTGAAGACAGGAAGAGAAGGATGAGAAGAGAGGGCAGGAAATGGACACAGAGAGTTGCCCAGCGAATGGAGGTCGGGATAGGGGTAAAAATGGATAAAAGTAAGTAAGTAAATAAATAAATAAATCCTTTAAAAAAATGTACAGGGGAGTAAGATACAGACTATAGTTAGTAGTAATACTTTGAGGATGCTCTTTCATAATTTGTTAACAAATATTTCACAACAATGCAAAGTATTTGTGGTGGGGTGATATGTGGGAGCCCTGTATGATGTTATGCATGTTTGTTTTGTAAGTTCACAATGTTTACTGAACACTTTTTGTTTATGTATGTTCATGTATGAATGATATACTTCAATAAATTGTTTTTAAAAAAAGATAATATCTTTAGTATCATGGTTTGGCAAATTGAAGTTCCTAATGGATTAGCTATTTATTTTATGAATTTAACTTGAGACAATCTTGTGGGTAGAATTCATAAGTAGTTCTTGATCTGTGCCTTTTTTTTCTTTATTTCTCTCACAGCCTTTCCTTTTATAGAGAGAAAATGCTTTTCTTTTTTATTTGAAATATTCTTTTCTTCTGAAACTTTCATGCAAAATCAGTTACTTTGTCTACCTTTTATAGAAATAACACCCATCTTATTTATCCTGATACACATTTTATTTTACAAGTTCCAATTTCATTTCCTAAGCTGGAAGATCATTTCAGTCACATTTTACCCCCATTATGACATTTCTAAATTATAGTCAACTCTCTCATATTAAACATGTTCCTAAGCTGTTGGAGTCTATAAAACAGCTGGATATTGTCACATTTGATAAAATTTAGACTTGTCCCACCCCTACTGTGTTAGTGAAGTTACATGAACTGTCCTCTGTTGTTTGGGGATAAGCGTGTTGAGGTATACCTACCTGGGTAGACTGCAGAGGAATTGATTATGTACTAAGGAGGCAGAAGACCTGGGCCTGGTCACCCTTCCTGCCAGATTACTTTCCCAGGCCACTGTTTTCAGTCTTCCTTATGCCACTTGTCAGATGGATATGATATCTTCTTTACCCGAGAGTGGGAGATGATCTTAGTTTCCCTCTTCAAGGAGCTCTGTGATTTATTATTTCCACTATGAATACTAGTTACTTTTGCATGAACTGTAAAGTGCTGGGTGAGGACTATTGAGCCCTGTTTGTATCTGAGAGTCCACAAGGTTAAAGGCTTCTCTTCAGAGTGTAAAGTAGCCTGCCCACTCACTCCTTTCCCACTATCACCACTGACAGCTTGAGGGATCCTGGCGATACTACATTCTATATTTGCAAGTGGACTTTGTTTTTATGAACTATGATCATCAAAAATTTAAATTTACAAGATAAACCGTTTAAATGGTGGTTATTCTCACTGCTGATTTTTTTTTTTTAATTTCAAAGCGGTTCGCCCTAGGGTTCCTTTAAATAGTAAGTTAATCTCCTGTTACATTTAAATGGGATTTGATAAATAAAAATTCCTTTTACCCACTTAACAGGATGTTATGTTGGTATAGCAGAGTGACTAAGAGTAAGATTCTGGAGTCTCACCCCTAAGCAAGTTTAGAATGCCAGCTTACTCAGTCACTTGCTATGTGATCAGGGGTAATTTGTTTATCTTCTCTCAGCCTCAGTTTCCTCATCTGTAAACCAGAGATCATAATGTCTCTTAGATAACGTATGTGAAGTGCTTAGGATGGCACATACAAGAAGTGTTTTGTAAAGGTAGTACATGCATTGTGTAAGGAAAGTTTTAGATATATATAATAGGACACCAGTGCCAATGTTCATTTTAAGGGGTCATTTTGTCTTAATTTTAATTTGGCTCTTCTTTCTTTCCTTCTTTGGATATGTTTATAAACTTGAACACCTCAGAAAAGAGATCACGTTCTTGTTCTGTCAGATTTCTCCTGCTCTGTGGCTTGGTGTGATGGGTGGTCAGGAGGGCCTTGAAAAAAACACAAACCATGAATTACCCAGCACTTGGTAATGACAATGTTTCAAATGACATTTTCCTAATTTTTGCTTTGACTGATTATTTCTCCAGGCAACATGAAATAGTGAGGGAGACAAGAATATGTCTTTAAATTATTGACTTCTAAATTCTTGGAATGGGCATATTCTGTTTTCTCAGGATCAAACTAGAAGGCATCATTTTATTACAGAAGAGTCAAGACTTGTCCCAGATGGATGTTGGTTTCAGCAAATCATCTTTAGAGTAAGGAATGAAGGACTTGGACAGTATTCATCATCTTTGCTTCACTAGGCCTCTCTTTTATCCTATTAGTGAGTCCCGTTTGTCTGTCCTCTGTCAAGGGCTCATGTACACCATGCTGATTTAGTGCTAACTGGGGAGATTAGAAATGCCTTGCCTGGTGCTGTCAGCTAAACCTGAATCAGTAACTGTGTACCCTGACCCGTCTACGCAGAGGTTTACCCTTTGCTCTCTTGCTCGCTCTAATAGGCAGAAAAGCTCAGCTCACCCCAGCTTTATACAGAGGTCAACTCCAGAAATAGCTCCTTTAACATCAGCAATAGAAGCTACATAATTCCAGCAGGCAGATAGTATACAATGGCTGTTTTTGGCCTTGGACCAAAATAAAGAGGTTTATCTTTACTGAACATCACCACTAGTACAGGCATACGTTGGAGATATTGAGGGATCTGTTCCAGGCCACTACAATGAAGTGAATATCACAATAAAGCAAGTCACACATTTTATTTGGTTTCCCAGTGCATATAAAGTTATGTTTACACTATACTGTTGTCTAAGTGTGCAATAGCATTTTGTCAATGTACAACTTTCATTAAAAACTACTTTATTGCTAGAGAATGAGCTTTCAGCAGACTTTCATCTGAGCTCTCAGCGAATCATAATCATTTTTCTTGTGGAGGGTCCTGCCTCTATGTTGATGGCTACTGACTGATCAGGGTGGTGGTTGCTAAAGGTTGGGGTGGCTGTGACAATTTCCTAAATAAGATAACAATGACATTTGCTGCATCGATTGACTCTTCGTCTCATGAAAGATTTCTCTGAAGCATGTGATGCCGTTTGAGAACATTTTATCCTCAGAAGAACTTTCAAAATTGGAGTCAATCCCCTCAAACACTGCACCTGCTTTATCAACTAAGTTTATGTAATATTCTAAATCCTTTGTTGTCATTTCATCAGTGTTCGAAGCATCTTCACCCAGGAGTAGATTTCCATCTCAAGAAACCTCTTTTTTTGCTCATCTATAAGAAGTAACTCCTCATCTGTTCAAGTTTTATAATGAGATTGCAACAATTCAGTTACATCTTCAGGCTCCACGTCTAATTCTCGTTCTCTTGCTATTTCTCCTCCATCTGAAGTTACTTCTTCCACTGAAGTCTTGAACCCCTCAAAAGTCATCCAATGAGGGTTGGAATCACCTTCAACAGATATCTGTTAATGAAGATATTTTTATCTTCTCCCATGAATTGCAAATGTTCTTAATGACATCTGGACTCATGAATTCTTTCCAGGAGGTTTTCAGTTTACTTTCCCAGATCCATCAGAGGAATCACTATCTGTGGTAGCTATAGTCTTAGTCAATGTATTTCTTAAATATTAAGACTTAAACGCCATAATTACTCTTTGATCCATGGGCTGCAGAATGGTTGTTGTGTTAGCAGGAATGAAAACAACATTAATCATATTGTACATCTTATCAGAGCTCTTGGATGACCATGTGCATTGTCAATGAGTGGTAATATTTTGAAAGGAATCTTTTTTTGAGCAGTAGGTTTCAACAGAGAGCTTAAAAATATTCAGTAAACCATAAGTAACAAGAAAACAGATGTGCTGTCATCCAGGCTTTGTTGTTCCATTTATAGAGCACGGGCAGAGTAGATTTAGCATAATTCATAAGGGCCCTAGGATTTTCAGAATGGTAAAATTGGCTTCAACTTAATATTAACAGTTGCATTAGCCCCTAGCAAGAAAGTCAGCCTGTCCTTTGAACCTTTGAAGCCTGTCATTGACTTCCTCTCTAGCTATAAAAGTCCTAAATAGCATCTTCTTCCAATAGAAAAGGCTGTTTTGTCTACATTGGAGATCTGTTGTTTAGTGTAGCCACTTTCATCAGTTATCTTAGTTAGATCTTCTGGATAACTTGCTGTAACTTCTATATCAGCAGTTGCTGCTTCACTTTGCACTCTTATGTTATGGAGATTGCTTCTTCCCTTAAACCTCATCAACCAACCTCTGATAGCTTCAGACTTTTCTTCTGCAGCTTCCTCACCTCTCTCAGCCTTCATAGAGTTGAAGAGAGTTAGATTTGTTCTGGATTAGGCTTTGGTTTAACGGAATGTAGTGGCTTGTTTGATCATCTATCCAAACCACTAAAACTTTCTCTGTATCAGCAATAAGTTTGTTTTGCTTTCTTATCATTCATGTGTTCATTGGAGTAGCACTGTTAATTTCCTTCAAGAACTTTTCCTTTGCATTCATAACTTGGCTAACTATCTGATGCAAGAGGCCTAGTTTTGGGCCTCTCTTGGCTTTTGACATAACTTCTTCACTAAGCTTAATCCTTTTCTAGCTTTTGATTTAAAGTGAGAGACATGCAACTATTCCTTTCACTTGGAACACTTAGAGGCCATTGTAGGGTTATTAATTGGCCTAAGTTCAATATTGTTGTGCCCTGGGGAATAGGAGGCCTGAGGAGAGGAAGAGAGAAGGGGGAGCAGCTGGGCGGCAGAGCAGTCAGAACACATGTAACAGTTATCGATTAAGTTCACCATCTTATGTGGGCACAGTTCATGCTGCCCCAAAACAATTAACAAAAGTAACATCAAAGACCACTGTTCACAGATCAACATAATAGATAAAATAATAATTTAAAAGTTGGAAATAGTGTGAAAAATACCAAAATGTGACACAGAGAACAGCACCGTGATACTTGCTTGACGCAGGGTTGCCACAAACCTTCACTTAAAAAAAAAAAAAAAACAATGTTTGTGAAGCACAGTCAAGCGAAGCACAGTAAAATGAGGTGTGCCTGTACTACTCTGTCATTTACTAGTGATTTTATCATTTTTATGGGCCAAGGCCTAGTTTTCCTTTACTCAGAAGCCTTTTAGGCAGGTGTTCCCTCGTACTGGTCATTGTTTCCACCCAGAATTGTAATTCAGAGTTACTTCTCAGATGTACTTGAGGATGAATGTGTTACTTGATGGACCCTCCCAAAATAAATGGTGAGAATATTTTTAGGGTAGGATATGGACAAAGTCCCCTTGCAAAATTACACCTAGCACCTAGAATGTCTGATACTATTAGTCCTCCAAAATCCTGTGAACTTTAGTTGGTATCCTGAGTTGCTTCATCCTCTGTTACACTTTCAATGAATTACATGTCTTTCTTCTCTAAGATTTAACCCAGTGATTGTCCAATTCACATTTATAACCCCCAAGTCAATAGTATGTATTCAATAATTGTTGAATGAATGAATGACCAAATGACCAAATGATGACTGAACAAGTGAATGAGTGAACAGAAATGTGCAGTGGTGGGATTTCACCTATGAACACCATAAGATAGCATCTAAACAAATCATTTTGGAAGCTTATTCTGTCCCATACCTTCATCAGTCATTCCTATCAACCCCAACCCTCCCCCAGACATATTTTGGTGATGTATTAAATTTCAATTTTTATTTCTCATTCTCTCCATTTACCATGATAAAAAGGAAATTAATGGCTAAACCAGTACATTAAATTAACAAGAAAGGTATAATTTATCTTTTAGTCTACTGAAGTCTGAGGAAAAATTTTTGTCCTTGTCTAAAAAGTTTGTCGGCTAGATCTTTTTCTGAATTGTATTTTGACTAAGAAGAAATGAAACCTTTAAAAAATGCTGCTGAGAGATCTTTACATTCCGCAGGTGCTATAGTATTAAGGACAAAATCCGTTTAGATAATTTTGCCATAATATTAAAGGAGTTTTATAAAATCATGGTTCAAAATCACATGTGCAGTGTTTTATAAATTTTTACTTCAAAGGGTCTTATGATAAGGCAATTAAAATACAATTTGAACTTGACCTTTGACTAGTTTCTCAATAGTGGTTGATCATAAATTATAAACTTTTCACTTACTAAACTATATTTTTAAATGAGGTATTTTAAAAGCATTTTCTCGTTATTTTTGGAGATGAATGGGCTTTTTTTCCTACCTAGTTAAAAAGGGTCTTGCCAGGCCCCATGCGCGGGTGTGCTGCCAGGCCCTGCAGGCCATGCAACAAGATGATGATGTAACAGGATAGTGTGACACAAGGGAAAGCCAAGACGAGATGTGCCGACAAACCACGAACTAAGGTGGCGCAGGTGGTAGGACGCCTCTCTCCCACAGCAAAGGTTCCGAGGATTGAATCCCATTGAAGACAGGAGGAGAGGGATGAGAAGAGAGGGCAGGAAATGGACACAAAGTCGCCCAGCAAATGGACACAGAAACAGCAAAAACGGGGGGGGGGGGGGCTGTGAGAATGGATGAAAGTAAATAAATAAATAAATCCTTTAAAAAAATGTATAGGGGAGGAAGATACAGACTATAGTTAGTAGTAATACTTTGACGATGCTCTTTCATGATATGTTAACCAATGTTTCACAGCAACGCGAGGTGTTTGTGGGGAGATGATGTGTGGGAGCCCTGTATGATGTTATGTATGTTTGTTTTTTAAGTTCATGATGTTTGCTGAACACTTATAGTTTATGTATGTTCATGTATGAATGATATACTTCAATAAATTGTTTTTAAAATGATAAAATTTGGATTAAAAAAATAAAAAGGGTCTTTATTTTCATTTTTCTTAAGGGAAGAGAAATATTTAAGTATTTAAATTTAACGGAACAAATGCGTGAGAAATGGATGTCCCTTGTCTGTCTGTAACAATCTCCTCTATGACCTATTTCTGAAGTTTCATTTTAAAATCTTACTTTCCTGATCTGTAACCCAGGCTGTAATTTTAAGAATCTTCAAGTTTCTCATTTTTTTCTTAATCTTTATGGGACTAAGATTTTTTGAACTCAACTTATTTTTCCTGAGAGTTATTTATTGATTTTCATAGCACTCTGGAGTATTTTTGAATCAAAGTAAAGTCAATCAATAGGTTTATTAACTTATGTGATGGTGTCGATTTGATACACATCTTTCCCATTTAAGTGTTTAATGATAATCCTCATTTCTTCTCAGAAAGAAAAAAACTTCTTGGTGGGGAAAAGTATAGTTTGATTAATATTTCAGTTTTGATTTAGTGAGTATTAATTTGTGATACATTTCCAGTTGCTTCCATTTAACCAAAAGAGAGTCATCATGGAAACAGTACTTCCTTAGAAGGCTAGTGGCTTGTAGGTTCGCTCAAACAAATTCACTTAATTTATTGCCTGGCAGTAAAGTCTGGATTAGAATGAGGATAGGGATTAAATATCTAAGAATGCAGCATACATAATAGTTGAGAAAATGTAAATAAAAATAATTACTTTGGAGCCTGAGAGAACTTCTAAATTTCCTAGAGCAGCTTGTTGACTGTGTGAAATGGGGAGCAAGTGTGATGTTTCACACTCACATGATGCAACTACCTGATGGCACTTTGAGGTGATTGTCTTGAACATCACAGGCATAACACTGAACAATATAGAGATGCACAAGCAGTTGAACTTAGAAGTAGCAGTACTGGCTTTATGTAATAAAGGAAGCATTTAAAAATAAAAATAATAATAGTAATAACATGGTACCATTTTTCACTTATGAAATTAAAAAGGATTTGTAGAAATGAGGATACTCTCTGCTGGGAAGAATACAGTGAGGTAGTCACTTATATATACTGCTGGATAAGGTTTTTATAATGTTTATCAAGAGTCCTCAAAATGTTAACACCTTTGATTCATTAATTTTTCTCTAGGACCTATTCTGAGGTAGCAATCACTTGTGAAGATTCAAGTAATTTATCATGCCAACACATGGCTAATTCATGTCATTTTATATTTTGGAATATATTCAGAGGTTAAATAATACTTTCAAAGAATATTTACTAAATGGCAAATATTTATTATGTATTAATTTTATTTAAAAGTATATACATGTATATATACAGTATTAGTTGAATTTTGTATAGAAAAAGAGAGAGTGAAAACAAAAATAAGTTTAAAAACTGGAAGAAAATGCACCCAGGTGTTTACATCGATTATCTTTAGGTTGGCAAAACATAAGTAGATTTATTTTCTACAAAGAATAATATTACTTTTTGTCATCATAAATGATCTTGTTTTCAAGAATGTCTACACTATGATAGCCATAGTAGCAGTGACTTGTCAAGACATTGTCCTGTATCTTCTGAGTGGTATTGAAAATACATAATGAATGTGGCTTAGTGTAAGAAAGGCAGTCACATCAACCAGGTAATTAAGTACAGCCACTTCTTCAGCTTCCTCTCAGTTCTCTGGCTGATACGCCCTTTCACCAAAGCAGAGGGTCTTAATTAACCACAGAGAAGAGCTCATACATGTCAGAGTGAAATCCAAGTGATCACTTGTTTTGCCTTGGGCATCTGTACTTTCTGAAGAAGTGTGCTTCTCTGTTTGAAACCTTTCGATGAAGTAGTGGTAATCCAGAATGATTGATGTAGTCATCCTGAACTAGAGATTTTTTTTGCCACTAAGACATTTGACTCTCACTTGCATCTTAATGCTTCCACCTATTTTTCTAAAGCACCGGGGGACTAGATAAAATCACTTTGTTCTTTTAAGTATGTGGTCAACTGATCCCAATGTCTGTCAAGATCTCCAAGTGATTATGGAGGATTGGTAAGAATCCTGATCTCTGTGGCGGTTGGGGAGGTTGAAGTTAGCCTTGGTAAGAGGGTTCAGGGAGTTGCATACAGAGCCAAGCTCCCTCTGACTCTAAATGTATAGGGCAGAAGTCTTTGTAGGCCTCTGCTCTTTGAGGTGGGCATGAGTATGGAAGCTAGAAAACTCTTTAGAATTATTGTTGTTGGGATTTACTGCATCCCAGAATGTGTCAAGCAAGGTTTGATATACTCTTACAGAGGCATTCACATTCATTTATTGATTGCTTGATCTTTTAGGACCATGGCTTCCATTAATTTCTAGCTGTGTAATGTAAGATCAATTAGGTCAGATTCTTCCTTTGCAATTAAACCTAACTGCCCCGGCTTTAATATTGCCAATAAATGTCTGTCCTAGTAATTCTATCCTACATTAGCCCTCTCATTCCATGGTGGTTTCCTGATGTCTATCAGGTGGCATTTCTTATTATAGTAGATACTTTGTATATAATAAATTCATTCCTATCAGTGGGGGACAATAATCTTGAATCAAAATCACAACTCCTTTTTTTCTTTTCTCTCTCCAAGGAGAGTCCTTTATCAGCTTTTATCAAAGACAGTGTTTTTTTTGTTTTGTTTGTTTGTTTTTTTGTTTTTAGCCGTGCAGAAAGTCTTATTAGTGGCTTTATTTTACTGTTTTTTCTAGTCCTAATTGATGAATGCCAGGTATGCTTGTTCAGTTATCAGCTTTTCAAGCATTGTTGGGGATCATCCTGCTGTAATGGGAAACATTTGATATGGCTTTTGGGATGTAAGTCATTTTTGTAATTATTATAGAGAGTAAAAAAAATCAGCAAAAAGAATAATTAAATACAATTAAAAATTAACGAGAGGTCGTTAGTAGGTCAAAGCAAGAATGTAGTCAGAAGCTTATCCTATTTCTATTGCTTTACTCCATGCAGAGTAAATACTTAATCTATTACTTCTAAAGGAGTATCTGATCCTGGACGTTTCGGTTCCTAGCATTCTCTGATGTTTCTTTGCTTCCCTGTAGCCGTATGTGCCTAAAGAGGAGAGTATGAGATTTGCAGTACCTTTATAGCCAGCCTAGTGGCACTCGTAGGATATCACATGAGTGTTGAGGATATATGTGTTTATTTAAATTTCGATGGAAAAATTTTAAATGGGCCAGGATTCACTAGATCCGGAGAATGTGGTCTTAAAAAAATAATAATAATTTTTTAAAATATAGTATATATTTTTATGTGCTGAAAATACAGTAGTTCTCTGAAGTATATAGGACTATAAGAACTTTCTGGGTCTCTTCTGGCCTTGTAGTCTTTGATAAGTTCAATGTTTTGGTTAAGTAGTCATTCGACTTGAGCTTTCTACCATCTGCCCAAAAACATTGCCTGAAGAATTTAATTCCATTTGGGGATCCTGATTAGAAGCCCTCCTGGGGTCTTCATACATACGAGTGCCTGATTTCATGGCTCTTCTCTTTTTCAGTGGCTGCTTCCCTAAAGGGTAGGAGGGAGGGAGGGAACCTTCTGAGCAGTTCGGCCAACCAGGAGGAAGGACGGAGATGCTGGTACCTGGTCCATGGCCCCAGAAGACAGCATGCCCTCATTGTCATTCCTCAAACCCTCCTATGTGGCTCTTCCTCATTTCTGGGCAATAGTGATAGTTATTGATTGGGTACAATGCTGACTGCTCCCTACAACGTGAAGAACTCTTCCTTTCCCAGTGTCAATATAGTAGTGGAGGAAAAATGGGTTCTCATTTCAGTAGGTGACTTGGTGGTGGTTGGTTGTCAGCATGCTTTTTTTCATATTGGCTTGTTGCTACAGGGTCTGGTGCTGGCAGATTACAACTCTGTAGCTAGTCATTTTCTATTTATTTGAACCTATTTCTCCAGTCTACTGAGCTTTCACTGTCTGGCATCAATTCAGACACACTGCAATTCCTCAGAATCTCTATCCCCATCAGATGGTTCGATCTGTGAGAAATTTAGCCAGAGGCGTTTAGACAAAAAAGAAATATTGTGGCTGGGGAAGCATTTAAGTTAGAGGAGGCAGCCAAGGCTGTTTTATTACTTAGGCCTGTGTCACCTGTGATGACCCATGAGAGTGGAGAATATTGATCGCTTGTCACTCAAGGCATTCAGCAGATTGCTTTGACAAAGCTTGGCAGGTCTCTAATAGCAGGGTTACTAGCCTTGGCTGCAACCCAAGGGAAAACTCTGCAGGCCCTATTACTTGGCGGCCTTTAACTCTTATAGAATTGGGAGAGAACACTGACAAAAGGGAAGACATGATTTTACGATTACAAATGTTTTTTCCTGCTTGTTTTCTTCTCTCCCTTTTAAATTTCACTTTTCTTCTCTTCCTATCTTACCATCCCTCCCTCATCCCTGCCAGCCCCTCCCTTCTTATTATAGACGATCATGGCGGTATTGTTTTTCTAAGCATAAAAATCAGAGTGTGGACTAGAGACTGCGCAGTGTGAAACCTGAGTTACCTTTCCCCTTTTGGGATAGGTTGTGCCCAGCCACCTTGTTTCAACCAGTAGAATATGCCTATGTGTATACTTGAACTTGGTGTTTAGGCCACTCACAGCTGTTGCCCTCTAGTAGAATAAGCACTGCTGTATCATAACAGAGATAATTTTTCCCTTCTCTATTCCCTGGTAGCCAGGCTCAGTTCACGCCTTCAACAGTGTATAGTCCAGAGGTAATGCTATGGCATCAGAGAGATAATTGCACTAATTGAAAATGAGAAATGATCTTAAGAAACAGTAGAGAGGACTTATTTTTCATAAACACTATCTGATTTATCCAAGGATTCAACTCATTGACATTACTGACATTTTCATTCCTATCATTGGTTGACCTCTGATGGGACATTATGTTTTGTATTGCTGCTATTTGCTTTATGAAGCATACTTTGAATTTTCTACAGACATTTCTCCCAAAAGATCATGTTTCTTATCTCATTTATCTCCATGAGGGAAGGAAAGACAAACATCATTACCCCCCTTTCAAAGAAGAGTAAATAGATAGCTGGTGCTGAATCACAAGTGATTTCAGTGTTATGGTTTTAATTCAGTATTCTCATTAAATTTTCCAGTCCCCTGGTAAATCAGATGTGAGCAGACAAAGCTCAAGTATCTATTCTATATCAACCTCCGGGGTGTGTCTTTTCTTTCTCCCACATTTCTTTTATATAGTCTCCTCTTAGTCATCCCTTCCCTTCCTCTTCCATTGCAAAATTTTAACTGGCCGATATTCTTCCTCCTTTAATTTTAGGCATAATCCTTGGTGGCAAAGGTGTTTCTGATCTTTGCGTAGGCTCTTCCCCTCTGATTATCTGCATGCGATATCTGGAATTGACTACATGTGTCTTATTATCTAGGTTCTCAAGAAAGACAGGCTGGCATTGAATATTGGAGATTTCATTGACTTTGCACTTTTACCTTCCTGCATTTAAAATCCACCTCACCGTGGATGAGTTATGTGTTATTGGGAGGGTTACTTAATCTCTCTGATCTTCCATTTCTTCATGTCAAATAGAAAAAGATATTACTTGTCGAAAAGAAGTGAATTGTTATGGTATATGTATTATATCTTAATAAAAAAATGAATGAATTATATAAAGTTTCTATCATAGAAATGTCTTCCTTTCCTTATTTCCTCTTTATACAACTAACGGCACAAAAAGGCAGAATGAGAACTACCTTTTGGGCCAGGATTTGAGGAATAGGTGGTACTCTTAGAGACAGAAATGTGCAAGTATTGCCATAAGGCTATGGACCTATTAATATTCCATAGCACTTTGAGCCACTTTGAATTAAAATACTTATCTGTGAAAGGTTTTATAATTTATATGACCTGAAATAATTTACACCTAATTAGATTTTGTCAACTGAAGAATTCTGTCTCATGTTGCTTCCACAGAATAATTTAAGCAACTGCATTTTATCCTCGAAATAACTGTAAATGTCAACTTAATTTTTGTTGACATGTTCAACATGTAGGAGAGCTACTTGGCAGAACTGTTTGTCAATTGAATATATTATGGGTCCCCACAAAATGTGTAGAATGATCATGGTTTAGCTGGCTTTCACATTTTTTTGCTTTCCTGGAAAGCTGTCTCTGGCTGTGGTTACAGAAACTGTTATGGCATTTCTGCCTATCTGGTTAAAAAACTCTTTGATAATCTGAAAGTTTTCCCATCTCTTTTCATTATTCATACAGCATCTTTCCCTTTGGGAGTCATCTTTTAATCTGGGTGAGACTGGATTCTCTGTAACTGCCTCTGTGTTTGTTACACTCCTCATTAATGCCATGGACCCTTAGTTAGTATTGGCTATATACAAATTACTTGCTCAGTCCCACCCACTTTTTTGATTTTGGACTGTTCTTTTGACTTGTAGAGCCTCTCTATCTTCCTCTTTGAAAACCCAGCCCAAGCCTCATATGCTTACAGTTTATTTCTTGTTCACTTCAGTTATCCCAGTTACTCCAAAATTCGTTCTCCACTTCATCATCCCCTG
This sequence comes from Tolypeutes matacus, assembly GCA_026826555.1. Lineage (NCBI taxonomy): Eukaryota > Metazoa > Chordata > Mammalia > Cingulata > Chlamyphoridae > Tolypeutes > Tolypeutes matacus. Next base: position 6,456,588 of record JAKSZT010017954.1, read on the forward strand.
CTGGCTGCCTAGTCCAACCTTCTAGCTGCTGATGCTGAAGTCCTGTCATCTACAGGCTTAGCTTAATCCAGTTCTTCCCAACCCTTTTATCATCATGACAAGTGTAAAAATGGTAATGTTTGTAAAGCACACTGAAGTAAGTAGGCAAGACTCCATGCTGTTGGAGACAGCTGGCCAGAAGCCATGGCCAGCCCTGTCAGAGGAGATAAATATCTTGGCATTCACGTTCTCCTGGAAGTTATGATTTAACCAATCCTCAAATCAGACCTAATCTTGGCAGGTATTAGAAAGTCACCAAATTGGTGGTATTTGGAATTAATTTCTTATCTTGAGGTCAGCATCCTGTTTAGTGTAAGGTCATCTCTGAGTTTCCCTCCAAATCATTCCCATGTGTATCTGGTCATTAGGAAGTTTAGATTTCTACTTTGGATGTCCTGGGGTGCTGATTCCTCATCTTTGCCAATCCCTCTCCCAAGGGAATAGAGCTGTACTTTACTTTCAGCTTCTGCTTTGGAGCTGGCTTCATCTAGAACAAATCCCCTACCCGCTGGAGATCAAAGGATTGCTTTCTCATTGACAACAAGTACCAGCATAAGTCAGAGGCTCTGTTGCCTGTACTCATGTTCGCCTACAATAGTATTGCATCCTTAAGCATGGTTCAGTATCACCCTCAAGTTCAGCCCATGCATTTAGACTTTGGAGGGACATCCCGCTGCAGAGTTGGCCTCTCTAGCTCTGATTGTGTTTCTTTTCACTTTAGTCCCAGTTATCTATTGATGCCCCAGCATGCCTGGTAGCTAAAGCCGCTTGTTTTTGCATGTATTCTATAAATATGTGAGCTAGGTATATTCTATGAAAAAATAAACCACAGATACAAATATGCCAATATATGCCACAAAATTAATTGCCAAAAGGCAATAACTATTCAGTTTCCTCAGTGTACAAATAAAGACCCTGAATACTTCTGTATTTCATGGGAGAAGAAAGTGAATTCAGAAACTATACACAGTAAGCTTGAAGTCAACCCAGAAAAGATTCTAGAAGAGATTACTAATGAATGTTTTCTGAGGGATTAGTAAAAGAAGCACTGGGAGCCAGTGAAGCAGTGTGGGTTAATTTAAAATATCATGCCAGACTCCCCCCCTCCCCCCAGGATAAGGTTTGGCAAGCTTTTTTGTTATTGTTGTTTTTGTTAAAGAGTCACACAGTAAATATTTTGGACTTTGTAGTCCATTCACTCTCTGTTGTAACTATCCAACTCTGCTATTGTAGCACAAAAGCAGCCACAGATAATATGTGAACCGATGGATGAGGCTTTGTTCCATAAAACTTTACTTATCAAAGCATGCAGTGGGCCTATTTGGCCCATGAGCCATCATTTTCTGACTCCTGCTTTAGAAGAATGTTTTAGATGTGTACCTGGATGTCTGTAAGTAATTTTACAAAGCCTTTCACAAAATCCTTGTATACAACGTGGTGATGTCTGTATTAATATAATAGTGTCATTAGGCAGAATTATAACAGGTTGAATAATTATGCAAACATGAAGGATGGTCTGTGGTTGCATGCCACAAGGCTGTGCCCTTGATTTAGTTTTGTCAACATTTTTATTTGTGACTTGACTGAAGTCAGGAATAGCTTGTGGATCAAATGTGTGCATAACCTGATGCAGAGAGAGACCACTTGGGTGACAGGAGTAAGATCTCAGAGTTCTTAGGTTGAAACCATAGTTCAAATCTAGTAGGGTGAAATATTGAAAATGGATGTGAAATCCTGTGCCTAAAGCTAAAAATGCATATTGAGAGAAACACAGACAAATGCAGATAGTGAAAACATAGATTAATAGCGGCTTGTTTGAACAAAGCTAAGGGAATTTTCAAATTAGAGTGTATTTGGAGAAAGTTATCCAAATGATTGAAGGTAATCAGAATCATGTCCTATTAGAAATGGTCGAAAGAACTGGAGATACTTAGCCTGGATAACTGTCTTCAATTATTTAACGGGCTGCCATGTAGAACATGAATTGGCCTTATTCTTTTGGGTCCCAGAGGACAGATGCAAGAGCAGTGGGTTGAAGGTGCAGGTAGTTCCTGTATATAAGGAAAAATTTTCTAACAGTTTTAACTCTTCAAAAGAAGGATAGGCTTCACTTGGAGGGCTTAGTCACTGGGAATATTATAGATACCTGGTGTTGAATTTGCAGGGATGTTGTGAGGGAATATTAACTTTGACTCATGATTAGATGAGATGGTCTTTATGCAATTTTCAATTCCGAGAGTTGATGACATGTTGGTCCAAGGAGAATGTGCTAGACTCTATGTCCCACCAGATGGCAGAGCCCAAACCTAGACATTTTGAATACTTTGCCTCATTTTTGTGACTGAAGTGCTGAATGTACATATTCATTGTTTCAGTTTGCTAAAAGCTGCTAGAAGCAATATACCAGAAATGGGTTGGCTTTCACAGTGGGAATTTATTGGGTTAAAAGCTTACATTCTGAGGCTGTGAAAATGTCTAAATCAAGGCATTATCAGAGATGCTGTCTCACCAAAGGACAGCTGCTGGCAATCCAGGACTCCTGCCACATGGTAAGTCACAATGGTGGCACCTGCTGGTCTGGGTCTCCGCCTTCTCCCCCAGGCTCACTTCTTCCTCAAGCTCAGCTGTGGGCAATCAAGCACATGGCGGAAAATAATGCCAGTCTGCTCACCTCTCCTCTTTCCTCCCGGCCTCTTGCTAGTTCTGCTTCGGGCTGCTCTGTCTGTGGCTTTTCTCTCTCCTGGGTTCCTCTCTGAGCTCCTGGGTTCCTTCTCTACATTACTGGGGCTTTTTCTCTGTGTGTCTCTGCTTTCAAGCCTCCGTTTATGAAGGACTCCAGCAAGAGGACTGAGACCCACTCTGGGTCACGCCTCACTGAGAAATCATATCAAAGGTCACCCAACTGAATCTAATCCAATCCATAGGTCCCACACCAACAGGAATGGATTAGCTTTGGGATCCAAAAAAAGCTTTAAACTGTCACATTCTATATGTGTAGTCTTCATGTGATTGGTCAGAGTCCCAGGTGCTTTTACCTTGTAATCGCACAAAGCCTAACACATGCTCTCTACACAGCAGGAGCAAAGTAAGTGTGGTTTGAGCTCAAGTGAATTAAATAACAATGGAGTCACATCCAAATGTCTTTCTTTTACTGATCTTGGTATCAAAGAGAAAGCCCTGAATGATAATCAGAAATCATACCTGTATAATGGTAAGAGATTGGCAATATGGACAGAACAGCTCCATGCCTTTGATTCTCTCTGCAGCACACACACAAAAGCCAGAACTTCACCAAGAGTGAAAGCCATCAGGCTGTACTATGTAACCAAGATTTCTGTAGCTCCTCTGGATGGCTATTGAGTGTCCCCTTCCTGCTTTACTGCTCCCTGTCTAGGCCTCCCTGCTAATGTATACTCCAATCCCTTTGATGTCTGAAATATATTTGCCAGTCTTCTGAATAATATGTTCTTGAAGTAGTCATCTGCTGGCACCATAATTTTGGAAGGTTTAATGCTGAAATTGACAGTGGATCTGCCAAACTTTTGCTCTTTGATGTTTTGTACTTGGGCATGTGGTTCAGGATCATGGCCCATTTATCACTCCCCCATATCCTGCACTCAGGTTCCAGCATATGGTAGGTGGTCAGTGAATGTTTAATTGTTTGCTTTATAGGACTCTGGTTAGCCTTTACTCCTGTTTCAACCTAATGAAATAGTTTGTTCTTCAAGGCAGTGTTTTTTTCCTCCTTGTGTCTACCATGCTCTCTACCTACCACATGTCTTCATTTTCAATGACATTTTTTGGCTTTGTGAATGGTACCTTTTCATAGGATGGAAGAAGGGCCAAGATATAGTGATTGAATTTCTCCCACTGTCAACAATCCCCCCCTCCCACACCCCAAGAAAAGAAGGAATGAGGGAAGGGGAGAGAGAAGATGGGAGGGAAGAAGCTGAAGCAGAGAGAGAAAGATGGTGGGGGAAGAGGAAAGGGTGTGGGAAAGAGAGAGATTGAGAAAAAGAGAAGCATCCTGTTTCATACTGAGAAAACTTTGGTATTGACAGATTTTGACTTGTGTGTTCCTTTGTGTAAACTCTGGTCTTTCTCCTTATGTTTTCAATGCATTCTGTGGGTAGGAGCTAAGAGCTTTTTCAGGCATCTTTATTAGATAGTAACTGTTAATGTCAGTACTATTTCATTTTTCTTTTTCTTCCTGAACTGATTGACTCAGTTTGTAGAAAACGTGGAACAATAGTGCCAGAGTTAGCTTAGTCTGGAGAAACATACTGTTTGCCAGTGCCTCTGCAGATGCATAACCATTGAGGAGGATGGCCCAGTCATGAATAATCTTGTAGACTGCATAGCAGTGTGCACTCCATACTGATCAATGGGAAGGACCCACATACCATCAATGAACTTCACTTTTTTAATAAAAGGATTGTAATTTGTTGTGCTGGAACTGGCTTGTTAGCAGCTCACAGGAACCAATTGTTAAGTTTTCAGGAATTTTGCAAAATCAGTTGTTAAGCACAGCCTTTATTAGTAATTATGTTAGAAAATTTACTTTTGGGGGGATGGCTGTGGCTCAAATGGTTGGGCACCTGTCTCCCATATGGAGGGACCCAGGTTCGATCCCGGGACCTCCCGATAAAAAAAAAAAATTTTACTTTTGCTTATAATTTACTTAATTGTAATAAATACTCAAAACTCATCACTTCCTAATTATTTTCCTAAATTTTACAATTACGGTGCTTTTGAGGTTATTTGCATCTTTTATGTCTGTATAGTGTAAACTATATAATGGTGTGCTACTGATCATCTCTTCCCAACTGCATGTTCAGTGACATCACTTTAGTAGCTTGAAATCAGCCCTAATGGGTGTATTTATACCATAGAAGTTGGTAAATGGTAAAAAAAAAA